>CM048850.1:55548256-56148256 GCA_026545225.1 Cornus controversa | reverse complement strand
AATATGTAAGTAAAAATTTCACATATTTAAGATAATATTAAATTTACATTTAATCTACCATCTTTAAAATTAAACATATATCTACACACATCATTTTACTTTCATTTAATGTATATAATTAGATATTAAAAATATACTTATTACACACACATACACACACACACATATATATACACACACACACACACACATTACATAGCACACCTCCCTTAGTCCCTTTGCAACCATCCTCTGCTGGCCACAATCGCTTCTCCTCTCTTGGTTCTCTCCTCCACCACTATCTCCAACCAAACCATCCTCTCCATCTCAATTCATTATTGGTTTCTCAATCCTTCTGCAATTGCACACACACACACAAACCTAGGAAGCACGGACATGGTGAGACAAAAAATCTAAAAAAAATTAGGACACGTAAATGGCAAGAGCACGTCAAAAAAATAAATATTTTTATAAAAAAATTAACTTTTTTCAATTTCTCAATAACAACATACACATTCTAGGGGATGTCCACTTTTTCTTCTATTCTATTTCTCCTCTTTTTCTCACTCTTTCTCTAATTTATTTGACTTACATTTACAAAGCTTGCGCAAAAGAACAATCTGAAGACGTGACATACACATATGTTGTCTTTTTTCTTCCAATAAATAAATACACTTATGTTGTTAAGTCTAATTTATTTTTATTTTTTTACATTTTTACCCCATTAGATTTTAAAATTTGAGATCAGCCCCATGATTTAAAAAACAATATATTCACAAAATGATCTCGCCGTGTCCTGAAACGTGTTCCTGCCGTGTCCTTGCAAATCCAACCATGTTGTTGGCGTATCCAGGCTGTGTCCTTGCCGCGTCTGTCTCAAAAAAATTATCGTTTAAAAATGTGGACACTTCTAGTCGTGTCCGGTCGTATCCCCAGCGTGTCCTTGTTCGACACGTGTCCAACATTGCCACAATACCTCTAAGTGCTTCATAGATATACACGCACACGCTACACATGTACATGTATGTTTGGGCCATTTGGAGTCATGGTGGTGTCACAATACCATAATCATACAAGAGAGAGATCCATCCAATCGGTGTTTTGGCACTCTCTTTTTCTCTGTTTCACAAACAATAGACTTAAGACTTTGATAGGCTATTTGGGTGATAGAGAGCAAAGAATACATGTTATTGGGTTGATTCATCGTCATCATTGCTGGTATTGATGGTGGTTTTGTTGAGAATCCATGGTCGAATGAGCCATAGGTTGGGGGACAACGCTTGTTTCGGGGTTGCATTATTGTCAAAACCTCAGATATAGATATATAATATTTATATATAGATGAGTTTAAACCCGCCCCGCTTATATAAAAAAATTACATTTATTCCTGTTATTCTTGTTTCGTTTTGTGTCTTGTTTCGTGATTGTGCTTGGGTTGCGACAGTTTTTTCACAACTCCTCCCTTCATAGTCAAGTTCCTGACTAGTGACAAGCTCCCTAAACTGCAGACTTGGGTCGTCTTGCCTTAACTCTGAATGACACCATCATATGCTCCTGCACGTCCCTTCTTTGGAACCACTCTCAGCCCTTTGAGTCCCCATGCTAGCCAACATGTGCATAGACTGCGTTGTCATGATAGACTTAAGCAAACCCGTCTAATATTCTCCCCCACTCAATCCTGCGACGCCCTCATCGTAGCACTGCAATAGCATCCCAACTCCCTCAAAAACTCCCAAAGTCCCTCTCCCTTAATTTTTGTATGCTCGCCTTCCACTCTGGACCAAAGGGACGTCCATTCCTCTCTGACGCGACTCCATGTCATGCCACCCCTGTGGCATCCTGAGAAATCAACAACTTCTACTCACTTAGAAGATGGCTTGGCTTGATTTTCATCCTCCACAATTGGCTTACACACCCCTCTTCTCGAGTTCGAACTCTGGTGTGCGCCCCCATCGCTTCCTTGTGCAACTCATTTCATGCACTCGCCCAATAGAGATGGTGTCGCAGTACCCAACATGCTGTTTTGTGGAATGCATTGTGCTTCTTGGGGATAGCACCTCTGTGCTTTTGAAATCTTTGTCCTGCCTAGATCAACGATAGCCGCACCACTGTGCTTTTGCGCAGCACTCCTCTTGCGCACTTACCTAACATCTGGGCTCTGATATCACTTGTCTTACAAGAAACTTCCTAACATAATACAACTCTAAAATAGAACCTAATTAGAGTAGGAATTTGAGACAAAATTCCCAACAATTCCCTTTTTAATTTAGTATTCCTTATATACTCATATATATATATATATAATCTCTTAAGAGTTAGGGTTTCTTATTTACATCCTATTCTACCAAACCCCGCCGCCCTCCCCACTTGGCAATTCTCAGAGTTTGATCTCCATCTCTTGTAAAACTCGTTGCTCACCCGGCCACTCCTTCCAATCAACCACCATGGCCACAGACCAGATCGTGTATATTCTTCCTCTCTCTCTCTATATATATATAATATCAATATATATATGCATACATATAGATGAAGAACTTTCTGATCTCTCCTCTTTCACAACTTTCATGGGTTTCTCTATTTTCTCCCACACCTGAATCTTCTTTCTCCCTCTATCCCTCTTTCCATATTTATTCATCTATATCTATGTTGTCTTTCTTTGTTAACTTCTCTAGACCTCCTCATTGTTTTTGTATTTTCTTTTATGTTGTGTCTTCTGCTCATTGTTTCTGTGTTTTTTTTTTTTATGTTGTGGTGGCGTTCTCCTCATTGTTTTTGTGTGTTTTTTTTTTTTTATGTTGTGGTGTTCTTCGCGGGGTGAGCTGGGCGGGGGCGGGGTACTGATTATTCTAATGGGGCGGGGTTGGTATTCTTACCAATAACCCATCCCGAGTTCTTAACGGCAATGGTAGTAGTGTTTTCTTAACGGGACAGGGTAGGGTTTAAGCAAACCTGCCCCATTGCCACCCCTAAATGTGGATAGTATGTGCACTTTTACTAGTAAATTCTGAAAAAATGTATCATTCTTCAGAAATCCATATGCATATTCCTCGTGTTCTTGCAACTTGGCTATCCACCATTTACATTTAACATTCAATTCTTTGACCTTAATTGCATCAAGACTGGTGAGGCCATGTCAATTGCATTATTGGTTTCTGAAAAAGAGGGAAGAAAAATGATATTTAGGCCATTTGGGTTTGGACAAGAAGCCATTTTTGTTTCTCCCTTCTCACCTTTACCTTCTTTTCCACGTCCAATGAAAGTGGATATTCCTCCATCCTGTTTTAGTGGACATAAAATGGAGAACAGATTTGCACTTTTCAAAATAGTACGACCATGGTTCTGCTTATGGAGGGAGTTTAATTGCATCAAGATTGGTGAGGCCATGTCAATTGCATAATTTAGTTCCTGAAAAAAGGGGAAGACAAATGATATGTAGAACAGGTTTTCACTTTTCAAAATAGTACTCTTGGGCTTGAAAGTGGCTTGATACTCATCATTATGGGATTTCTGTTTGATTTGGTAGGGCAGGTGGTGCTGAAATATGTGTGTGTGTGTGAAAAATTAATATTGATTGATAATGTTTTTGTGCATTACATTTACAATTGTTCTCTGTGAGTTTTTACATTAAACTGGATTTCCATACGTATTGAAGACAAAAACTATGTATATTTAAGTAACACAATTATTCAAAACAAAACAAATTCAAATGTGTTTGTGTTCTAGTTATTAACAAATTCAGTGAATACTATTAACAATTTTTCAATAAGTCAAATTAGTTGGACTCAACAAACCTAGAAAGTCCTCACTTACAATATAAAAATTAATGAATGTAACTTGTCTTTGGAATTTGTATTAGGAACTTGAACTATTTTCAGTTCGGTTCTACAAATCTAAAATTAATTAATAATTAGATTAAACCAAATAAATAATGGAACTGCACGCTTTGCAGTATGGATCTTCACATTTTTAAAACGGTTGTGTATATTCATGATTTCTATGTATCATATACAACAAAAAATAAGTAGATAATGATACTTTATTTAGGTTTTTTTGCCGTATCTTTTTAGATATTGTGATATTTCATTAAAGAAAAAATAGCTGAAAGAGAGTTCCGTAGCATAGGAAAGATAGGATTAAAATGGAGATCTGAAGTGTTGGGTTATCAAAGAGAGAGTGATTAAATTAGAGGTTAAAAATTAGAAGTTGGGACAGTTTTATAACCCCACCACCACCACACCCAAAAGGTCTGTTGTAGCTCCATCATTGATTGGATGTTGGGATTACTTCTCTTTTCTTTTCATGTTAAATGGTGGTTAGAGAATTCCTGTTACTGTAGTTAGTTTGCGCAGCGCGCTCTCTTTGGGCCATGCTTTGATGTTAGTACATGAATCCGGTGTTTAAGCTCCTTTGAACACCTTAATTCAATACAATTGTTGACCTAAGATTTCATACCATGGGTATACAAGACATTTTGATGATAACAAATACTTGAAGGTGTTGTATTTAATGTCTACTTGAGTTTATGCTAAAACAGGTTTTACATATAATGAGACTCAAGTAAGCTAAAAGATCAATGACAAAGCCAAAGAGGATTCATGCACTTAAAGATCAAATGCAAAGAAGCTTAAAAGACATTAAAAACAAAGATAAAAACCTCAAGAGCTAAATGAAAAGGAAGTCAACGAAGACTTCTAGTTGAACAAGAGGCAATCAAGTCAAGTTGAAGACATAACCCAAAGGATATCATTGAAAGATCAAAGATTTGGGTAGATAATCTTGGGTGAGTGCTAAATAAAATCGTTAAGTTATTTTTGAAGTAACTTAATATGAAAGCTCAACTCTCTGACTTAGAAAGACTCTAGGATGCAATGCACCTCATGCATATCAATCCTATAGGCCTTTAGACACTTAGTTAATAGGCCACAGACTAATTTAATGCATTCTATGAGACCACGATTAACGTTGAGTTGGTTCAAGATTAAAGAACTGAACTCTTTAACTTAGAAAGACTTTTAGGACCATTTAATAAATTGAATCGTATCTTTCGAAGATTCCTATTTCATCGACTTACCCTTTGAAATAAAGGAATTAAGTCTACAGGGGCGTTATAGTCGATCTTTCTTTAGAAGTTCCATTTTATCTATACGAAAACCATTTTCTTGGGAACTTCTAGATGCCTAGAGGTTGCCCTATAGACGTCTAGTTTTAGAAACCTGTAGCTAAATCAATTTCAGAAATCAAACTCTAGATGGCTTGTACATTTATCTCTAGATGGCTAGTTGTTGATTCCTGTGACTATGCTCATCTCAGAGAAAGTTACTCTAGACGGCTAGTATAAGAGACAATAGAGGTCTACTCATCTATTCTAGTGACTGCTGTCAATCTTGAAAACTGGCTTTAGACGGCTAGTCTATCTACTCTAAACGCCTAGTGAGGCTTGCGAAAAAAGTAGATCTGAACTCTATACCTCTAGTCCTTATACTATAGACGACTAGTGCTACTTACGAAAAAAAGTGGATCTGAACTCCATTTAACTATTCTTATGTTCTAGACTTCTAGTGGGGCTTTAAGTTTGAAATTTCTGTCTGATCCAACTACCACCTCGCAAGCATTTAAAATGCTCCAACGGTCATAAACGGCCACTTTTTTTAAATAGGCTATAAATGCATGGTATAAATACATGCTCTCTTGAACATCTCAAGGGTGAGATCCACTAAGCCTAAACTAGAGAGCATCCTTGTTGAAAGAATTATCATTGTGCTTACATCAAGCATTATACGTTGATAGTAACACCATTGAACCAAAACTCGAAGATTATTCATGGGGAATCATTAGAGTTGATCTTTATATTTAATACTTCAATTTATAACTCTAGATTTGTGAGTTGTCATTTGTATATCTATCTTTGAGAGATATTCAACATTGTAACACTCAAATTTCAAATTGATTTCTATTGAGAGTGGAAAGTCCAAGAGGTGCATTTAGCGAGGGAAGTTTGAAAGCTATGTAAAGGTTCTCTCTCAACCTTGATGTGAGAGCAGGTTTACTCAACCTTTAAGAGAGTGGATTAGGTTGGCTCTCTACCCGCAAGTGTGGGCAATTTGGTGTACTCTCTCCACCCGCAAGTGAGAGTAATTGTAAGATGTTTGCATTCCACCCATGAAACAAAGCTAATAGTGGATTTGGGAATTCTCAAGAGGGGCTCTTGAGGCATGGACTAGGCAAGGGGGACTGAACCACGTAAACATGCTTGTGTTCACAATGTTTGCATTTCTATTACCTTATCTCATTAAATTTGTGCAATGTTAAATTTAATTGTTATATTACCTTTCTTTATTTTCATTTTCATTTGATTTTATATGCTTTATTATTGTCTTATGTTGGGCTTAGTGAGCTAGCATTCTCAACTAGTTGAAGTCGAACAGTAATTCTCATTTGGTTCTTTTAAGACTAAGAAGTTTTATATTAACTTTGTCTCCAATCAATCCTTTAATTGCTAACTCATTAATCAAGTTAGAAACTAATTAGAGAACCTGTATCTTTCCTAACATGGTCTATAAAATGCAATTAGAATCCGAAAAGTTTTTCATCGTTTGCCAAAGACACAACCCTTCCCCCCCCCCCCCCCACAAACAAGGGTCAATACTTGAGTAACAATATTCAAGAAATTTTTGACTGTTAGGGCCTTCTTGGTGTAGTCTCTTGGATGTTGGACCGAAGACAGAGGTTCAGGCTCTCGTTTTAGATTGAAAATACAGAAGCAGTTGTTTGCTGTTAAAATTTCTGTTTTATTCCATGCCTGGCAGAATAGATTTTTTTTTTTTTCCGGTTTATAGTTACGCAGTATATGAACCTCATTTCTGTATATATACTCTTTCCCTTTTTTTTCTTCTTTGTTTTGTACATTCTTTATTGTATTACAACTTTTTTTTTCTTTTTGCAGGTTTGCCCGTCATATTGGGAACTGGGTTCTAGGTTTCTGCTGGTGGGTGGACTCTGCGTACTTCTTATAATATGTTAATATGTTAGTTGTTGAACATGTGAAAATGTACCATTTACATGACAAAACTTATGCCCTAGTGTATTTCCTTTTAATGGTCAGTTTATGCCTGAGCTAGCCTTTCTGGCCTCAAACATTAGATCATCTATAATTATAAACCACCACCTGATGGGTAAGTTGATGGATATAAAAATTTGTTGTTGAAAAGAAATAGAATGCTATTTGGCGCTTGGAAACTTTCTGAGTTGATTAAAATAGTATTGTCTTGATAAACAAACATCAGTCTAAGCATATCTATGATGTTCTGTTCTCTTATTTTCATGCCAAAAAGAGAGGTATGTGAGAGAGATCAAAAACAAGAAGTTCCATGTTTTAGTCTTGTAACTTGAGATACTTCTGAGTCTTGTTGGGAGAAAAGGGAAGAGTGATTTGCTGATATTGAGATTATTTAATAATTATGAAGAATAGTATTATAATTTAAAATTTTTGCTCTTTTTTCTTTTTCCTCCGTCTCTTTTCTACCAAACGACTTTCTCTCTTTCATCGACCATTCTTTCTTCCTACCAAGCGGATCATAAATAGATGGATAAGTGAAAAACAGAATTGGGTGAATAAATGAAACCAAGGTTGCTGGTGAATGGTGATGTAAAGTTAACGAGGTTGAATTTTGGTTGTTTATTTCATGAAATATGCCATTGCTGTTAAAGAAATACTTTTTTCCATTATTGGATTCAAGATTATTAATATAAATAATCTGAAAGAAGTTGGTTTGATGCTGACATATATGATCATCATTCTTAAAGAGCACATATATATATATATATATATATATATATATAGACTGGCTTTCACGCAATAAGAATGTTATTGGTTCCATCAGAATATCATCAGATTACTGTGACATGTTCCTACTTTCGGTTGGATCTTTATCACCACCGTAAAAGTCCATACGTCTGTAATGATGTATTTGACTCATACCACCCCCATTTCCTGTCTGGTTAGTGGTCTTATTAGTGTTTCAAATTATTGAAATGCATGTCTCGTATCACAAGTTATAGACACTCTTGATTGGTTTTTGAAAACATATATATTGTGCATCTGTGAGTGTGTATAAGCACTTTCATGTGTGCAGGTAAAATATCCTTCTTCTTTTTTTAATTAATTACTAGTAGTATCTTTATAGAATTATTGGAAGTGGAAAATTTTGTTTTGGAGTCCAATCAAGTTTAGTAGGTAATGGTGATATCTATTGCAGATTTGCCACTAAAAAAAGGGTGTCACCAAAGAGCACAATGGTATATATATATATATATATATATATAGCTTGTACTTATCCTCCTTTAAAACAACATATGAATGATTTATTTGTATTGCTTTTTTTTAAACATCCAGTGATTACTGGGAAGCTGATCTGGCGACAACACATAAAGTGGTGCTTTCATTTTCAGGCTGTGCTTAGATAATTATATTTTGCCATGATTTTCTGATGTTCGTTGAGGGCCGCAAAGGGTAACAGAAATCTAAAGAATCTGCAAAAGTGTGTGTGTGTGTGAGTGTGATTAACATTTCACACAACACTAAAAATGTTGTTATTAACACTCCAACAACGGCTTGTGGCACTCCAACATTGATTTTTCATAAACACTTAAAAAGAAAAGAAGATAGCCTCCTATATCTTATTAATTAATTATAATTACTTGGCAACGTAACATTACCCCCTTTTTTTACTGAGAAATTCTTGGAACATGAAACTAACAAGGGATCTTGTTCCATCTGATAAGCCCACTATAAGTGAATCATAATCTCATCCCAATCACCAAAATTCATAACCACCGCTAATATTTAGATCTGACAAATTGGAAACAAACGTTTTCCAATGCTTTTAACTCCATCTCCCCCCAAAAGCTCAAACCAATCCTTTGACCATTTTAACTTCAATTTCTCACCCTCATATTATATCATACCAGATTTAACTTCAATTTATCACCCTCATATGATATGATATGATATGAGGGTGAGAAATTGAAGTTAAAATGGAGAGAGAGAGAGAGAGAGAGAGGAAAAGGAAGAACGGGCCCACATTGAGATAAACGGTGAGATCATGGCAAGCACATACACTAAATTTGACGAATGAGAGTGCGATTTCAGGTGAGATCACCTCTATCGTAACACTTTCCTAGTTAAAAATGGGTGGGAGAGTCAAAATTCAATTAAAACCCAACAACGTGACAAGAGGCTCAACCATCAAAGCGGCGACAAAATGGAACCGCACGTGAATTCCTTTCTACGTCAAAATAGGTTATCAAACACTTGCCCTCACGTGCACTTGGGCTTACAAACATTTCTATAGGCTTGGTGGGATTGTCAAGTCAACATTGTTTTTTAGTCTCGCATACTTTGCCTGTTGTTTTTTTTAATTCTGTCCTTGGCTTCTTGTCAAGTTCCATTGTTTTGAAAAGTTATATATTTATTTTAATAAATTCTATTACCAAGTCTTAACATTTAATTAATTAGCCATAACAATTTTATTAACTTCACCAGTGCATTCGTTTTTTTATCTACTGATCCATATTAAATAATTACTCATACACAACGTTTTACCTCTCACAATACAAAGAAAAGAGACAAGAAAATCAAGTCATTTTTTTACAAAACTATAACCGATTAAAAGATTTTTTTCTTTAAACTCGGTTCTCAAAAAATAACTCTCAAAATGACAATAATTCTTATGATGTGATTTAGTTCACATGGCTAATCGACTCTCGTATTTATTGGATCGTGATACAAGTCAATTACGTTTCTCATAATATGTAATTTGCTTGTATTAGACGGTGATGTCATGTCGTGTAACGATTGTAACGTATACGATGATATCATGTCATGGTAATATCATGTCATGTCACGATTGTAACGTATAATTTCTTGAGAACTTGTGACGCCCCGCTTCATCAAGGAATGCTTCTCACGAAACAATACCACAAGAAAAAAGGTCAACCTTGGGTGCACGATATATAGATATATATAGTACACAGCACTGACCATGTGCAGTACACATCAAAACATAATTAAAAGCACTAACGACAGTAATAACCTCACTACAGTACAGTACAAGTTTTAAAAAGCCTCATTCATTGGAATGACATAATACACAAGAATGCATTATATTGTGGGGCATTGACATTCCCATAACACCAAAGGCCAATTCAATAGATTCACTTGATGCTTTAGTTACTCATGCGACAATGGAAAACATTCAAATCAGGAGCCAGCTTTAAAGCATTAGACCTTAACAACCCAAGTAGTCAATACTGATGGAGATGGGAGCTTTAAGGACTTTTGAAACATAAAATTTTTATGCACTTGTAAGGACATTTGAGAATGAAACACACACTTTTTACAAACTTATAAATTTACTATCATATTAGGCATCAATAAAATGTCTTTTTGGGCTCACACATTTGGCATCAACATTCAACAAAAGCATACACTTGGTCCCTTCAAGTAGGAAACATACTTTAGAAACTAGAATACTGTAAATGGAGTTTCATATCTTGTTTCTCCCAACTACATAAAGACCATTAAAATTTTACCTACATCCACTCTCAAATGCTAAACCATACCATATTATGCAAATATGCTCAAGGGGCCCGTCTGGTTCGAAGAATCTAGTCCATTTTCAGCATTCTGAAACCCTGTAATCCATTTCCTGCCAAAAGAAGATTTTTAACATCCATTTTTGTGAATTATTCAAATGAAACCAAAACATAAAATGAACAAATTCACAGAATAAATTTCTCAACTTGACAAAAAAGTCTTTAATATCAAAACCCAAATTCTACATGCAATTATTTAAAACGTCAGAAATTGCGCCAAAGGTTTACCCACAACTTCATGTTAACATGAAAGGCAAGCGTGAAGAAGAATTAGGAAAGATAAGTACACTTAATAAGCGGTATTAAATATTTTACCTTCCAATATTTTTGCTGCCTGAATCCAGTAGAATGGTCAATCTTTTTGCTGTTTTCATGAAATCACTACAATGAAAACAGAAGAGGGGAGGGAGATTTATAAATCATAAACCCTGGGGTCCAGTGATATGCAAATTTGATATGGAATTAGTACGGCAACGAATCAAAATAATAATCATACCTGAATGGTTCATCTCCAGTTTGTTTAACAGCACCTGTTGCATCCCGGTAGAGCACATGGCAAGGCATCTCTGCTCCTCCTATCCCAAACATGTTTGCCAGCCTCACGTATAGCTCTTCATAAGAGTCAAAAATTGACAGGTCAATAGTTCGGCCTACATCCTCCGACTCCATAAACACTTTGCAGTGACCGGTCTCCAGGCCAAGTTCAGTTGTGTGAAAACCTTGATGCCATGGAGACCCAGCCCTGAACAGATTTTCTGGAAGATCTTGCTGGTGAAGTGCAGATCTTTCTTCCTTTTCTGGAATCCTTTCTAATGAACGTTTCCTATCTACAACTTGTGAAACTGAATCGCTGGAACAGCTATGAGAAATCTGCTGCTCAGTCAGTATTGGTTGACCAAATAGTAAGAACCGGGGTGTCTTCACATTATCAGTTTTCTCTGAGTTATGAACGGAGTTCCCCATGGTTAGCAAGCAAGATACATTCTCATTGCTATTTGTGTGGCCTGGGATGATGCCATCAGAGATTTTAGCATGTAAATCAAGCTGCTGGAAACTGGATGAGAATTGGCCCAACTGCAGTTTTTTGTTAAGGTGGATATCTGATAATGGAATTCCAAATTGAGCATGCCTGGCTCCCTGTATGCCTGCAGCAATGTTGTCAGAGAGACAACATAAGGGACTGCTGGGACCGAGGGGGTTGCTTGAAAATGACGGCATTGGAAATTGGCCGTCAAAGGAAAAGTCTGGGTGTTGCGGGAGCCGCAACTTCTTTCTTGGCGGTGAGAAGGGTGAGAAATGAATGACGGGCATGTTTGATATCAATTCAACCAGCCATGGGCTGACACACTTTACATTTTGCAGCAAATCTGGCTCATCCCATGTCACCTTCAATTGGTTCCAAAGAAGTAAGAACAAAAGGACAATAAGAGCAAGATCCCATTGGCATAGACATGATTAGATTAATTCTAAATCTTTATTAAACAATTTGATATCAACTTTATTATGAAAATAAGCACATGCAGATTGCTAAACAGAGTGACAACCTTCAGATCTTAAAGATGCAAAAAATCATCTAACAATAACTGATCTTGGCCTAGATAAAAACCAGGATGGGACTCGTTAAATGGCATATCATAACCACAGTGAATGCAAGTACGAAACAGAAAGTTTAGAACAAAAGTTTTCTTCACATCAATATTTAAAGAACAATAAAGGCCAAAATAAGTACTTGGCAAAATCAAGAATGAGGTAAGAAATAATACATATTAACAATAGTAAGAATTAGAGAGAGACCAGTTAGAACATTGAACTAAGCATAAACACCTAAACTAAGCATTTTATCCCATGCAGTTCACAGGAATTCTATAACTACTCAAGTGACAAAGGCAACTTTATTTTATACAGTAACATCTCAAGCATCTTGTGTCAGACCTGAAAGATAAGAAATCCATGTAAATAGATGTGCTTTTCAGCTAGTATTACTATTCTAATAGACTGCTTCACATGAAGAGTAAGCCTACAGTGCAAAATTGTCAAACTGCAGACCAAGAAACAAAAACTTGCTGGTGGAATATTGAGGAAAATGCAACATGTGGTTTCTGTCATTCACCATGGGAGGGAGGAAACAATAAATTTTAAATATGAGTAGCAGATATACTAGATTATCATGTAGTTTACTTAAAATGTTTGAAATATTTGTATTATATTATAATACACTATTATTGATATAAGAATATATGCTAGTATATAAGCAGTAATGCTAAACTATGTTAGCATGTTATATCCATGGATGTAATACTACATGCTTATTATAACAGCTATAAGTGAGTTGGCATTCAATTACAAATACAACCATATGCTGCTAGGAAGTGAGGTGGAAACATTTAGTCAGCAGGCTAAATTAAATTTATCAAAAGCAAATTATGGAACCTATAAGATATCAATGAAAGGCAACTGACAGATCAAGAGATTTCAAGGTAATGAGTTTTATGCACTGATATAGTTCTGAAGGTTAAACATGCCATTAACGAACATCTGTTATTTACATGCAGTTCAACACATATCAGCAAAAAAGACCGAAAGCTAAATGCACAAAATAACATAGATTAATAAAATGGCATTTCTAAAAAAAATATATATTTATCATTAAAAGTCAATCCAAAATTCAGAATAAAATCTTAGAGAAAATAGAGCTCTATCTTTATATAAAGATACCTGGAGAATCCGCCAAGGGGAATTAGGCCAGTGGATGGGGTCGGCAACCTGAACAGAAGCTATAGTTCCCATAAACCAGCTGATCCGGGAAGAATCCTCAGTTTCAAATGCCATTTTGAACCTCATCCCACAACACCACTGAATCCTCATTGCAGTCCTAACAGACGAAGCCTTGATGCAAAACTCCGGAGTACTTGCACGAGGGTAATAAACAACCTCAAAGGGCTGCCCTTCAGCAGCAAGGGACACGGCTTGGATAACTGATTCTGGTCTCACTCTTCCCCTCCCTCTCGAACCACTAGAGTTCAAATTCCCACTACTACCATTTCTCATTAGTTTGTTCTCGTCTCCCCTTAAGAAGACCGAAAATCCCCCATACGGCATAACACAGTTTCCAGCAGCAGAGTTCCATCCAGATGGGGATTCTGGGACACCAACAATTCCTCTCTTGGCTCGCCGTATTCCAATACATAGATCCCCATTCTCTGCCCTAAAGAACACAATTGAATCCCCAGCAACCAGCTTTTTCTGGTTCACAAAATTACTCCACCCTGTGGTCAACAAATGCCTCCTAGGTGTCCCTCTGTAGATATGCCTAAACTTCCAAATCTCACCATGAACGTCCTTCGTGATTAAGGTTTGAACTGGGGGATCAGCTGAGAAATCCAAGGGGGGAAATATCGTCTCTGCACAGTATCGAGGAACGGAGAAACCCCCACCGTTGTTCGCATCCGATTGAGTCAATGTTTTCGCGAAAGAAGCAGGTTTTTCAGGGGCTTCAGACCCAATACTCCCCAAAACGCCATCTTCACCATAATCAAGCTCGTTGTTTCCAATTGGAACCAACCTAATCTTGGCATAAACTTCATCAGTTTCCGGGTCTGCCATGAACTTAACAGCAGCAACCCTGCAAAGGATTAGCGGCGGAACCCTTGGTGATGCCCCAAAATCAACACTAGCAAGGGCGTGCTCGGCATGGCCCTGAGGAAAATAGAATACCTTTGCATTCACCGGAGGCATTTGAACCATTCCTCCAGCGCAAGCGTGCCATAGTTGAGAGTCCAAACTCTTCTCTTTGTCCTCCATTGCTTGTTCTCGAGTAATTGTTCCAATTTTCAGTCGGTACAGAATCAAACAGTGCTCTTCAAAAGGAATGAACCAAATATCTCTACTTAATTTGCTTGTTTCTTTTTCTCAATAAATGCTGTCAACAATCAAAGTCAAAACATATTCATGTAAGACATTCACTTCCAAACAAAGAAATAAAACAATAAATATCGCGCGCGCGCGCACACACATATGCAGAGAGGTAAAATACCATTACCTATCTATGCCACAGATCAGAGCCAAGAGAGAGAGACAAAATGCTTTGCTACGGACTTCGTTCCTCCTTAAACCAAAGGCCAGAATCTGAGAATGTGTCAAACAAACACAAATCTTCAGTAGCTTATTCGATTCTCTCTTCAACAAAACCCTAACAAAAGTACACCTCTCTCTCTAGTCATCATTCACACACACGTCCAACACCGGCTAAAGGTCGAATCTAAGCCAGCATAAGACACTCCAAATAGAGTCCCTTTAGCTTCTCACCGTTGAGAGGTTGTTCAGATTTCAGTTTACTCTTCACCGTTAAATCTCTCTCTCTCTCTCTTTCTATATATATATATATATATAGAATCAGAAAGTGTCTTCTTCCAGAGTACCAAAGAAATGCAATATCTGAAACAATAGTAATATCAGATTCTGACACTTAAAGCTCACAGATTAACCGTAAAAGCCTTCTGAAAACACTCGAAAGTCGATGATGACGCTGATTATAGTAATATACAACTCCATATTAACCGCCTATCTACTTAGTTTCAGAGTAGAGAGAGAAAATCATGGCGGATCAGATTGAAGCAGAGGCAATATGCCTAGATAGAGAGAGAGAGAGAGAGTAAAAAGACTCAAAAACTCAGCACGACACCGTCTTCAAAGAGTGAAGAGAAGAGACCTCAAAATCTTTGGCGTCGGAACAATCCAAAAGCAAGAGGTGAAGATCAGGCCTCTCTTTCTCTCTCCACCTGATTTTTGTTTTGTTCTTATCACTTCTCTCTCTAAAACCTAAATTAATTGCAGTATATTTTTAAATTAAGCATACAATTTAATTTTTGATAAAATTCATAATAAGTTGATATCGTGTGGCTGACTAAATCTATATGAAAAAATCGCGAGTTTTATGGACAGTCTCTTTGTACAGCTATGAAATTAACCAGAGCAGAGCAGTCATAACTAGACAGTCTAACCGTAGTTAAGAATTTTACTTGTCAGTTAAACCATGGTAGTACGTTCTGGACGGACTAGGTTAATACACATACATACATAAGTGATACGTTTGTGTGTGTGTATATGTATATGACATATGTACGTATGGTTGAGGCCTCCAATGAGCTTACCCAATCACGTGCGATGGTGTGATTTGGTGGTGAAATAAGATTGGGAAGGTGGTGTCCACGTGATCTGTTAGCGCGTTGGTCTATGTACGATTTTGTTTGGTGTATACGATGCGATCTTTTGGTCGGGCGAAGAGAGAAAGAAGCGTACGTAAGGCTGACATAATTTTGTTGCTTTTTTGGGATCGGTCCATCCTGACTTTACAAGTCTACTTTCAATTCTTTGTGTTTATTTGTATCCAATGTATTTACTATTTAGATAACGTATTCAATTACAATATTATCAACAAGTCTTAGTTGTCTTGTAAAAAAATTCAACTGGTCTTAGGTATCAGGTTTGCAAAACAATGATGATGATCATCCCATCAGCTTGTGTAGCGGAGTTATTATATATAAATCATATGATTATGACCTATAACAAGTTATCATTTCACATGTTATTTATTAAGTGGTCCAAAATCATGCTATTTAATTCTAGCAATGTGGGCACAAGTTTAACAAGGAAAAAAAAAGCAATTACACCAACACTTTCTTATTATATATATATATACACACATATATATATACACACACAGTAGTATTAACTAATGTTTTATATATTTATATAATATAAAATATATAAATAAATACTAATAACTTCTACTTTATTATTATAACTAGGAAGTGTGTATTTTGTTAATATTAAAATAAATAACAAAAAATTGTTGAAAAATTAAAATCGGAATCAACAGATTTCAACGATTCTAATTCTAAAATTAAAAAATTTCATTAAAAAAAGTACAAAAATCGTGTACACCTATAATTGTTCGACCCTAACCTTCGGAGTTTGAAAAAGATAATTTGATAATTGCTGGGGCTAGTTTTTCTGTCTAAAGAAACTCTCAACAATTGTGTGCGTGCCAATTGTCCAACCTCGTCGAACTAGCTTCAACCTTAATCTGTGTGTGAGTTGTCGCAATTCTTGTGATAGGTCCAGCTTTGAACACCGGGCCATATGATCCAAAAATAAAAAAAAGTAAAAAGTGCAGCTTAAGGATTACACGTGTTGGGACTCATCACTTTCTTGTGTCGGTTTAATAAATCATTTTTCTATCTTCAAAACATAACGTGTAAGAGTACTTCTTGACTCTTGAGATAATAATACAGTGTGAAAGTACATATATAATCTTTAGAGATAATTGTGATTTGTGACTTTGTGTGTATATATATATATATTATTATTTTGGTAAAGAGCAAGTGATGGGCAAGGATAAAAAAAAAACAGTTGCGGATGCTATTTTTCTTCACCTATCGGCTATCACGAGTAATTATTGGATATTTCAAAAATATCGTTTTTTTTTTTATCATAAAAAGTCAGTATTTGTATTAGATAAAAATTTTCAATACACGCTATTATCGTATTATTAACTAATTTTTCGGATCTCTCTCTCTCTCCATGTATATAGATGGAGGTGCTTGGATGAGAGAGATATATTGGAGCCCAACAACACCTTTCAAAGGTTTGTAGAAAGAAAAAATGACTCGCCCGAGTTGATTCGGCAATTTAGTAGGTCCAAGTCCGACTCAGCATAGTTGGGTGAGTTCTCCCTTTCAAGTGAAGATAGGTACTACTTATAGGAAGGCCAAAAATGAACCACAAAACATGCTTTTGAGGCCCTCTACCCGACACACACACGACAAGCAACGTGTTCTGAACAGTGTGACATGACCTCTTTCACTGTTAATGTTAGGATAAATTTTTTTTTTTTTAAATCTAGAATTGTACAATTTTAAAGAATAAAATATGAAAATTGAAATATTTAAAATATATCAGAAATGAACCTCTTATCATTTACGTGTGATCGGTTCAAAATTTTATTTATTTTTGGTTCAAAATTTTATTAGGTAGAAAACTCGTGACAATCTATTAACTACAACCATATAACTTGTACCGTGTATGTTTGTTTGAATGTATTTTATTTTTTGTCAATAAATCTCAATTTATTTGTATTTTTTTTTGACAAATTATCACTCACAGGCTCACTTTTATAAAATTTGAATCATTTATTTCACAAGTAGAACATGCCACGTCATTGTATGTTTAATTAATAAAAATTTACCATTTTATATTATTGTCAAAAAAATTAAAAAAATATTAGACACTTTTATAAATTAATAAAATTTTATTGGTTGAAAGAAAAATTATACAATATTGTGATGACGGCGTGACATCCGGCTAAGTGGACATCATTTTGCAAAGTATTATGATTTGAGTTAAAAAATGTATTGAATTTTTCTCTGCATATTTATAGGTATCATTTCAAACAAGTCCACGTGACTAAAACAAGAAGCTATGGGCCCATCATTTGATGACATATGTAGTTCAACTAGAAACGTACGTGAGGAGGCGGCTGTGGCGCCTATCCGACGGCCCCTGCTTCCTCGTTTCTTTCTGTGTCATTTTTTATTTGTTTTCATATAAAAAGTTAAAACCTCTCTCTCTCTCTCTATATCTATATATATATATATATATATATTATATATATATACACACAGATTGTCTCTATAATCTAGTATATGTTAGTTCAGTCAACAGTATATCGGATGCCTCGTGATTCTGTTGCCAGTCAAACTGAACTGAAATGCTTAATTTTATGGGTCATCTTTCGGTTTCACAACAACTGAGTGTAACTATCACCTTACTTGTTAGATCAGTAAGGAAAAATTATTACAACAAATATAGTAATTAGACTGTGGAATTAATCTCCTACTCTTATTTATTTTGAGGACTCAAGTTCACCACCATAAAATGTCAATCCTCACTCCTTTTGGTTGTGATGGACTTTAATTTTAGACTTAATTAATAATAGCTGATTCTATATATTAAAACCATTATGGCCATACCAATGAATATATTGGCGATTTCTTCTCATGCATTGCATTTAATATATACGACGAAACGTATACACATATATTATAATTTTGTATGTCAAATGATGGAATAATTTTTTATCTTCTTAGAAATGTTTTGGACGGCTGTACAAATGCAACTGTTCGACCTCAACGATAAGACAGAGAAGGGTTTCATGTGAACTCCAAAATATGAAGCATTTCATCAAACAAGACCATAGCTACAATTCAAAACCGTCTGCAACACTCCCATTTTTATCAATAGAAGTCTTTCGGATCAATCCTATATATATATATATATATATATATATGTGTGTGTGTATATATATATATATATCAGTATATACAATGTATTGTAATGGTAAACATTATAGATAAGTTTGAGATGCGTTTTATGAAGCTGCAAGCGCAAACCCTCTTTTGACATAAATGGGCTAAGCTGCCATTAATTAGCAAGGACACCATGTTTGTACTAGCTGTATAAATGGGCTTTTTTAGTTGGGCTCGGAATGTGCAAATTATTGTCATTCTGATCCAAGTTTCAGCCCACTACATGACATACCTCAACCATACCATCAGCGGCGGACCTAGGAGTATGAAAAAAAATAAAATTGGAGGGGTCAAATGTAAATTTCTTTATATGTATTTTGAAAATTAATTTTTTACATATCTATCTATACTACTATTAAAAGTACAAAGAATTTTTTTAATTTTTCAGTACACTTTTTTTTATTATTATTAAAAAAATAGACACATTAAATTATATAAGCACGAGTTTTTTTTTCTTTTTCTTTTTAACTCCTTTAATATATATAAAGAAAGTTACCAATTTTATTAGAGTTCTTTTTTTATTGAATTTCTCACTTTTAACAACACATTTTATTGGAAGTATGAGAATTATATTAAAATAAAATCAAATTGGTAAGAGAAAAAAAGAGTTTAATATATATATATATATATAACGTAATAAAAAAATTACCAAACACACACACACACACACACACATATATATATATATAGAAAGTTACTAATTATTTTAGAATTCTTTTCTTATTGGATTTCTCACCCTTAACAACACATTTTATTTGAAGTATGAGAATAATATATATAAAGAAATTTACCAATTGTATTAGAATTCTTTTTTTATTAGATTTCTCACTTTTAATCACACATTTTATTGGAAGTATGAGAATTATATTAAAATAAAATCATATTGGTAAAAGAAAAAAAAGAGTGTAATATATATATATATATATATATATATAAACGTAATAAAAGTGCAAAGGGTTTTTTAAATTTTAGTCACTTTTTTATTATTAAAACAATAGATACAAATTATATAAGCACGCATTTTTTCTCTTCCTTTTTTTTTACCTCTTTAATATATATAAAGAAAGTTACCAATTGTATTAGAATTCTTTTTTTATTGGATTTCTCGCTCTTAACAACACATTTTATTTGAAGTATGAGAATTATATTAAAATAAAATCAGATTGGTAAAAGAAAAAAAAAGTTTAATATATATATAAAAAAACGTAATAAAAAAATTATCAATTTTTATTGGATTTCTCATTCTTAACAACACATTTTATTGGAAGTATGAGAATTATATAAAAATAAAATTAGATTGGTAAAAGAAAATTAAAATAAAAATAGTTTAATATATATACAAATTACTAAAACAAATTTGGTACAAAGGGTTTTTTAAGTTTCAGTATACTTTTTTTTTATTAAAAAAATAGAGACATAAATTATATAAGCATATGTTCTTTCGCTTCCTTTTTTTACCTCTTTAATATATATAAAGAAAGTTACCAATTGCATTAGAATTATTTTTTTATTGGATATCTCATTCTTAACAATACATTTTATTGAAAGTATGAGAATTATATTAAAATAAAATTAGATTGGTAAAAGAAAAAAAAAGAGTTTAATATATATATAAAAAAAACATAACAAAAAAATTACCAAACAAATATATATATATATATATATATATATATATATATATATAAAGTTACTAATTGTATTAAAATTCTTTTTTATTGTATTTCTCACTCTTAACAACACATTTTATTAGAAGTATGAGAATAATATATATAACAAAAGTTACCAATTGTATTAGAATTCTTTTTTTATTGAGTTTCTCATTCTTAACAACACATTTTATTGGAAGTATAAGAATTATATAAAAATAAAATTAGATTGGTAAAAGAAAAATAAAATAAAAAGAGTTCAACATATATATAAAAAAAATTACCAAACAAAAATAACTACTAATTCTATTGTCTTCTATTAAATAAACTACTAATATTACCCTCGACATTTTCTGGTCATATATCCTAGCATGAGAATAGACTATTTAGGACTATCCCACATCACTTGAAAACCTAAAACACTTGAGTTTCATGTCATATAATATTATTTCAATTACTACAATATATGTATATATATATGTGTATAGTCAAATAGTGACTATCCCAAAATAGTGAAAGCTTGGAACTTTGAATAACAGATACTACTACTACTACCAGGAATATAGAAAAATGGTAGTGTTTTTTTTTTCTTGGAATTTTGGAAAAGTGGTAGTTGTTGTCTTATATACAATTTACCTATTTATTTCTTATAATTGTCGAAAATTGCATATTACAAACTTAGCAAACTATCTGCACAATACCAGTTAGGGGGTGCCAACTAGGGTCATTCAACTCATTTATGTGAGTTATTAATACTATTATTTTAGTTATTAATGGCTTGTAATATAAATACTGAAAATATTGTCAATCATTAGTCATTTTTCTAATTTTTTGACTTCTTGTAATATGGTGATAATGATATATTCAATATTTATATGTTTTTTATTTCAATAGATTAAAAGCCATAAAATCATAAAAGAATAAGGGATGACATCATAATATAAAAAATTATAATGCAAGAAAAAGCACATGCAAATTAAAAATTCTCTACTCATAATTATATTTATCAGTAATTATACCGTTTTCACAATCATTGATCCTACCGTCTTCACAAACATCGTACCTCAAGGACAAGTAACTAAAAAAAATGAATGAAGGACCTTTGAATCCCGCACCACAAATTGATATAGCATAAACATGGGCTGGTGGTATGGTTTCTTTCGAACTGCATAAAAACTTATGTCTTCATGTAGGAAGAATACTCCAATAGCTTTGTTAGGCATTGTGCATGAGGGTAATGCAATAATCCTTACTACAGCACAAGAAATGGTAAGCTATCTAAATACATCAATATCTTTTATATTTTATATTTTTTTGATACTTGATAGTACAAAATATATACCTATATTAAATCTTTTATCTATTCATAAAAGATTTTTAATCATTTGAACTACTATTAAAATAAAATAAAGTTTCTATTTTTTTTTCATAATGCTCTTTTAATTTTTATAATATTAAATGTACATAGAGTTTTCATACATTTTTATATTTTGATGATATTATTTAAATATAAATGATATTAAACACAAACTTCACCCCTTTCTGCCTAATCTATTTTGGCGGTGTTATGAAAAACAAATGAATAGGAATGCAATTCAAAAAAATCATAAATCAATTCAATGCAGTATTTTGGCAGCATTACGAAAAACAAATGAATTTGTATTATAAAATGAGCAACCTGCAAAACCTAACATCAGTTCCATGAATTAAATAAAAGAAAAATATATATTTTCAACAACATTTTTGAATGGATTTGGTAGTTTTATTTTTTCTTTAGTATTTTTTTTTATTGTTCTAATGTGCTTATATAATTTGTTATTTTTTTTTTTATAATTTTTTTGGGGTATTCATAAGGAATGCAATATGTTTGTTGCTAGAAAGTACGGATACTTCACCAAGTGTGCTGTACCCGTATCGGACACTCGGACACCGTGTCCGACACTCAGATAATCCTCAGATACGTGTCGAACACTTCATATGAGTGTCCTGACATTTTTTTTTAGAACACTCCTTGGACACTTATTGGACACTTCTTGGACAATCCTCGAAGACATATCGGACACTTCATAACAGTGATGTATGCTCAAATATTTTGAATGAAAATTATATGATACTAAGTAATGATTAAAATCTAAGCTAAATATATGTAGAAGACTAAATAAGTCTGATTCTTTAATTTATTTTAATCTATTTGTCTATTATTGTTTATAAATTTGTTTACTTCGTAATTGTTTGATGATGAATTGAAGTATTTTTGTAATTTAATATTTTTTTATTGAATAATTAATATATTATATTATTATTTTATAGTCGTGTCTGTGTCCTGTTTTTTTAAAATTTCTCGTATCGTCATGTCTGGGTTGTGTCGTGTCATACCCGTGTCCGTGCTCCCTAGGTTTGTTGGCAAGTCAGACCCATGAGTAATTAAAATTGTAATTTATTTTCATTACTTACAAATAAATGATTCAATATATTGTAGTTTATTTTCATTGCTTACAAAGAAATGATTCAATATCATAAGTATATTTGTCTTCTCATTTTTTTTTAATCTACATTATTACTTCAAAGTTAAAATCTATAACTACACGTAGCAATATATCAAATAGATACTAAAGTAAGTGTTGGTTGGTGTTAAATTGATATATTTAGGTAGTAAATATATCAATTTAAGCTATATTTTATTTATTGGTGCAAATATAAATTTAAGCTATATATTTAAAATTAATTTATTTTATTGATTTGATAGCCATTAATATTGTAATATTACTATATGTATTTATTTTTTAGTGTTTTATTCATATCTTGGTCATTTTTCATCAATTACATCTCATGTTTGCCTTTTGTTTGAATTTAATTTTTTTCTTTTGATTTTTTATTTTCACTATTGAAAACAATGTGTAGAAAACTTGGCCTTTAATTAATAAAAATAAATTAACAATGGAGACATTTCCCGCACTTTAGTTTAAGAAAAATCACTTTATAATTATTTTTCTTTTTCAATTCAAATGGGTAAATATTCTCTTAACCATGTTGAGGACGTTTGGCTTGTTAGATTTTTCATTTTATTCATGTGAGAATATTTTTCTTCATCAAAATTTTATTTTTGTCCTTGATATGATACTCTAAAATTGTTATAAATATGCAAAGAAAATTTAATTAAATTTTCAAGTTATATCTATACTACTATTAAAAGTTCAAAAAGATTTTTTAGTTTCAGTACACTATTTTTTGTTTTTAAATAAAGAAAAATATAATTATAACCTAAACAAAACCCTTTTTAGTTTCACTATAATATTTATTTATTTTAAATAAAAAAATAAAATTATAACCTAAACAAAACCCTAAAACCTCTAAAATCACAAACACTAATATAAATATGGCTCCCATCAACTGGCGATCTCTCGCTCTCATCAACCGGTATTCCAATTTGGTTTTCTATCAGCTCGTATCAACTTTCATTTTAGTTTATTTTATTCTTCTCTCTTTTTTATTATTATTATTATTATTATTTAATTTTCCCCCATGTAAAGATCAATAGAGAAGTATATCTACCCAAATATAAAAAATCTTCAATTTTTTCTTTTGTCTGTTTCAATTTATATTTGATGTCTATTTTTTCTCCATTCATGTTTCTATTCAAGTTTTTTTGATCTAAATTGTTGTTTGTGCTATGATCTGTTTTTGAGAGTAGAGACTAGATGTTCTGGTATGGTGTGAATTTGTGTATTGATTTTTTCTTTTGGAATCATTATATTAATAATTTGATTTAGATATGATTTTTTATTTTTGACGTGTTTTATTAAGTGAATATAGATATGCATGTCTTTTGAAAAGTGTGTTATCTATATTACTACTAAAAGTACAGAGGTCTTTTTTTTACTCATTCTCTTCAATTCTTCATTCACGTTGAAGATCTCTTCGGTGTTACTATTCACAATAACTCAAGTACATTTCTCTTATATACATATAATTTTCAATTGAGCATATTGATGCATTTATGCAATAATTTTAATTTTCATACATGTAATTTAAGAATTTCTAGGATTTTCAAATTGGAATTAGAGTATTTCAATTAGGGTTTCAAAACTGAAATTAGAGTTTCAAATTTCAAATTAGGGTTCTAGAAAGATTGACTTCAGTTCCACAATTTGTGATGTATCCCAACTATTCATTCTTCTCTATTTAACTACAATTATGTATCAAGGAAAAGATGGTTAGGAGTCTTGGGGTAATGGATTCACATAGGACCTAGACGACTTGAATATGTTCAATTCAATATTTTGGTTAATAATTGCTAATTTTAATCTAACTAATTTTTAATAATCGATTAATTAATCATCTATCCATATTCTATATTTTATATTTTACTACAATTATGTGTCAAGGAAAAGATGGTTAGGAGTCTTGGGGTAATGGATTAACATAGGACCTAGACAAGTTGAATATGTTCAATTCAATCTTTGGTTAATTATTGTTAATTTTAATCTAAATAATCTCAAATAATTGATTAATTAATCATGTATCCTTATATATGACTTCTATGTAAAAAGTCCCAACCAAAGAAGAAAATGCCACCTAATCAAACATCAATATATATGTTGTGTGCTTGCATGCGTGCACAAATCAGCCAATCTTCCTAGAACCCTAATTTCAATTTTGAAATTTTAATTGAAAAACACTAATTTCAGTCTTGAAATCCTAATTGAAAACCCTAATTCCAAATTGAAACAGAGTGTCAACATCAATTTTGGTCTTCATATGAATGCAAGTATGTTTGTATATATAAAAAATTCATATGTTTTTTTATTTTTATATTTTTTTATTACGGTTAGAAACAATGAGCTAAAAATTTTGATTGTGGCCGAAGTAGTATTATGTAATTAAAATTAAAAAAAATTACAAGTCAAATGTAATACAATTTTCTTTATAATATTATTGAGAAAAATGGTTATACTTTTCTCTTGAAAAGTAAAATAAAATGATATAATATATGCGTTTTTACACATCTTAGGTTTACATAGATGATAATTTGGTTATAATTTTCTCCTTAAAAGTAAAATAAAATGATATAATATTTGGATATGTTTAACAATGCATGCTAGTACATCTGCTTTTCTTTTACACTACTAGTTACTAGTGTAGTTTGTTTGGTTAAAAGAAGTGGCATGGGTCTCTAATTGTTTTTATTGGATTTTGATGAATTTTAGAAGACAAAATGTTGGATGACACCCTAAGGCTCTATTTGCCTTGTAGTTTTAGTGATGGGAAAAGACACACATGATGAAAAATAAAATAAAAACACTTTCCTTTTTTTATTTTACATAAAAAAAATAACAAGAACGTAAAATTTAAGGAAGAGATTTTCAATTTAAAATGCCGATTTCCTTTTCTTTTTTATATTTTCTACTATATATGTCAAAAATCATTTTTTTTTAATTTCTAATTCCACTCTCTTAATTTCATTGGAGCCATAAAACATATCAAGTCTAAAATTTCAATGGTATGTAAAGTTGACCATTTACTGCGGAGATGATATTTATAACAAGTTTAGGTTCACATTTACAGTGGAGAAGATATTTGTAACAAGTTTAGGTTTATTAAATGATACAATGAAAGAAAAAAATGAAAAATATTTTAAAACACTTGAATGAAAAATAAATAATTTGACAACTCATAGATCGAAATTGTTGGAGTAGAATTATTGTTGTTTTATTTTTTTAACCTGATTTTTCTCATTGCATTGTACTCCATTGAAGCTTGTACTTTTCGTTTTGTTTGCTTCTTTGGAGTACATTGTTGCTCTCTCCAGCTTGATTGTACACTCCCTTTTATATATACTACTGTCCTATAGAATAATAGTGCTTGGATACTCGTAACAACAGCAAAATATAGTTTTCTAATGAAAAGTATAATAAAATAATATAATATATGCCTTTTACACTACTAGCATAGTTTGTTTGGAGAAGACAATTTGATATGAGTTTTATTTTTTTAATAGTAAAGATTAGAATTAAAAATAAAGTATTATAGGTAAAAAAATATCTATAGTACTAATAAAAGATAAGAATTAAAAAAAAAGTACTATAGGTTAAAGATAAAATCTATTTCTATATTACTACTAAACGTTCAAAGAATTTTTTGCTTTTCAGTACATATTTTATTTATTTTTTAATTAAAAAAATAGAGACATAGCCTAATTTCTGAAACATATATATGGCCTCCTAAATAAATTCTTTGTTACTCTAGAGAGAAGAACGTCCAAGCGACCCCGCTTTGGTTCCCTCCTCAAGTCTTGTAGAAAGAATAACGTGGTTTGAGGTTAGTTATCAACATGATTAGATGAATTTAGGAGTTTTTCAAATTGAAATTTTGGTTTTTCAATTAGGGTTTCAAAATTGAAATTAGGGTTTTAAAACAGTGCATCTATGGGGTTTATCTACAATTACATAAAATTGCTTTTTTTGATCATTTGTCTTATGTTTTTTTTTTTGTTTTATCTTAATTTTGTAAGTTATTTGAAACTTTAATTGGCATTTTGAATTAGGCTTTTCCAATCATTCAAATTGTTAATAGTTGATTATTGAAAAACAAATTATGATTTCCTACAATTTCTTTGATTCCATAATTTTATAAAGATGTAAATTTTGAATATTTTATCTAATATTGCCTTAATTTTTCAGTTTATCTACAATTAGATATTATCCCTTTTTTGATCATTTTTCTAATGTTTCTGTTTGTTTTATCTCAAATTTGCAGGATTCTTGGTATTCAATTCGCATCTCGAATTAGAAATTTTCAATCTTTCATATTGTTAATAGTTGAGTATCGTAAAATAAATTATAATTTTATAAATATCAAAATTTTGAATCTTTTATCTAATGTTTGTTGCTTTAATTTTACTGTTTTTCCTTTTAATAAAAATTCTTACCCTTTCTTCAACAAAGAAAGGGTAAATTCTCTTATTGATATTTAAGATAAGTAGAGATGAATTCATTAGGTGTATAGTAGGGGAAATTTTTAATCTAATACCTTTTTTGTATTGTTAGGTAACTTAGGTTAGGTTGGATTTGGTTATCTTTTTCTCGCGCTTCACATGATAGACCGTTAATTTTTCAGTTTTTTCTAAGGTTTATCCATGTTACAACTTTGATTTGTAATTTTTTTTCTCTATATTAAGAGGTTATCTTTGGAATTCATGAAGACGAATCTTAAATTGCAAGTTGAGCATTTTTGTATTTTTTGTTTTGGGATTGAGAGAGAGAGAGAGAGAGAGTGTGAGTGAGTGAGCGAGCGAGTGAGTGATTGATATTTGTCATATTAGTTCATTTATATATTAATAACTAAAAGTAAAAATTGTAATCCGAACAAATGCATACAAATGTGAAACTTTTGAAGAGAGTTATTCCTAACATTATACATGCAAATGTCACTAAATCAAATTGATTTTATGGTGGAGAGATTAAGCATAGAAGTCATCTATTTACTAATTAAATAGACTAATTGAAAATTGTCCTGATTAGAATTGGTTAGAAAAAAAATTAAAGAATTTTGTTACAAATTCTCACTAGCTAAACAAGCCAATGAAATGTTGGGCTGGACTTGGCTATTAACCTTGTATTATATAAATAGCTTGGCCCCGTGTTAATTATAGAAAACGCAAAAATAAGCAAAATAAATAAATAAAAAAAGGAGAATTTCTTGCCCGGCCCTAACCCTTATTAAAACTAGCTTATAGTTTTATATGGAGTAATAATAATTTAATTGTCAAGCGGTGAAGCCCAATTAATATTTCTCTCTCTCTCTCTCTCTCTCTCTCTATATATATATATATATGGCCCAACAGTTCTTTCTTAATAAGATCAGAAGTGTACCTTTAGCCGCCTTTAGATTTATAATGATGGGCTTATGAAGTTAGTTAGCCCCCACCCATGGGTTACAAAAACCAACCACTGCCGCTTGAACATGTAAGACAATAAATACAGTTGCACCTCAAATTAACCAAGACCAAGAGTTGCTATCATATCATTTCTCTGTTTTTTCTTTTTATTTTTCTTTTTTCCATCTAAACCATTCCTCAAAATTCATCACCGTCATTTACTCTATCACTAGTCTGCATATTCATCTACACCATGATTATAACTTTAAACAATAACATAAGAAGTGAGAACTTTGGGCCTTTACATCGACTAGTGTATGTATTCTTGGCCTTCTCGTAAGGGCCGTTTCATGTTGGGTATCAAATCATAATCGGAAATATGTTTTTGGGTTTTTATAATTCTGTTTTCATAATAACAAAAAGAAGGCAAAGTCCATTAAACACTCCTAAACTATTATTCACTTGTTGCAACATTCATCCTTCAACTATCAATTGTTGCAATTAAACCCTCCCAACTTTTAAAAGTGCTCAAATTGCACTCCTCAACTATTGACTTGTTGCAACATTTATCCTTCAATTGATATTGCAATTAAGCCCTCCAACATTAACTGTTATAAGACATATATCAATCACTTGCTTTGCAACCACTCCTTTCGCTCTAATTGACTTTGCTCAAAATAAATAAATTAACTCTCTCTCTCTCTCTCTCTCTAAAAATCTATATTTATCACGTGCTTCGTAACTAGATTTCAGTTTGCGATTAAAAAAAGGAAAAAAGAAAAGAAAAGAAAAATAATCACTTTTCTAAAACATATCAACTGAATTTATCATCTAAAATGGACGCAAATAGTGCTACCTTCAGGGGACAAATCAGTGTGTAACACACTACTTTCATATCAGTGAAGAAGAACATGGCATTGGCATTGCTGGAATGACAGAGAGCACACAAAAGTTCATTTAACTAAGGATAAGGTATTTATACACAAAAATCTCTCAACTTTTCTCTCTTCTCTGATTGTTTACGTCTACTACGACTACAGAATATGTGGCTTCCACCCCTATAGAACAAATCAAACACTGCTAGAAGGAATTGGGTGATCAAACACTCCTCTGGATACTGATAGAAGAAACAAGGAAGAAGAAAACAGAGCAATGTACAGGGTAGAGGGGGCTGACAGCATTGTCAGACTTAACGCCTTTGTGTTCGTGCCAGGAATGCTTTGTCCGCATTCGCAAGCCGATCCTGGAATTGAGCCCATTCGCTTCTGCATCTCTCTCTCACCTGTGCATGGACAAGGAAACAATCTAAGCTAGTTACAACAATCTTCTACTAGTCTATTAAACATGATTATGGAGGAGCACACTAATTATTACTAATTTCAATTTTTTACATCAAACACAAACGTCTTTTATTTGTATTTCTTTTTTCCCCCTCAATTTAGAAGAAAAGGAGCAACAAAGGACAACACTGAAATATTACCCCTTGCCACGGAGCTTTACCATTCTCGGCCTGGCCCTGAAATTTAAAGAAATTTAGAAAATGAGAAGCAAATCCAGAAAAGCACATTCCATTCACCAATAAGACCAAAATATCGAGAAAATATAAATAAAACAAAGGAAATGCAAGAGCAAGTAACCTTGGAATGCTAGAAAAAAAAATGCCACAGGATGAAATAATGTTATCAGAGGGAAAATTCCCATCATATTTCATGTTATCTACAAATAAGGCAGTGTCCACCGCTGAAAGCTTATTTCCAACCTATGTTACAAACTTATTCTATACCTGTATTACATATCTACATGGACTCTCCTATTACTGTACCCACCAATCTTCTATATGTGATGATGGAAGAAGAAAAATATCTCAAAATTGATAGGAGAGACAAGTTTCCTACTTCTCACATAGATGAGAGATGAAAACCCCTAAATTTCACGACGTCCTATTTAATTTAAGTTCTAATTACAAATATTCTTAATAAAATGTGTCAATGACATCATACAATACAATATTATATTATAGAATAAAGCATATTTAAAATATAGGACATGTCATACAACTTCTGGACAAAATCAGAAGTAGAAAACGCTCAACAAATAGACACACAGCAGCTCCTTACATGTACCCAAGTGCATGTCATAGTACCCAACGTCCTTTGTTTGAAAAAGAGAAGGAAACATAAAGTAGTTTAACAGACATGCTCCCAGATAACATTGCACATCATGATCCTTGCCGTTATCCAGACTCATTTACAAAAGGTCAAAATGTCATTTCAAGTGATTTAATGACTTGTTCAACATAGTGGCTTCTAAATCTAATTCTTTAGTTTTGTGAGAAAAAAATGTTCATAACTCTTCAGCTTCTAGGTAACACCCAACGATCAAAACCAAATCACTATAACTATGTGTTGATGTACCTGTTATTTCTATTAACACCATTATATGAGCCTGCATTATCAATAAATCACACCTTCACAAATCATAAGGTTTTACAATTCCACAACTATTAATTTAAACATCAAGATATGTACAATATCTAAATTCATGTCTTGGTTTCTTTACTTTTCTTGGCTTTATAAATTTCAACAAATTCACATGGAAGATTTATTTTCATAAATTATTTTATGGAATAATGTAGAGAACTTAAGCTTGAAAACTAGTCAACTCTAATTCTAATATAAACACCATATTTTTTGGACAATTAGAGCAGCAAAGTTTAAAAAGGCAATGAAAAATTAATTTGGGAAAAATCCTACAGGACTTGGTGGACTCTCCATGTACGTTTGGGAGTGTATGGCAGATGATGGAACAGTTTGGTACGATAATTTGTTTAACAAAATCATACAGACTGAGAAATGCATGATGAATGGAAGAAAAGCAGTCGTACTTTGAGATGAGAATAAATGTTATATTGAAAGTTGCGCGTTTATTGTGGTACTCAACTCATGAGTCTTGAGAGAGTAATTAAGCAAATGTGAAAACAAAAAACAACAATATCAAAAAATCACTCTGTTTTCATGCCTTGAAGATTTAAGATGAAATCCATTTCCAACTTAAGTAAATGATTGTATTTAATGACTTATAATACACATGGTAGGATCCCTAGTTAGCTAATGAGGAGGGTTCTGTAAAAGAAAGGAGTATTTACTTAAATATATTTATGCGGTTAAGAATATATATAATGGAACAGTAATTTCCAATAACAAAGAAGGCTTACATTATGAATTTAGACTGATAATCATGTTTTTACATTACTTATCCATAAGATATATATATGCATATTGAGGAGGATGTCCTCTAGTATATATTTTTAACTGACGAAATTTTAGTAGAGATCAATTCTGAGTTAGAACTATTGAGGTATGCTTTAGCATCTAAAGGTTTCACGTTAAGCATGATTAGAACTGAATATATAAAGTATAATTTAAAAAAATAAAAAGTGGAGTGAGATAAAGTGAAAATTGATGCCAAGAGATGTCCAAAAGTGAACATTTTTTGATATCTACGATTGATAATCTGTCGGGAGGGAGACATTAAAGAAGACATCACCCATATAAATAGAGCAACCTGTATAAAATAAAGAAACTTTTTTTGGGGTGTTCCGTGACTAAAATTCCGACCAAGCAGAAGGGGAAGTTTTATGAAGATAACCAGTACAAAGGAGTGAATTTATCCAGCAAGGAAGAAAGAAAATGTCAGTTAAAAATGCAAGAAAGGACATGATTGCTTAGATTTAACTGTGGATATAGTTTTACAAACAATTGACTCGAGATGACATAATAATGATATTTCCCCCAAGAAATTGGGATTAGGACTCGTTAAATTGAATTGAAAAAAGAAAAACTGAATTGATTTAACACAAAAACAAAGTTTAATACCTTTTTAAATCATTGATTCCATGTTATTCATGTATTTTTGGTCCCCTTAATTAGCAAAGTAGAGAAGTGGAAGTGCAAACAGTACCGTGAATTTGAAAACATTAAAGGGACAAGAAGCACGATTATGATTTGATACCGAATTGGACACTAAAAAGTTCTATTGAGGAACTTCCACTATACAAATATGAAATTTACAAAAAGGAAGTAGAATAAAATGAAACAATGATCTTCAAGCCAGGATTAAAGAAAGTTGTAAGATATGCTCATGAATCATTACAAAAAATGGTTTTAAGTTTTTCTTCTCTCTCAAATGATTTATAATATCTGCATTCCTCATAAGTTTCCACTTTCCAAGCACATTCCAAGCTTTAACAAGAAACCACCAAGGTATTATTGCAGAAGTTCCAAATTTAAACCCCTCTTTTAAAATAAAAGAAGGAAAAATGAACCTCATATGAAGTTTCCACGATTTCCCGAAATTTCCATGAGTTTGCTCCCCACTTCCAGAACGCATTCAGTATTTCAGAAGAAAATTTTTCATTATTACAAATTTTCAATGAGTTTGTTTCCCCCTTCGCAAAAGTGCTTCCCATTTCTGAAGAAAAAAACAATTTGTCCACAATAATCTTCTAAGAACTAAGTCTCCTAAAAGATATATTCTCAACCGTCTCATGATTTTTATTGTAGATTGTGGGTTACCTTGTTCATTTTTAACCACCAACTTCCCCAAACATATTTTTGTATACCAACGGACACGCGCGCGCGAGAGAGAGAGAGAGAAAGAGAGAGTTTTAAACTTCATTTGAGACATCATGTACTAAACAAAATTAAAAAGGAATTGATAAAAATAAAGAAGGTTCCATGCAACCAAACTTTATATAATACATAAAGCACTAAGTGAATATACAACAATAAAACTATTAATTAATCAGAAGTAAATAGTGACTCACTTGATTCCCAAGAGAAGGAATTACTTGATGAACAATCCATTGTGAGTCAACCACACCAATTTTCTCATGTGCAGGCTGCAGGGGCAAAACAAAAGTAAATACAATGGTTAAACCTCCTTTTTTTTCATATTCACGAAGAAACCTCCTTTTTTCTTTTTTTTTTTTTAAAAAGTGCCAATGGTGAAACCTCCTTGGTATATATATTTATGGTACATAAGAAAACCAGAGAGACTCCAAGCAATCCATATAAACTAGTTCCTCTTGCACCATATTTTTGAGAAAACAAATCAATCCTTACCAGTGTGAAAGCATTCATGCGAGCCCCAAGAAACATTTTGGTCCCAATTAGATTATCTTTAATACCTAATAACATAAATTATTTCTGGATGACCCAAATTACAAACGTCTTTGCAAAAGAAATGGCCAAAACCAGACCATTGGAATCATTTTATGAAATTTTTTTTTTTTTGGGTCTTAAACCTTCTGTCATCAGACAATTGGTTCCACAGTTTGAGACTAACACTTGATCACTACAAGAATTATTTAAATGCTCCTTAGCATTTCAAATACCAGCAAAGCCACATTCACAGAAACAGATAATCTCATACACTTACATTCATATGTGTGTATATATATCAGACCATTGGTTCCACAAATTGAGACTAACACTTAATCACTACAAGAATTATTTAAATGCTTCTTACCATTTCAAATACCAGCAAAGCCACATTCACAGAAACAGATAATCTCATACACTCAACTACATTCATATATGTGTATATATATTTATATTCTCCTATATAATTTCATTTATGCAGCCTGCTTGGGTTATAAACCTGTAGTGCAATCAGAAAAGCACCCAAATATCTTGTATAATAGAAAAACATGATATTATAAGCATATGAAATGCGGACAAATATGCCTTAAATGCTATCACACATGTTCAAAAAGAAAAAAAGAACACATCGAACATGCACTGAAATATTCAGGTTCAGAAGAATGTACATGAAACATTTGCAACTACCAACAATAACACAAACTACTTACTTCTACACATCTTCTGAGTGCAAAATCCAATCCCCATCCATGTACCAAATCATTCTACAAGTATGTAGGTGAAACATTAGTCAGCATATGTGAAAATTGAACAATGCTCAAACAAAAAGAATTTCTGTTACTGCAGCTGAACACAGGAGAACACCCAGAAGTTCAATATATAAAACAGACAGTACAATTAAAAATATAACAATACCTGGATCATATGCCACACACAACGCCAAGCATCCCGAGAGAAAACCGGAGCCATAATCTCTACGAATCTGAATAAAAGCAAGGAAAACAAAGTACAGGGAAGTGTGAGGGGCACTCAAATCGTATATGAAATCAGTTCATAAATTGAATTCTACACATAAGACACATCACCTAGCTTGTAGATTATAATTCTTCACATCTGCATGACTTCTAATTTTGCAAAACTTGCTTGACATAATATGCAATTTCTTTAATAAACATATATAGTATATCTCACTTAACTTTCCAAAGGAAAACCGAGGCAGTGCTGCTTTTAGACTTTTAAATTCTTTAGAAATGCAATTTAACAACATTTAAAATTCTGTCAATTAAATTTACAAACTGATTTCTCTGCAAGAAGTTAAGAATCCCATAGCCTCATGTCTCTCAAATGCATTGCAAATATTTTGTGCTTCATACACCATACAGAAAAAAAAGATTTTCTTGATTTATTTATGTTGAAAAGTATTTTTTTGTACAATATGTGGTGAAGCAACATGTGCATCAAGCAAAAAAAAAAAAGTAAACAAATAAAGATGCCGGAGGCTCAGCATTGCTGATAAACCTTCTTCAGAAGGCTGCCATGAGATTAGGAGAAGACAATAGAGAGAAAGAGAAAAGAAGCAGAGATAATCTCTAAACAGAATGAGATTGCCCCTAAGATTGGTCCATCCTCCTTGACGGTTTAAATTTAAGCACTGGGTAATATGTATAAAAGCAGTTTGTGTCCTAGATGCAGTTCTAAGAAACGGTATTTTCCACTAATTTGGGAGTAATTTGGAAAATTTCTAAAGTTCCCTAGTTGCACTATAACACGATATCAATAGCTTGACATGCAACCCAACAAATCAGACCAATAGGGCAAAGGGTTGACAGGTATGCAAACTGAGGTGCACTATACTTGTATAATTCTACTTAAAGCTATATTATTGATTTTATACACGGTACGTTAAATCAATTTACAGTTATAACTGTTTTTTAAAGCTGCAAAATTAAGCCAGATAGCAATTTCATGATTGTAATGGATCAAACCATAATATTAAGTGAACAACCATTTCCACCAAAATGTTTTTTGCTTCTTCCACCAAGCTATAGTAATCTCATCTGATAACAATCATATAAAAAGAAGTAAATATAGTAAATGCAGAAAAAACAATTCAAAAAATTTCCATCTGCTTGACCATGGTAAATTTTTCTTCGCTGGTCTGATTTTAATGCATGACAAAAACACTGTTTTTCCTCAAACTTACCGTACTTAATTGATATGATTTTTCAAAGACCTTGGTATGATTGCAGACTGCTTGTTGGGTAACATGCCAAGCCAAATGTGGGTTCAATGAACATATTTTCTAGGGAGAATATAATTAAATTGGAACTTAATGAAATGAATTTAGATGAGAGAGAGAGAGAAGATTACGCAGCACATGGAGGCAAATACGGGTCACTGCACCAGCCTGGTTTCTCTTCTGTATTCCTGTTGAGCAATCCACACACATACAATTTAAAACTGTGCGCAGATATGAGCTTAAACAAGTATTATCTAACAATTCATCAGGCAGAGAGAGAGAGAGAGAGAGAGAGAGAGACCCTACTTATGAACTTCTGAGTCACCTCTCCTCTTTGTCATCTCCCAAGTTAGTCCATTATTTGGCTCAAGACCTGGTTGAGAAATCTCCAGGCCATGTTTCTTCACTAGCTGAATATACCTGGTAGATTATACAGGGAAGATAACAATTTAGCTTTAGATTTATGTTGTTTAACCAGGAACCACGACTGATAAATAAGTGAAAAAATTTACTTCTCAGCATCGAAGTGTTCAACCCCAAGATCTTCATCCCAAATGAAAATGTAATCATAAGCCGCTACAACATCAGGATGCAAAAACCTCTTTGCATACCACCTAAAAAAGATGGAAAGTTATGGATGAGGAAACTACCTGCAAAACATATTGCATTGATACGAGCGGAAAAAGACATGGTAGCTATTCTTATACAGCAGTCACTTTGAATTTTACCAAAGGATGCACAAACTAATGAGTAGTTTTATGTTTTCTTTTTTTCTCTTTCTGTTTCTATTTTCCTCACAGAAGGGCTTCAAATGTCTCTGTTTTTTTTTTATTATTTATTTTGCTAACGAGGGGGTATCTGAGCCTTTTTGGTACTTAACAATTGCCCTGGATCACATGCGGTCCACCTGTCCCACATGCATTTTGCAATTACAAGGATAAATTTGTATTACTGTTTTATGAATTCTATCAGAAGATGATAAATGACACCTAAAAAACCATGTACAAATCCAAAGAATTTTACCATTTTGATTGTTTCTTCACGCTGACGTGAACTGCAGTTTTTGACCACTCAAATTGTTCCCATTCACTTGTCCGACCATCATAGTGGAAAAGCAAAATTTGGAAATCATCAGAAAACTACAAAAAAATGTAAGAGTCGAAGAAACTCAGTAGACTTGCAATATCATAAAAATAAATTATAATGATAGAAAGGTCAATTAGCACAACCTTTTTAACTGCTGCATCAATAACATCCTTCTGATCAAAACCAACAGTGAACGTTACCAAGTACCTTGGCTTCTTTTTCAGATCCTGAAAGTTCCATAACATTCTTTATTAGGAAACTGCAGTTACCTAGAAAGCTAACCCACATGCCAAATCAATTAAAATCTCATGGTAGGAGAGATTTTTCTGCATGTAATTTTATTTTATTTTTGCGGTGCTGGATCTCTGTTAAACTTACTATTGTCTCCATGCTAAAAACACATACAGCAAAATCCTTTCAGAGTGAGAATGGACTTCTCTCTTCTACAATAAAATCTATAAGCCAACAAATCCAGACCCTCACCTACCAATCCTAATCCATCCAAACATGGGTGGCGGGTGCACAAAAAGAAAACAATTAAACTTGATAAACACAGACTTGTGAAAACAAGCTCAAAACAATCTATAGATATAACCAAATAAAACTCAAAGCCTTAAGCCTTTAACAAGAATATCTAAGAACCATGAAAATCGGGCCAGAAAGCAAAATATATATTTTATGGCACCAGAAATGTAATAACTGCTATCATCCACTGACAAACTTAAAAGCTAGCAATAAAATGTTAAATATTGTAAAGTATCAACCTGTTCCATCCATTCATTAAAGGTAAATGATTGCAAGCTTCCGCACCACAATCACATTTATTTTTGTTAAACTCATTTCAAAAACCATACCTCACTTGGTTCACCCCACAATCTTCGCAAATAAAAATCTGTCTTTGAGACTACAATTCCTGGAGGTAATGACTCAGCACCACGAGGATTTGTTGGAACATATATCTGGGAGCAAAAAACAACCATGAGTAAGTTATTGGTTAATTGGACATGAATCAGGTTGCTGCAAAACATAAATTTCTGCCATACATGCAACTAAAAGGATAATTATGCCTGTATCGTGTCTAATGATATATCCTTGCGCAACCCAGTAGAAAAATGCTTTTCAATGCATTCAGGCAAGCACGTATAGAGAATAGGTCCAAAAGAATAATAATATAGGTACATTGACAAGTGCAGAGATGGAATAGGTGAACATCATGATTAGAAATATAATTGACCTATCATACCTACGAGAAACTAAGCAAATGGAAGAGAAATACAGAAAGACAACCAAAACTAAAATGGAATGATGTTATTAGAAATGATTTTAAAAAACTAAATATAATGGGAGAAATGACCTGTGATAAAAAAAGAATATAAAAAGAGAATTCATGTGGTTGACACCATTCATATAGGATAAAGGCAAGGATGAGTGGAAATATAGATATAAAATTGATCACACCAGAAAAGATAAAAATAACGAGTAGGGATAATAGTTGAAGAAATTTAAAAGAAGACGATCTAACTGTTATTAATAAAAGGAACAGGAAAAAATTAATGAAACTTATAGTGGGACGAGATATTGTTAACATAGTTAGCTGTTACGCACACTAAGTAGGACTAGACGAGCCAAATCTAAAACACAATGTGGGAACATGTGGATGAATGAACTCAAAAATACCCAAAGAAGAACATTATGTACAGAAGGGGACTTTAATTTGTCATGTAGAAAAAGATTGCAAACAGATATGACTCTAAGAAGGCTATCCTGACTTCGCATTGTTGCATAATTAATGATGGTGAATACCTATTTTAGAAAGATAGGCGAAGATTTAGTAACATTTAGAAGTGGATTCAATATGAGTTAGGTTGAGAGATCGATTCACATGCAGAGATTAAAAAGTTTTTCTTGAAGACTCCTTAGCATCAGCAACACATTTACATTAATGAGTCACACTATGAAACTCTGGGAGAGAGTGATTGAACAACACCTAAGACGAGAGACGGAAGTGTCGGAGAACCAATTTGGATTCATGCCGGGTAGGTCAACGATGGAGGCTATTCACTTGTTGAGGAGACTCATGGAAAGATATAGAGAGAAGAAGAGAGATCTCCATATTATTTTTATTGATTTGGAGAAAGCCTATGATAGGGTATCTAGAGACCTAATATGGAGGGTTTTAGAAAAGAAAGGAGTCACAAAGGGATATATCGACACAATTAAGGACATGTATGATGGGTGTGTAACTATAGTGAGAACGCCTGTAGGGAAACAAGCGAATTCCCAATCATGATAGGTTTACATCAAGGGTTAGCATTAAGTCCATACCTCTTTGCTTTAGTGATGGATGAACTGACAAGACACATCCAAGATGATATTCCGTGGTGTATGTTGTTTGCAAATAATATTGTCTTAGTTGATGAGACTAGAGGAGGAGTTAATGCCAAATTGGAGGTTTGGAGAGAAGCTTTAGAACTAAAAGGGTTTAAGATAAGTCGAAATAAAACTAAATACATGGAGTGTAACTTTAGTAAATCTAGAAGGACAAATGAGGATGTAGTGAGGATTGAGAATCAAGAGGTACAAAAAAGTAAACACTTTCGCTATCTAGGCTCAGTTATTCAAAATGAGGGAGAAATTGGAGATGACGTTAATCATAGAATCAAGGCAGGATGGGTTAAATGGAGGGGTGCATCTAGTATATTGTGTGAAAGGCGTATCCCCTTACGATTGAAAGGGGAGTTTTATCGAACAGCTATTAGACCAGCCATACTTTATGATATTGAAACAGTTGCATAAAGTGAGTGTCGTAGAAATGCGAATGTTGAGATGGATGTGTGGGAAGACTAGAAAGGATAGAATTACAAATGAACACATTCGGGAGATGGTTGGTGTAGCACCAATTGGAGATAAAGTGAGGGAAAATCGGTTAAGATAGTTTGGACATGTGTAAAGAAGGCCTTTAACTGCGCCGGTCGGGAAAAGTAACATAGTCCAAATTGAGGGCAACACTAGGGGAAGAGGAAGACCAAAGCTAACATGGGTAGAGGTAGTAAAGAAAGATATGATAGCATGTGGATTAACTGAGGAGATGACCTTAAATAGGGCGGAATGGAAACATTGGATTCATGTAACCGACTCCAAGTAATTGGGAAAAGACTTAGTTGTTGTTGTTGTATATATAAATATATATATATTAAAGCAATAAAAAAGAGAGTGGTGATTATAAACTCAAGAACTAAATGGCTGAATTATAGGGGATAAAATAGAATTAATTAAGAACAATATGCTAAAAGAAGCAATATGGAATTTAGAAGATGAAACTAATATGATGTGAAATAGGATGGCTGAATTATTAATATGCCTGATAACTAGTTTACAAGTATTTCACATACCTATAAACAAAAGTAGGGAGATATTCGAAGTTGTAACGTTGTACACATTATCATGGTATCAAACTAATCAATCATACTATCAAACTTTATGAGACTATGGTGTCAAATAGTCAATTTGGATTTATGCTAGGGAGGTTGATAAGAGAAGTTATACAATTATTGAAAAGACTAACTAAAAAATAAAGAGGAAATAAGAAAGATCTTCATATAATATACATAGAATTAGTAAAACCAATGATAGGCCCTTAAAAAAAATAAAATGATGGATTTCATAAAGGAAAGTAGATATATTAACATACTAAACGCAACGTATGATAGAACTGTTAATAATAAGAAAACTAGTGAAGAAACAAGTGAATTTCACTACACAAGCAATCATATAATGCTAGAAGGGGATAAGGCAAGATTTTGAAACAGGATCATCATCATACTTGCCTTTATGGATGGGGTTGGCCATATGAATTCTCTTTTTCGCTATTGTATACCATGTCTTCTCTTAAATTTAATTTTTTTAAATTGTTTTTAATTACTTCCTCCCATGTAAGTTTTGGTTGGCCTCTTTATCACTTACCTTCTAGGCAAACAACTCTTCCTCTCCTAATCGGTGCATCATTGGGTTTATGATGAATATGGTCATACCACCTGAGTCAACTTTCTCTAATTTTATCATTTATAGGCGCTATACCTAGTGTACCCCTCACATGTTCATTACTAATCTTATATTTTCTAGTTAATTCTATCATCCAACGTAGGACCCTCATTTCCACTACATGGATGCGTGTTCTTGTATCTTCTTCAACGCCCAACACTCTGCTCCATACAATATAGCTGGCTTAATAACCGTTCTATAGAATATTCCTATTAATTAATTTGGTATTCTTTTGTCACAAAGGATGCCATTAGCTTGCCTTCATTTTGTCTACCTTGCTCTAATCCTACTTGCTACATCACCATCTATCTCCTCATTTTCTTGTAATATTGATCCTCGGAAACGAAAATAGTTGCTTTGAGTAACCCTTTGGTCTTCAATTGTAATACTTATATTGTCATCATTTGTTATTTTACCGAATTTACATTCCATATATTATGTTTTAATTTTACTCATTTTTAAGCCTCTTGCTTCTAATGTCTTTCTCCATAATTCTAATTTTGTTGCTAAGGCTTCCTTGGAGGTATCTACTAAGTATGTAATCCACAAATAGCATACACCATGGAATGTTTTCTTAAAGATCTTCCGTTATTTCGTCTAATACTATCACAAATAGGTATGAACTTAACACTGATCCTTGGTGTAGTGCCACTTTTATAGGAAACTCACTCATTTCTCCGCATGTATGAACACTAGTCAATGTATCACTATACATACCTTGAATAAGTGTTATGAGCTTTATAGGTACTTATTTTCTTTGTAGAGCCCACTAAATTATGTCCCTTGGCACTCTATCATATGCCTTCTCTAAATCTATGAAAACATATGTCAGTCTTTTTAGTTTACTCCGATATTCTCCTATTAATTTTCTTATAGATTTTGAAACAGGATAAGGCCTACTAATCTGGTAATCATATAATGCTACTAATGCATTTGTGCTACCATATTACATAATGGTAGAATAAAGAATCCATGGCTGCCATTAACCCGAATCTTTTTTTTAATTTTATTTTATTTGTTCACGTTTTCATGACATTAAATAATCACTAAAAATTAGTTATAAAATTAATCACAGATAATTGCTAATTTTCATAAAGTAAGTTTGCATCTTCATAAAATTTTACATCACTGATATTTGCTCCTATGTTGGCAAGCTCCTAAATTTACTTTTGTCCTGTTTCATTGAACAAGCAATCAACCGGATGTCATCGCAAGTTTGCAACCAAGGCACTTGCACTACACATTCCAATTTATTTATTTTCTTTTCCTTTCTTTTTTTCAGGAGAATTGTATTCTGATTTGTAGCAAGCAAATCCTTAGTTTGATGCTACAGTTTCAATTACAATGATCAATTTTTGGAGCCAATACAAGTTTCTCAAATATTATATATATAGATACATAATTAGTAGACAAGAGTGCAGAAAACCAATGAAGGAGAATTATATGAACTCAATTAAATTGCTAAACTAAATTAAAGATCCAAAACGAATCACACGACTTGATAAAGAACTACAAAGAGTTTTTTGATATGCATTCAGCCCTAAATTCAGCATCATTTTGATAATCACTTTTTTCTTGTTTGTGATTGTACCTGACAGATATATTATTTGGAGAAAGGAAGAATTAAAATTTATCGTAACATTTATTTGGTAGGCAAACAACACCATTTCAAAGAACACAAAAAAGAACCAACAGATGTAGTATCAATGGAAATTAAAATGGCATGTGAAATTAAAGTTTCGATACAAAAATTTAAGCAGCTTTAGGCAAATTAAATATCCATAAAGGAGTACCTTAGGTATTGCAGTATCACTATTAGCAAGAGTTTCAGGTAAATTGTCTTTTTCAGACTGAGACATACGATCATTGAAGGCTTCATCAAGAGATGATATAATGCTTGAAGGTAAGTTAATCTGCGAGACCTCACAATGAATCAAATGGATGCAAGGTATCTCATGTAACAAAATTTCATCTGTAAATTGAGCCGACTTACCTTAGTAAGAGAAACAGATGGAAATGAAACACCAACAAAATAACCAAAGACTATTCCCATGATAGTCGTAATAACAAGTCTGGCACTGTCGTTTGATTTTTTAGTAACTCCACTACAAACCAATGGTAAAACCAATTAAGATGATCATACAAAATGAAAATGCTTTTTGCCACTTGAAGCCAACTTACAAGAGTTAATAAGCAATTTGTAAAAATGGAATTTAGGAATATATGTCTATACAAACCTGCGGTGTGTGGTCACCATCTTGGTAAAGTCACTCAACTCAGAAGGTCATGCACTAGGCAAAGACCAGTTCTTTGAGCAACTTTTATAGCACATACAACATTCTCCAGTTTAAAGAAAGCAAATACGATGTTCCCAGTCAGTAAGTTTCCTGTTAAACAAATTCATAAAGTTAAAATTTCATATGTAAATAATTAACAATTTACAATATCTTTCTGCCTTATTTTCTCATCAAGCGGACAAAATCCATATCATTTCACAATTAAAGATCTATTGTTCATAATAACTGCTTCATAAATGAAGATATCATTATCACACTCACATCATATATATATATGTGTGTGTGTATATATATATATATATACTTTTTATGTGTATACAAGTAAAAGTAGTTAAGTTCTATCAAAACAGCACAGAAACACACACAAGGTTGTCCAGACATCATGGATACTGAGCGGAATCAAGAATAGAGCCTAACATACCAGTAAGGTTTCAACTTTCACAATTCAATACCTAGATTCATATTGAACCATTCAATGAGAAAAGAATTTGCAGGTTCGCCTCAATCTGCAGATTGTCTTACTATTCTTACTCTCTGTTTCTGTAAACAATATAACCCTACTTGAACTCTTGACCTGTGTTGTATCGTGCATTGGAAGTGACGGCTAACAAAAAAGATAACATATGTACTTCTTAAAATATAAACGTGGTAGCAAATTACAATTCAGACGATCTCAATTATTTAGAGAAGTGACTAAATAAATTACAGGGATTCAACAAAAAATTAAACTCTCATAAACAACAAGAAATGGAAAATTTTGAGCAACGAAGCGTCAAATAAAATACATGTTATAACGAAAATGGACTGAGTGACATTCAAAATCCCTATGAGAATCGCATTCTGTAATTCAAAAAGATCGACAGTTTTTGATATGTTCAAATATAGTAATCATAAATCGTACAATAATCAAGAAAATTTGAAGATTTCGTAAAACTGAGAAAAGACAAGGGTTCGAGAGCTTACAGGTTTCGTCGATTCCAACAGAGAGAGAGAGAGAGAGAGATCGGTATGAATGTCCGGTTTATTGCGGCCAAAAACCGAAATATTGTTGTCTGAATGACGAAATTGCCCTCCCTTCCGTTCAATTTTTCAAACATTTTTTATTTACGTTATTAGAAGAAAAAGCGGTGCAGAAGGGGACAGGTGGCTCTGGTTGGATTCTCAACGTCAAATGCCAAAAGTTTTGGTAGGGTAACCAACTCGCACTCAACTAGATATTTTTATAATTTCATACAAATACTTTTATAATTAAAGGTAAATTTTAGTTAAAAGAGTTCGTTTGGAATTAGAATTCACCAACCCAGTGTCCAATAGAAATTCAATTTATAACTCTACTTTTTATATTTATAATTTTAAATATTATTACATATATATTTCAAAATCATGATCAATATTTTCTTTTCAAAAAATAAATGATCAAGATTATCCTTTCAACTCTTTTTCTTTAAATTTTAATTTATTATATATTACTCGTTTGAAGAATTAATATCCTAAATATTTTTTAAAAGTTTTTCAAAAATTGAAATTTTGTTTTAGAAAATGAATTTTAATTTGCTTTATCAAGAAGGGCTATTAAGGTCATTATGCACTGTAATCGTTTTGTATTTTTGTTTTTCTTTTCATTGTAATCTATTAGACATAATATATGGCACATTTAATTTACAGAGTAGTGACTGCTTCGGAATTAAGTTGACTTTATCAATAAATTAAAGAAAAGATAAAAAAACAAGAAAAGAGAGAGTTTGTTTTAATTATCTTTTTAATTACCAGAGTTTGTTTTAATTCACTTACATGGACTTGGGGTCACTATACTATGTTTTTTTTTTAAAAACATTTATTACATGAGTCCTTCTTTGCTTATTATTGTATTATTTTTTTCACTATATGGGTGATTAACGATGGCATCAATGATTATTGTATTATGGCTTGTGAAAAATATTAATTACTACAACTAGTATTAGAGTAAAATGTTGTTTTAGTTTAATTTTTAACAAATTGAAATAAATAGGTTTTAGGTAAATTGGATTTAAATTTACATGATTTTAAATGGCTCGTGACTTGTTTATTAAACAATTTAAGCTATCAATCCAATTCAACTATTTACTAGTCTTGAAAGGAGAAAATTATTCAATATTAGACATTTCTAATGAAAACTCTTCATTTTATTTGATAATAAGAAATAACAATTCATCATTTGGTAAATGGTAACTGGAGTATGTATTTTTTGATACTCAATACTTTCTCCAAGATAAGAGCATGATTCGTTTAACAATTTCATAAATTAAGCAAATACAATATTAATAATATAAAGGCAATAAAATTAATATGAATTTCTAAATTTGCAAACACTAAACCCTAAATTCTAGATATTTCTGGTAAATATTGCAATAGAAATGAATCAATTTCTTTTATTTTTTAATCTAAAACTATGTTTCTCCATTATAAAAGTATATCAAGGAAGTATAGGTATGTAAAATGTATATAAGATCGCTACCAATCATGAGGTAGATTACATAAAATTAAGAAAATTTAATGCCTTAATGGTGCTTAGGAGTTTGATTGTGCATTAACTATGGTTTAACGAGTGCACTGAGGAAATTTATTTGCAAGCCCTGAAATGTACAGTAGAACCTCAATTTTTCTAGGAAAATGATCATTTCCAGTCAAATCTCTTTTTTGAATTCTACGAATTTCAATTTTGTTATTCACATTCAATCACCTCATCATCTTATTCAATTTTAGCATTTATCAATTCAATTGTAATAAAAATTTTAAATTTGAATTTAACAAAATGATGATGTGGCTAAATCTAAATTACGAGATTGAGGTTTGTGGAATTTAGAAGAGAGATTTGGTTGGAGAGGATCGTTATCCATTTTTTTAATATGCTGATTAATTGTTTTCAAAACTTAATATTCTTAAATAAAAGGATAAAGTGCCAAAAAAAAAAAAACCTATTTTCCCGAGTATTAAAAAACACTCTTCAATTTATAAAAGTGTTCAATAAGACCCGATGCATTTCAAAAGACCAAAATAACCTAATATTATTAGAAATGCTTAAATAGACACTTGAAAACAACTAAGGCAGTCTGCTTTGAATATGATTAAGAAATAAACATCCCGTAGGATTAATTATATAGAATACTTGCACAAGATCAAACATTTAAAATAATTAAACGAGTTGTAAATTTCAATCAACGTTGATGCTAGAGACTTATGCTTCATTTCGCAAGAAGAAAGGAAGAAAGAGGGGTGAACAAAAGATAGAAGGGAATGAATAAATTTTATTCGTTTGATAGAAAATATGCAATGAGAAAAGAAAAAAGAGGATGATTGACTCATTTACCATCTTTCACAAATTTTCAATCTTCCAAATTTGGACGGATGACAGGAAGAAAGAAAGATAAGACTATTAAAAATGTTGCAAATTACTAAACTATCCTTATATTTTTTTATCAACCCAAATTATGTAAATAGTGATGGGTATAATAGTAAAAATAAATTAAAACTCTCTCTTTCATTCTTTCTTAACAAACAAACTAAAGAGGAAAGAACACAATATCTTCCATCTCTAATAATGTTTCATTCATCCCTTATGCTGTGTTTGGTACGCAACAATAGAATGAAATTGAATACTAATATTATCTTTTTGATCCATTCCTTTATTTGGTTAGAAAAACTAAAGTGAGAATGACCATTCCACGTCATTCATTTGGAATAAAAAATAATGAAAATTTATTCCACTAATCAACCTATGGAATAGTCATTTCATTTTCAATAAACATTAAAAAATAAAATTTGATTATTAAAAATAATGTAATTATCATTTCATTCCTGTATCATTTTATGTTTGAAATCAAACGAAAATTGCCATTTCATTCAATTCTTATTTTAATGAAATGCTTATTCCAAACACAACATTATTGTCTCTCTTCCGTATAACTTTCTTGCTTTGTGTCAAACGAAACATTAAAGTTAGTGGAAAAAGAAGGCAGATAGGAGGAGCAATGCATGTATTACTGCATGGTGTTCCAAGCTCGCTCCATTAAATGTTAAACTATGGCTTTAAACTATATTCTAGTAGCATGCCAAAAATAACTATGAAAAACTATACAAATTTTGAATCATTTGAAAATCGGACTACTCACGTGAATTATGACATTTGACTAATGATATTTTGTCGATATTCTGCACCATAAATAACAAGTTTCTCTTATATGGAGTTCATTTCTGTAAAACATTAACAATTAAAGATCAGTTTTACATAAATATGCGTCAAACTAAAAATAAACCTTATATATGTCAAACCAGTATGTTCGCTTCACCGGATACATGACTCAAAGCCCAGATAAAAAATTGGAGGAAAGCTTTTGTGCAAAAAAAGTAAAGAGAAAGTTGTGCAAAAAAATTAATAATAATAATAATAAGGAAAAATTTTGGAGGAAAGCTTTTGTGTGTGAGAGAGAGAGAGAAACGTAGAGAGAGAGAGGGGATGATAATTTGGGTATGTTAAAAGCACAAAATCGGAATAAAACTATTATTTTATGTCAAAAGGAATCAGAGAAAGGTATATGCACATTTTTTTGCAAAAATAAAGACTGGCACAAATTATTTTAAAAAATAGAGGGTGATTCTGCACAAACTATATATTAACAGGGGTTTTTCACACTTTACCCTAAATAAAATGCTTATTAGGTATTTAGGTTCTATTATAGTAATTTTCTTTTGAGACTCTATGATCTTTGTTTTTCTTTTGGGTCTGACCGCATAAGGTAAGATGATTCAAGATTTCCTACCAAATGTAGAAACATATCATAAAAATCATAATTGACCTGCCCTTTTCGCAGACCAGCCTGTAAACTTAGATATATATATTTAATTTACAGAGAAACGGAGAGAGAGATTGGATCAAGTGATATAATTGAGCCAAAGATCTGGACCTAATGATTTTAAATTATTTCCTAACGAAGACTTCTTTATCATAAAAATGTTGATACACTGTCAAGCAAAGGATAAAATTTTATATCTTGTTTGATAATTTAGTCAACTAAAAATTTATTTTCCGTTTGGCAAACTTCAAGTTATGATAAGGTGTAGGCTTGATGGAACCTACCACACCAATGTCTCCTCGGCAATCTGAACATGGTTAATAAAGAAATAAATGCTTAGATTATAATTGTTTTCAAGAAATATGTATAACAATTCTCGAAGGAAAATGCTTAGATACACCAAAGGCGAGTAACCAACGGGGCCGACCCTGATTCTAGGCGACCTAGGCGGTCGCCTAGGGCCTCCAAAATCTAGGGGCCCCAAAAAAAATGGTAATATATATATATATATATATTGTATGAGTTAAAAACATATAAAAAATGGGCCCAAAAAAAATAGTACTGTATATATTTTATAAGTTAAAGATAGAGAGAAAAGGGCCCAAAAAAAAAATAGTACTATATATATTGTATAAGTTAAAAACAGTCTATATATATATATATTTCTTTATTTGTCTCCTTCAATGAATCTATTGACTTTTCAAATTTTTTTTCTCTTTTTCGTTATTCCTCCCTCTCTTCAACAATCCTGTTCTCTCTCTCTTTCAATTTTCTTTCCCAGCCGAACAATATTGAAGAAAATCAGATTCAATATCTCGGCAGAATTATATTTAAAACTAAAAGTCTAAAAAGAAGATTTACCATGAGGAACAAAAAAGACAATTAAAGTATTAGATTTTATAAAAAGGTTAGATTATTGTACGTTTTTCAAATACTTGGATTGCATATAGAGTATTATTAACTATCCTAGTTACAGTTGTATTTGCTGAGAGAAACTTTTCAAAGTTAAAGTTAATCAAATCTTACCTATGGTCAATGATGTCACGAGAAATATTGAATGTATTGGCTTTGATATCTATTGAAAATTAAAGATATGTTGGATAAATTTGATTAGAACACTTTAATTGATAATTTTGCATCTCAAAATGCAAGACGATTACATTTATTTGTGACTAAGGAGTGTTAAAAGTTCACACTTTATAAAAAAAATTTGTACGTATATAACCTTACATATAAAGGGCCTCACATTAAAAGTTCGCTTAGGACCTCTTGAGATTTTGGTAATTTCAGGACCGACCCTCGTAACCAATTGTACTTTCATTCATTTAGATCCCATGTTTTAAGAAATTTTTTTTTTTTTTTTTTTTTGTACTTGGAAAAAATGGTTTGCATTCTAAAAACAAGTAGTTCGTCATTTATGAGCAAAACTGGCCGACGGTATAGCTCAAATTTCGGCCTTTCCTGTTGTTTTACTTTTAACTCATATATGAGCCCAGAGAGACAAACACATTATTCACGATTATGGTCACAATTGAAATACAGTATTTACTGAAACCTTACATCATGCTTATTGCATTTTTTACCTACCAGTTGAGATGTCTTTAACTGTAACCCATTCATTAGAAAATGTAGAGAAGACACGAGAACAAGGGTCTTAAGTGATCAATCACATGTCAGTCAGACTCAAGTGAATGAAATTTTTGTCATTATGATTTTACTGACAAGTACATAAAAAGCTTGATTGTCAATCCAATCTTAACCAAATTAAAGTGCAGCAAATAGTCCTTTAGTTCGAGTCTCGATCTTTGCAATACTGTAATGGACGGTCCAGATCACTCATAGGTGTGATCATGTCACATGCGTGAGTGATTCAGACCGTCACAATGTTGTAACAATACAGGATCCGACACCCATGTGTGCAATAAAGATTGAATTGAGTCGATTTAGCCTTTCACAACATCACAACAGACACACACACACCCCTGTATGAGATCAGCTTTCGGAATAAACTATTGATGTGACCATCTCATCTATGGGAGTAGCTATAAATGATGCAAATATTGTGGTAGTCAAGTGTCAGTCACAAATGATATCATGAATTAAGGTCATTTGAAATGTTCATCACTGTCATTTGTGTTTGTTTGGTGATGCCTTTGCCATTTGTGCTTTCAAATACCATGAAAATAGTGCGAAAGCCTTGGAACTGTAGATAGATACTGAGAACCTGGTGTATGAAAATTTTATACTTGCCATATTTTTATTGTATAACCACAAGGCTAGAGAAGCCTGTTTGGTTGTTGAGAAATTGGAAGAAAGTACTAGATAGATCTGGAATCCTTACTGTCCTCTTAGCATTCATCCATTGTAATACCAGGCTTTATGAAATGTTATGAGAGTTACCACTCCTCATACACACACATTTAAGTCTACATCTAAACCTCTGTTACACAATTTATAATTTAAGTACGGATTGCTATTTTTTGTTGAGATATAGATTTGTTGAGTTGAGTAAAATATATTAGGTCTAAAACATAATTATAACTTAAAAGAGATGAGAAAAGATGAAGCAGTACTCTGATTTATGATTCTCCTCTAAGTGCATGATTTATTTTCTTCCATTAACAAAGTTGCTCATGTGTGTGTATGAGAGAGAGAGAGAGAGAAGGAACAATTAAGTTAGATTGCAAATTGTTGCTGCATTGCAACATCAATTACATAATCCCCACTCCTTATCAAGAATCCTTATTCCCCTTCATTTTAATAGGGAATCAAAACAAGGAAGAAGCAGTGGCTCATCTTTATCCCCCAATGTTTCATCCACCCAATCACCCCCCAGTATTCATTTATCATCAGAATATTTGTAAGATCAACCCCCTCCAACATAAAGTGAAATTTCAAAAGTACAACGAATATTTTGAGGAAAGAGAAAAACAAAAGAATGGATCATTAACAACAATTGAATAATCAGAATCTGACACAATTTGAAGGTAGACCTGTCTCATGATCAACCATTACTGTCTCTATGGTACTGCAATTAAGCACATCCTGCCTCAATTTGGATCCTGCGGCCTTGAGTCCTTTCAGAGAAACAGCCTGGTTGAAGAGGTTCAACGACGGCAACTTTGAGGCTGGAGGCAACTTCCCACCAGGCAAGAAGTTCCTGAAGTCTTCTTTTAGCAATGGCACCTCAAAATCAGACTTGTCATGTCTTACTACATTGTCCTTTGCACTGATATGAGCCCCAGGCTCCATATGGTTAGTCGAAAAGCTTGCCTGGTTTGGGAAGTTTGGATATAGACTGACATAGCCTCTAAGGTACATCATGTCAATCAGAAACTTCTTCCATGAAGCTTGCCATCCATTGGTTCTAGACTTTGGAATTTGAACTGGATTTTGCTTGGCATCTTCGGTAAACCTCATGTTCATATAGACATAGAATTCTCTCCATTGCTTTGGGAAAAAAACTGCACCCCAACTGCAGGGTAACTGATGGAGATAAGGTGTGTTTGAATGAATGGGCTTGAAAAACTCTGTTGCATTCCACTTGGGCCTTTCTTTTACTACTTCAACCAAACGTGGCGTGTAAAGAGAGATCGAGGAGAGCTCAGGGAGAGAGATTTGTGGGTCATAATGGTAAGCCAAGAGCACATATTTAATCCAAAGGTAGTAGTATGGAGAGACTTCAATATCATCTTCGAGTAAGAGCCCATAATCATCATCTGTTGTGGGGTACCAGCTCTCACTCACAGCTCGGATGAGCCCCCCTTGGATGATCCTCCTTCTGAGGGTTTTGGGGCCGTGTGGCCAATCGAATGACTTCACAAGTCTTAGAGTTGCTTCATCCACTTTACTGTCCATGTTGAAGCTGATAGGGACCTCATCTCCAAGATAGTAGGCACTACTTAGAGAGTTGAGAAGCCTTGTTAGCGAATGAACACGGTTTTGGGTGATAATGTTTACAGAAATCCGCATTCTATTCCAATCTGCAAGAGACAAATCGCTTGCTTAGATTATTGCACAACAAGTAAACAAAGGGGGAAAATGGATTACTTAAAAAAGCTAGTTACATATTGACCTTATGAAAATTAAGTTTCATACTTTGTTATGTCGTTCGTACATGCTAAGCTATAGCTGTTATGGAGTTGATCAACCTCAAATTGAAGTTGATGTGTGACTTGTGTTATCAATTAGAGTATTAAATAAGCAGAACATTGTTGAATATAGAGTAATTATATATTCTTACTTGGTAATGCTGTAGACCGAAGATCAGCCATCCAAAGAACCTTTGGCACAGAAGACCTTGGTAAAATAACCATTGTTGAACTGTTTGTACTAGTCTCCGACGCCATCTTCAAAGCTTTCTTCACATTAGAATCAATGTCAGCCACAGTGATGATCACACTGGGGTTGTGAATTTTGATCAATCCTTTCATGCTGGAGTACACTGATTGTAACACAGGAACCTCCGAGTTTGATATTCCCGTTAGTGAGCCAACTCCCAAATCAAAAATCTTAAATCTTCTCTCCTTGCACACCGACTTAGGCCAATTCAAAGCCGTGGCAGCATCTTCACAAGGGCAAAACTTGCCTCCCGAGACTACAATATAAGCCTTCTTGCCAAATGTGGCTCTGAACTTCTCCAGAAGAGGGGCAAGAGCTTTTACTTCTTCAACAGAGTGGGCATAGAAGAGTGCATCTATTTTCTGAGGATACATTGCAGCCCACTGTGTCACGTAACCAGTTGAGAGGGCTTTCCACCATTGATCATCTCGGACTTGTACTATGTCTTTAAATATTACAGTTGTTTCGGACACATAGGCAAGCCTGTGTTCGCTGTCACCCCAACTTTCCTTGTCCTTGGAATCAACTGGTAGAACAAATGAGCCGGCATTTCTGTACTTTTGAAGCTGATAGCTGCATTTTGTGGTAAATTACAAACATTAGAAGATAAAATCAGAATGCAGAAAAACACATCATTAAGAATATAGTTTAAAATGGAAAAGAATCATATAATTCATCTTATTGAAGGCCTAGACTTGATCATGTAATTAGATTAATATCAGTCATTTACAATCTCTTATAGTATGCCCATTGAGTGATTGGTCATTGCCTTCTCATGGACATGAAACTATATTAATACAATGTAGAACATTAAATAATAAAGGTCTTAATTTGCCTTCAAATAATAAGACATTCACTTGTTAACAAATTTTATTTTCATATGTGAACTAAAATCACTCATAAGAGAATTATTAGTGGAAAACAGGCAATGAAATTAAATTTATTAGTTGTTTTCATTTACTTTGTGATACTACACAGAAAGTTGACCTCAATATTAATGAAATATAGGTTAAGAGGATTCCTCTAGAGAAGGTTCATATTAAAAGTAGTTCTGGTTACTGTAAATTACTACTAAATTAGTACTTCAAATGCTATCTGAATCAGTTTTCAACTCAAACCTGCACGGGGATCAAGTTAGGTGGACATAAATACTTATATTAATTATCTAATTGCATTAATCAAGTATTTAAACAATCACTTTAAGATAAACAATCCAAACCAAAGTTTTCAAATGTATCGAATGCATGATTGGTACTGACAAAAATTGGTCTCCATTCTTACTACATTAGACTCGTGACCACTGTTTAATTTAATGCTATCCCCCCAAACTCTCTCTCTATAAATTCATACATCTATATATAGAATAATATGCATAATTTTGAACAGGTGACCAACTCAAAAAACTACATTTTTTCTCTTTTAGTCAAACTAAATTAATGACATCAGAGATAACCTTCTTGTCACAATATTTTTCATGGCATACAAATAGTTTATTGACTAGTTCATCAACCCCCAATTGCAGTGGATGTGTATGACTTTGAAACATTTTTGAGTAATTAAAAGAAAATCCAAGTTCATTTAACATGATCAAGATATATAGGTATATCCCATCAAGAACTTTTGTAAAATTAAAATGTAGTTTTGATCTGTAAACATACCTAAGATGAAGATCTTCACCGGTCATGAAGGTGAAGGGGTCCTCGATGAAAAGTGTCTTAACAAGCTCTGCAGACAGAAACCATGAGCTAGAAAGAAAATCCACCTGCACAATCTTATCAACCATGATATCATAAGCAGGGTCAGGCAAATAAAGCCCGGCCTCTTTTGATCGAAACTTTCTGTAGCTAGGGAAAGTATAATCCTTCTGTCTAAAAGGCAAAATTCTTCCTATACTACCCAAAACAGAGTTCTTATACTTCTCAGTCCCGGCAACGTGTGATAAAATCTGTAACATCTTCCTACCGGGGATCATGTCATCATCGAGGATGTATACAAGATCAGCCTCTGTCTGTAAGGCTATTTGAAACCTTCCATAGTACTTGAAATCATAGCTTGAACTAATGAAACTTATTCTTGTGTCATTATAGCTATCTACAATTCTCTTAAGTGAGAGCTCATTTGGGCTACCAAATGCTAGTACCCAAACTTGATGGAATGGAATGGTCTGATGAAGCAAAGAATCAAGCTGGGAGCAAAGTGTTTTCCTTTTGAAATGGTTTAAGATCACTGTGACCTTTGGGATGTTTGGACCTTTTAATCCCCACTTGGACTTCATTCCCATGAGCTCAGAAAGTGTCTCAGTACCAAATGACTTGCTTTGAAACTGCAATACCTCCTCATAAAGCTCCCTCTTCAACTTGATCATCAAAGCATCATTAGACTTCTTCTGCACAAAATCGATCTTCTCATTCTCACAAACTTCTGCTGGTGTGATTGCAGCTCGGATGAGAGATGCAGCTTCTTGGTGCCTGCCTACAACGTGTGGCTGGATTATGAAGTGTTTCCAGTGCTGCGCAATTCGTGTAGCCCATGAAAAGTCTGGTTTTGTTCCCAAGTCTATAGCTGGACTCATGTAATACAAGAGGAATGTTGCGTAAACTGCAAAGGCGAATTGGAGACAAGTGAGCACCGTGACAAGCCGAGAAGAGGGACTCTTCTGTGCTCTCAACTTTGCCTTTCCACCAACATAATCACTAAGCATTCCTTCCAAGTAATCCCCACTTCTCAAAGTGGGATTCCGAGATAAGCCCATTCCAGAAATGCAAGCACTTGCTCTATTTACCTGCATATTGTTACAAAAACACAGTTCAAAATCTAAACTTGAAACACAAACAGAATTTTAAGAATTGAAGCTCAATACTCACCAGTACCCACAACCCAAATAAGCTAATAAATGGATTTAATTGGTTGTGAAGAAAGAATCAAATGGACTTTTATGTTGGCAATGTAAAACAAGCTTGAAGAAAAGCTTGAAGGGACTAATAGAAGGGGTGGTTTTTGTGGAAGTTTGAAGAGCAATGGATCCTGTGCCATAGGATATATATATAGACACACGCATATACGTGTATACACATAAATATACATGTAAAATACTAATAAAATTACATGTAAAGTAATGAAAAAAAAGAGAAGAAAAATTTAGGTGCATTGGAAAGACCATGAAAAATGCAGCAAAGGTCACATGGGGTTAACGCCTAAATTTATAAAACAAATGGTAATATAACGCGTTACTTACACTACTCGTACGACACTAATTGAAAGCCGGCTTTGTTGGCGTAAAAATTGGCTACCCCTGCGTTTTTGGCACTTCCAATCTACTAATATTATACCATCGCCATAATTTTATTTTTCTTTACCACTCTCTCTCTCTCTCTCTCTCTCTACACGCACTTAAATGGAAGAAAAAAGTTTTTCCTGTAAATTGAAGATATTCAATTCATAGAATCATTTTTAGTTCAATTTAATATAAATAAAAAGTTAGATTTTCTACATCAATTTAAAATTTTATTGAGGTAGTAATGTAATACCAATGGCCATTCATATGGAGAAGGTTGAGTGTTCGAGTCCTAGTCAATATTTCGTTTGCTTCAACTTTCGGGGGAAAAAATAGTGTAATAATTTTAAAAAATTGTTAGAAAAATAACAGTCAGACAACTAGAACTTTGAACTCACCACAAGTTTGTAAAACTAAAAAACTACTTAAAGGCCAAAGCTTCCAGACTCTGAATCTTAGGGATTCCAAATCATATTTTTCTCTTACAGAGAACTCAAAGCTCATTGTAACCCAAATCCTAATAACAAGAGCATAATCTAAAAATCACCAAAAAAAAGAAAAAGAAAAAAGAAAATGCAAATAATTTATTATTAATAAATGTTGAAAGAAGAACAAGAGAGAAGTCATGCTCACTACCTTGATTGATAATAAAGAAACTATCCTCAAGAGATACCAAAGAGCCTTTTCTTTTTCAGCAAATCAGGCTAAAAAGCTAAGCATTAAGCTTACACAAACACAGTTCATGAACTGGAATAGACCGCGTAGAGTTTCAAAGAAGGAAATATTAAGCTAAAGATTGAGTAGAATAGAGATTTAAATACAAAAGTAAAGGTTGGCAATGGTTGACTTTGGCACATATATATACATATGTAGACATGTACATATATATGTATAGATGAACATTGCGGCAATCTGTGTTAATGCCTTTTTGCCAAACTTTGGCAAGTTGAATACATGAAAACCGTAGACTGATTTTGCTTGCATGATGGAGAATGCAAAATTGCAAATGGGTTTGGTCCCTTTTTAAGGAAAATAGAGAGAAACCAAGAACAATTCTCTATATTCTTCGCTTCTCTGTGTGTTGGTCAAGTATTTTTTTATAGGGGAAATGGCATTAGAGACTTGAGAGTTGCAGAACAGTACACAGTAAAATTAGGCAATACATATAAATTTTTCTGGTACACAATAAAATTAGGCGATACATATAAGTATTTTACATTAAAAAAAATTCAATTTAAAAGTATTAAAATATTGAGGATAAAAAGGACATTTTATAACAATTAGGGGTATAAGGTGTAATAAACATCAAATATGAATGCATTAATTAGGTCAAATAAAACTCATATGAAAAAATATTAACAGAGAAGTATAAAAGACACAACTATTTAAGAAATTGGCGGGTATTACTTTTATTGTTTTTTCTTTTCTTTTTGAAAAATTATGGTATAGAGTGAGGACTTGTCTCATACTCTCATCCTTAGGAAACATATCCTCTCTAAGTACTTGGTGTTGCTGAAATGCTTTCACTTGATCTATTATGTAGATATCGTGCTCAATTTTGATTGATTTTTTAAATTTTTATCATTTATTACTTTAAATACATTTTAAATGACATTTAATATGTTTTAAATGTGGGAAACATATTTAGAGAGTTGGATTATGGTTTTGGAAGTTTTGAGAATTTTGAAAAAGTTTGACTTTTTGGTTAATAAAAGCCAGGGAAGAGGTTAAGTGGGTCCGAAAAATCCAAAAAATTTATTTTTGATTATGAACTAAACGAAATTTTTAGTATGTCATGGAAGTGATTTCGAGTCTAACGGAATTTTCGAGAATTAATTCGGAGGTCGGGAGGGTACATTAAGTGGTCCGGGAGTAAAACGGTCTTTTTGCACTCCTAGGAGTGATATAAATATCAATTAGGTTTGGAATATTTCATATTTACAGATCTTCTTCTCTCTCTACCTCTCCCACTTCATCTCTCTCCCTTTTCTCTAGATTCTAGGTCACTTAAAGTGTGATTTGGAAGATCCCAAAGAAGGAAAGTGTATAGAGGGTGTCAAGGACTTTGGTTTGAACCGAACAAAGTCCACGTTTCTTGAAGTTGAGAAAGATGAGATTTCTCAAAGTTGAACTCAAAGCTTAAGATTCAAGGTAGGGGTGCTAGACTCATCTTTACTTTGATTCTATAGGTCACATATTTGTGACATGAAAGATAGGTTGAGATTTCTTGAGTTTATGATTTTGTGTATATGTATGTGTGTGTGTGTATATATATATATATATATATATGATTTATGCATATGTATATTTCTAACATGCTAGTTAGGACTCATATGTGTTGCATATGTGATATTGAGATTATATATGCTAATGGTTAAAATTGTGTGCATTTGGTGAAAATGCATGAATCTAAGTTTTTAAATAGAACGATGCATGGAAGATATGATCTCCTTGAAAATTACATAAACATGATGATTTTCATGAGATAAGTGATATAACATTGTGACATGTTTGATTTGAGGAAGAAATGTATTGATTTGATAAAGTGCATTTCATTGTGTGGAATATGTGCATTATGTAATAACATGCACTATGTGACGAGTTTTGGGGTAGGAGTGTAAGAATTAAGATAAGGGCATGGATCCCAGGAGTGAAAGACCCAAAACTTGGCCAAGTGGGTGTCGTATCCGCTGGAATAGTGAACCGAGAAGCGTAAGCAGAGTTTGAGTGCCAATGGGACCCTACTATTATTTTGATTTGAGCGCCCATTTGAATTGATTTTCGGATTTATGTGACGTGAGTTTTACATTGAATTGTGACTTGTTCAATTTGCTACACGTATGTATATATTGGAATGTGAAACATCACGCATGATTTATAAAACGTGACTGTTTATGGGTAAAGAGCATGGATATTTGTCATATAGATTGTAATGATTTCATATACAACCATGCATGACCGTCTGAGTTAGAGTAGAGTTGGGTGAATCATTCCTACTGAGCAAGAGAGGATAAGCTCACCCCCTATTTATATAAACTTTTTAGATAAGGCGCCAATGGAGGATGAAGCATGAATAGCTCAATGGGTCTTGTTGAGTTCTATTTTTGAACTTTTGACCTTTTGAGATGTAAATAAATGTCCATGCCAGTTTGTGGTATGTGGACTATGTTAATGATGTTATATTTACATTTGATTTATGTTGATGCACTCTAGTTTCAAATGTATTGACCATATATGGATCATATGTGATTTGTGGATTTTGAATGGGAATGTTGGTTTTGAGCCAATTATGTATAAATTTTTGGATATGATTGTTGGAGATGTAAATTTATGCTTAGAATGATGTTTAATGATATTTTTATCATTTGTACATGTTGTAGATGATGTTTAATGATTCTAGGGCTTTTTAGAGGAGTTTTGGAGCCTAAAAGTTAAGATTTTTGAGTCTTGGATAGTAGGTTTCTATACTTGAGTCCATACATGTTCGATACATTACAGCTTCGATGCATCTAACTCACCACTTCGATGCATCGAAGTTACTATTCACAACATTCTCCAAAATCTGCCTAAGTTTCAATCGGGCATACCTTTTTCGTTTTAAATTGAAATTGAGTGTATTTTTTTTTAAATTGAGTATTTTTGAATCCTCTATCCAATGCTGAAGGTTTCAATATCAAGTTCCAGTCACACGGGGAGTTGAGTTCTAAAAATTTAGGGGTTATGTAAGTGTGGCTTGATGTGGGACTCTTTGAGGTTGGTTTTGGTTAAGGTTGAGTTAGCACATCTATGTACAAGAAAGAGGTAAGCTTCTGCTGTATTTGAGTGTAAAGAGAGAGTTCATTAGGGATTAACGGATGGATCACCCTTAATTTCCAGAGAACGAAATCTGGGGCGTGACAACTTAATATCATAGCATGGTACCATAGTGAGATTGGAGAGGTGAATTGGTGAGTGACAATCCAGTCACCCTTGATTTTGGGACAACGAAAATCGAGGTGTGACATATTAGGAGTTAAAATTTTCTTTATTTTGTACCAAAATTTTGTAATGTATAGCAATGCTAAATTGCTAAATATATATAAATTTATTCATCATGATAGTATTAATATTTCCTTGATTATGCAGTATATACTAGTATTAATATAAGTAAAAAATATTAATTATTTTTATAGAAGGTAATTGTAATATTAATCGTCAATCATTAAGCTAATTTTGAAATGCATTAGGAACATAATGAAAGTGTCAGGATTCGTGGCCAAGTGAGATTTTGGGGATCAGTGTTCTTGTTGGCCTTACTCTCATAAACTTGTGCACACTACTTCATTTTGGCTCGGGATTGGCTCTGATTACCATCTATCATGATCCGTCCCTTCCGTGGAGATATTGTCCGCTTTGTACACTCTCTTCTTGGTGCTTAGAATTTTCAAAATACGTCTGGATAATTAAGAGATATTCACATATACAAGTCTCAATATTCTCTCCCCCAGTAACGTGTAACTTTCAAAACACGTCTTCATAGTTAAAAGATATTCACATATTTAAGTTTCACAATTCTCTCCCTGACAACGTGCGATTGTGGGGTCCACCCACATGTTAAAATAAAATATTTGCAATTGGGTATTTTGATATTTTTAACCTAAAGTAAATATATAAGTCTTAACATCCTCTCCCTGGCAACGTACTACTATGGGGTTACTCACATGTTAAAGCAAAAGATTTGCAATTGGGTGTTTTGTTATTTTTAACTTAAAGTAAAAATAAATAGTCATGTGTACGTGGGTGGTGAAAATCGTGTGTTCGGGGCATCTATTAGTTTTTGATTTTACAAAAGGCTTGGTTACCTTAGTTTGCGATAATATACAAGAAGTAAGAAAATTTGCTTTTTGGGGTGAGTCTTTTGGGGAGACTACTATTGAGACAAAAACAAAAACAAAAAGGTTTGCTTTGGTGAGCGGCGTAATAGAGCGAGGCCAATTAGAGTTGTGATTGACAAGGAGAGATAATTTGCGAGTTTGCAAAGTTACTCTTTTACTACTATTTTTGATTATTAAGCAAGATCGGGTTATTTCAACATGTGATTGGAAGGGTTTATTTGTAATCAAAATAAATATTATTCTCTCTATTGATTGTAATTTATCAAATTGGGGCAAAAACTTGTTGAGGCAAAAACTTGAGAGTATCGTTGTATATGTTGATTTGAATGGTGAAGTTATTGTTAGTTTGTTCGTAATTTTTTTCCTCTACACTGGAGATTTGTTGGTCTGATAGTTGATTAATTTTTCATAGTCTAAAATAATTTGGGACGAACAGCTACGTTACAATTAGTCTATCAACTATCCCCCAATCTCACATTGTAATATTTAATTGATCAAACGGTAATAAAAAAACTCGATTACAAGGTTGAACTAATGGCTTATTCAAGGGTTTCTTAGATTAAACAATTAGTAGAATTTGAGGTTTTATTTATTTATTTTTAATGCATCATAAGAGACATCTAAAGCAACTTTTCACACTCGTCAAGCAATATATTGTTTGGTGTTGCAATAAAATATCTAAAAAATGTTTAAATTCTTACATGGCTTGACCTATTCGAGCATGAGCAACTCTCAATTACAAGAAAAACTTAAATGGTCCTGGTTTAATAATGACATGGTATCACATATCAGTTAAACATTGTTACATACCACTAAAATAGATATATTCTTACTTATGTGTCAATTAAACACGAGTGTGTGATATCATGTCACTACATAGGGATCATTTAAAATTTTCTCATCAATTACCTTTTGAAGAGGAATTAAACCATCAATTAATTGGAACTACACTAGGTTACATGCATTACTTATGTATAGTTGAATTTAGGGTTAAATTTACTGACCTCCCCTGAGGTTTGGTCAAATTACACTCAGAGAAACCGTTTGACCTTTATATCCTTCACCTCTTTTAAATCAATTTTTTCAGTGGTCGGAATAAATTTGAAGAGTGAAAAGACAAATTTACCCTTGCATTATAATATCACATTATATTTCAAATAGGATAAAATACAATGACATCCCCTGAGATTTGCCGTAATTGCACTGACATTTCCTGTTATGATTTGAGATAATATTATAGGATGATTTTACCATTATACCCCAAAATAATTTAATGAAAAAAAATCTAATCTCTAATATGATATGTATGCTTTCACACACACGACACCACCTGTCTAGTCGTTTTCGTCAACCCATACCCATGACTCATGACAAAACATAACAACTCGGTTCATAGATCCGATCATATGTATGTGTTTGAATATATATCACCATGATCGAAGATCTTTAAAAAAAATTTGTGTGATAAAATTTTTGGTGATTGATTAGATATGTTAGAAGCAAGATTGATGATCAACGGTGATCTTGAGTGGTGACTATGGTGGTGTAACAGGTGTACAAAAGAAGACTGAACATAGAGAGAAAGTATAATGTGTGCAAAAATGTCATTTTAGAAATCAGATATTTTTTTTCTTAGGAGGTCAGTGCAATTACAACAAATTTAAGGGAGGTCATTGTATTTTACCTTATTTGAAATATAATGTGATATTATAATACAAGGACAAATTTGTCTTTTCATACTTAAAATTTACTCCGACCATCGGAAAAATAAATTTAAGGGAGGTGAAAGAAATAAAGGTCAAATGATCTCTCCAAGTGTAATTTGACCAAACCTTGGGAGATGTCATTGAATTTAACCCTTGAATTTATTGGAAGGCTCAACAAATAAAAATAAAAATTATTAATTATAAGGCGACTCTTTTTAAGCTTTTGGTTGGCACCTCTCACACGCCATGCATGCACGCACGTGCGGTGTAACATGATTAGCAGAATTATGAGTTCCTTGATTAAAAGTTAAATCTTCAATTACTACTACCCATAAACATTCTTTGTTTTTCTATTAACCCATCCATCGTCAAAACCCTAAGAAAAGTCAACCTTGCAGTCTGATTATCGCACCCTTTTAGCATCAAAGCGCACTTAGAGAGTTTGACTCTGAGACAAGTGGCTGACTTTGACAGGCAAACAAGTTTTGACCAACGTGAATACATATCTAGTGGAAGCCACATATGCAAAGGCAAAATGGATGCTAGTTTTAATAGGCCTAACAATAAAGAATATATATGTCATGAAATCAAATATCAAAATCTCGGGGTATCCATGTGGCAACTTTTTCATTTTTTTTTCTTTTTTCTTTTTTTCATTAAGATACAATTACATATATAATTTTCGTGGTAAGTTATATTTATATGTATATTATTTTTGCATATAGTATAATTTTTTTGTATACTTGGTCAATATAAAGAATCTGATCTTTTATGGGTCAACATATATATCTACATCGAAGTGAAGTTATACCTAATAGATCTCCTCGAACAGAAGCCCGTCCACATTGTTAATTGATGGCCTCCTTTAGGCAGAGAATTAATTCAAAGGGTCTTGTACCTTTTTAGACTTTTCCCAAGTCCGTTTTGGATTCTCAGGAATACTACAAAAGTGATATTATAGCAGAAATGTGAGATATAACTTCATACATTCACACACACACACACACATATATATATAATGACATAAGGAAACGCTCATGTTAAGGTAATGTTAATTTGGACAGAAATGCTTCATTTCACAAATCCTAATGATGTCTTGACTCTTGATAGTGACGCTTCACTCATACAAGGATCATTTGCTTCATTTCTGTCTTGATCGTAACATTTTTCATTTTAATATTGAAAACATCAAAAGTATAACATTTATCCCCAAAAAAATAATTAAAAGTATAACTAATTGATAATGAAGATTCATTAAAAAAGCTCTAATTCAACTTACACAAGGTGTTGAAGTAGAAAGATAAAATTGGACATTGTTTTACACAAAGTAACTTGAAATCCTATTGAACCCACAGAGTTAGTTTAAGTCTTTATTTTGGAAGTTAGGAGTTCGAGTCTCCTTAAGACCATTTTTTCAGATTTTTTTGTGTAATTTTCTGGTGCATATCGAACAAGGAGATTGCAAGGCCCCATAGGCCAACAGTGAATTATAGGAATCTAAGAGACCAAACACCACTATTGTTGGGAAAAAAAATTCATCCTGTCCAAGAACTATTTCTTGTGGCAAGTTATTTGACTATTGTTTCTTGAGAGCCACATTGGGTCAATTTGTTATGGCTGAGAAAGAAATATATATATTAAAACTAGAACAGGGACTAGAGGGGTGGGTTGGTAGTAGTAAAGAAATCGCAGTTGTCTTGTTTTAATTTAAGTCACATAATTATTCTAAATAGGTGTCACTCTCGTGCTCCGTGCATACTCCGCCATTTTCTCTGTATGACATAGAATTTGCTACTTTCGTGTTGTCATACAATTTGCTACTTTCATGCTCCCACTCTGCGTGACATAGGTTTTAATGACAACTTAGAGGTAACATAAAATGGTGATTATAGTTCATAACTCTGTCTCAGGAAAGCATTTCTCTGTATCTACTTCATTATTAACAGGTTCTGCTTTTGAACATATCAATTTGCCTTCCATTTCACAAGATTGTTACCACTCTTGTATTGTGATTTTTTCATATTAAAATCGCAGATCAATAGCATAGATAAATCATTCCCAAAGTATGATATAAATTCCAGATAGATGATTTGAACATAGTAAAGAAATGATACATTGAGCCCAAATGCAAATCCTGATGCTCTAAACATCCTTTGCTTGACTAATTAAGTACATTTTTTTGATTAATATATGATCTGATGCCTTTATATTCCTGTGAAGCTGTCTAAGAATCAATTATACAAGGGATTGAAGCTGTCTAATAATCAATTTTAGACATCAAGAAACATCAGGAAGCAACAACCTGGTAGAACTTGCTTCATAAAATGGCAACATTTTCTTATGAACATTTTTAGCATAAACTCAGCAATGTTCAGTGACAAAAGAAAGATAAAAAAATAAAACAAAACTTGGAGTCTTACTAAAAACCATTCCAAGTTAAGATATTAAAAATGTCTTCCTTTCATTCTACTTCTAGGGAATTGAATGGAGCATTACAAAGAAACTGTTTTCAAACGAAGAAAAATAGGCCGACCGTTGTAGTTTACAAAAAGAGAGAAGCAAAAAGCAGTTCCCTACTCGAGGAAATTTTTGGTGTTGTAAAATTGTTGTTCGTTGTCAAATGGCTGTCATCATCTTCCATTTTCTTCAAATACCCGAATATCAATCTTACCTTGAGATGTCACTTTCCGGGGAGTAGGCTAATTGTTCCATCTCCCAGTTCAACTTAGCAACTCCTTCATGGCAAGGAAAATACTCCTACAAGACAGAAACAATGAATTTATTCAATGATGTTTCGTGCTCTTATAGAGCGTTTGGTCTGTTGAAAAAAGACTTGGTTATTGACATTTATATGAACCCTTTACAGTACTCATGAGGAAAATCAGAGGGAATAAAGAGAGCATATATGAGCAACTTTGGGATTAAAACTATAGCTGGAACTTCACACTTGGTATCAAAATTATACAGTCCGAGCTTACTTGTAACCCAATGGTATAACCTCCCCACCCTTAAAGAGAAGGGTAGGGGTTCGAACCCCGGTGGGCAAAAAAGTGCTTGTGAGTCCCCCAACTACGAAAGTGTTCTTAGAGCGTAGAGGGAACAAGAAGAGCATATATGAGCAACTTTGGATTAAAACTATAGTTTGGATTATATAGTCCAAGCTTGCTTTTTTATTTTATCAGAACTTATAGCCAACTCTAGTCATAACCAATCTTTGAAGAACTTAAGTTGGTCCAACATTCCCAACTTGCATTGATTTATAGTTCAGCAAGCTTTTTCACCAAATTTTGAGATTAATTTGAACCAGAAATATCAAAAAGTTGAGCTTTGTCAATGAAGTTTCATTCTTTTTCCCACAAAACTAAAATTCCAAAATGATGGCTTGGTTTTTCCTAGCTGAATTTATCCTCATTTCATATTGGGACACTTCATCCACACCCAAATTTAGCCAACAGAACCAACTCTAAAATATAACTATAAATCGAGACAGAAACAAAGAACTTTAAATCATTTAACAAAAGCAAGAAACGAAAGAACAGCATGAGCTATCGGCCCCAAACGATATGGAACTGATGCAAAGGAATGGCCAACCCTGCAACCAATGGAGACTGGAAAAAGAAGAATTCTCAAAGAATTTTTACCTCCAATTTCTTCACTAACTCCCTCGCGGTTGGGGCTGATACGATGATATGGCGTGCACTCGGACTAATGAAGCCTTCCTCTACTGCTTTGTCAATAAATGACAACAAGGAGTTGTAGTACCCATCCACATTCAACAATCCCACCTGCATAAGTTCACCAACATTAAACTTCATTTAACATAATTATAGATGGTTCAATAAAAATAATCATTCTCCTGATAATATATGGAGATTGAGTATTAAATCTCAAACAATTAGAAGCAAGAATTACTGGTTTATCATGGATGCCAAGTTGGGCCCAGGCTATCACTTCAAGAAGCTCTTCAAGAGTCCCATAACCACCTAAATGCACAGCACAATTTTCTTCAATCAAATTATGGTATTGGTGATTGGCAAGCATTAATAGGATTTTATTTTATTTATAAGAAATGCAGGCATCAATAAATTATCAATGCATCACAACATTTTTATTGACTGATAGTGGTAATTATTGAGTTGATAAATCAGAAAGAAAAGGAAAAAAAAAAAACAAAATCATGGCACTGATTAGTTGAAGTTGTACTTCATAAGGGAGCAACTTGTCAATTCTTATAATGAGTACTTGGAACTTTGGATTATTGGCATACTACATTGGTCTCATCATTTTGACAGAAAGTAGATGTTTGATTCGAAGTTTCAAACATAAATTATGAATATTCTGCCAATGAATTCAGGTGGTAGTGTTTATAGAAATTCAGTGAAGTTGTTGCTTTGGACTCTCTGATCACCATCAAAGACAGTTTGATGAAGCGAAAGCTTGATACGTAAGGAATTGAACAATTTTGAATTCATAAAAATTGCGGAAAAAATAGGGATAGTTCTTAAACACTAAATTAATATACCATAAAAAATCAGTTCAATCCAAATCTGTTTTGACCAAAAACAAAAATTTTGAAAAATTAGACAACTTTCCTATCACATTGAAAAACCCAAAAATGGAGGCCCAAATGATGGAATTTAGTCAAAAAACAACTAATGTCTCGGTCTTTACTCTCCATTTTCAATTGGGAATGAGTCTTCATGAGTCAACCCAAAATCATCAAAAAACGTGTTAGCAATCAGTTCTACATCACAGATCCATAGTGAAAAGTGGAATTACTTTGAAGGCCGATGTCTGGTTGGGCGGCATTATCCATTCTCATTTGATCTTAACCCTCCAAAATGTATTGAAATCCAACACTTTCTATACAACTAATAAAACAAGCTTGGTGATCACTAAGGGTTCTAGCCCAGTGTTACTTGCTCATCTTCCAAAATAGAAGGTCGAAGGTCCAAGTTTCCATACAAACACGTGGGTGTGTGAGTTTCTTGCCGGATATATCCTTGATATAATAAATGAAGGCCTTGAACTGAGACTAGCCTAACCAAGTTTAATACCATCCTAAAATCTAAAAAATGTGACCAAAGCTCAGAAAGAAAAGAAATCTGTGGCGGTCAAAAAAACCAAGGGTAAACATACCATGGCAAAAGACCATTTGGTAAAAGAGTTCACAAGTCTCTCTCTATTTTCTTAATTTGGTTAGAGAAGGAAGATTCATATTAACTATTAAAGTGAGGCTATTTACAACCCCAAATTTTCAGTGTCAAAATAAGGAACCAGGATTTGAAGGGATTCTTGAACCCTCCCATTTTCTATACTTTCATATTATATAATTTTGTAATGATATTGTTTTTGCCAAGTGAAGTTAAAAGCCCTTTTTCTTTTCAAAATTATAGAGCTTGAACTCTGTTTTCAACTGCTGCCAAAGGCCAAATTACTAAGAGGGGGCACCAGGAGGACTGTTGATGGGAAATATTTATTTGAAGCATGTTATAAGCATAATTAAGGATTTTTAAAAAAATAAATAAATAAATAAAATCTTGATAGACACATATTGTTAAGAAATACTTATCATGCCACTCCATTTAGCTCTAGGAAAGTTGAGATTTTTGCAACCTGAATTATTAATTTGTCTCAAGTAAAGATACTCTTGGAAGCATTTCCCATAGAAACAAACATGACATTTATAAGGGTATGTGTGTGTGTGTGTGTGTGTGTATAAAGCCACTAAGAATAGAATCAAAAGATAGGCATTGTATGGATTTGCGAATGATCACATTGTCAAACAATCCCTTAATCAGGAAAGTAATTAGGCCTTGTTTTGTCTTTTTTTTAGAAACAGGGTGAACCTGGGTGTGCAAGGTGGCCCCCAGACCAAGCACACCAATTTTAATCAAGACTTGCGGCGTTTCGATGCCAGGACCTCAAGGAACTTTGCCCTGGATCCCATCCATTAGCACACGGAAACTAAAATTCTGGCAAAAGGGGTGCAACACGGGGGTTACCCATCCGAGGACTTTCCAGTGTGCCTTGTTTTTAAGTTAGTATATGTTGCATAACAACAAACTTATGGAATCTGAATGGTTATAAGGTGAGAAATACCAACCAGGTAAGGCAATAAAGGCATCTGAATGTCTAGCCATCTCTGCTTTCCTTTGGTGCATATCTGCAACTGCCTTCACTTCCCCCACTGTTTCACCAGTTATCTGCAGTACAGCACCAAGTCAATACATGAGAGACACAAAATAAATTCCAAACTTCCTCAAGAAAGTATTTTTGGGGGTGTTTGGCAGACACTCAGAAAACTTAGAAGCAATGACAAGTGCTGCAGGGTTGTGGGCTCAATCCAGCATGATATGACTCAGAAGAAAACGACTTTGGACTATAAAGCAAAGAGAATCAAACGACAAAGAATAACAACCAAAAGAAAAATATATATATGGAAATTATATCAACCAAGGGACTTTTGTGGAGCTGTCAAAGAAGCCAAGTCCACTATAGAGTGAAATATTTTGAGGATCCAAATGTCCATATGGAATGGTGGATAAAGTTTTATCAAGATTCAAATGTGAACATGAAGAGTTCCAGAACCAATCAAAAACTTCCACGTTGTAACTTTACAAAGTCCAGGTAGAGACAAGTGTGAAATCCAAATCCAAGATAACAAAGGTGAGGTAGAAATTCAAGTAAAAGTAGCTACCACAAGATGAAAAAAAAACCCATTAAGGAGAAAAAGAAAGTGAAGTAGATAATGCTCTCTCTCTCTCTGATTTTTTTTTTTCCATGTCATTTTCATTCTCTTCTTTGAACAATGAAAAGTCTGAAAATATGTTATATCTTAATTAGTAGTAGCAGACTCACCTCTCTAGGCATTAGTGTCTTGGGAATTACTCTGGAGACAGAAACATGACAAAAATTAGTTAAAATGAAGGCTCAAACCAACTTTAACAAATCCCCGAATTCAATAAATTTGTTTTTTTTTTAATAAAGGAAAATGAAAATTTTTGGAAAATTTTTTTGAAGAATAAGCTCACCCAATGACATGGCGACCACCATCATAAACAGCTTGGGAGATCAAACCCATCAAACCAATACTCCCTCCTCCATAAACCAGGTCTATATTCCTTGAAACCTTCATCAAACACCATTTATTAGTGACCCAATGAGCTCAAACATAACTTAGTGAAGAATTTATGGTGCCAATGGGCTCCCATATTCTCTCCTACACAAAAAAGCACAATGAGAGAGAGAGAGAGAGAAGAACCCATCAAAGTACCTGTCACTACACCACAAGAAAGGAGAAAGATGATATGGGTTTTCAATAGTCATTCAAGACAACACAGTACATGCAAGTACACTTCAGACATTATTACCAATATGTACATCAAACGTAGTGAAAATGCGTTTGTGCGTGTATGAATCAATTATCTGGGGATTTTGCTATTGAGACACGCCAGGAAAACAAATTGTGAAAGATATAAATTTGCATTCCAAATAACCAAAGAATTAGCATGAGTTAATTCAAAATTAGGATTAACAGATTTGATTCAATATATATCAAGTCACATGTCATGAAACCACTTCTATTGCAGTTAAATTGATAATAACGAACAATAATTTGAAAAGGAAGAACAGAGCAAAAACAGAGCCAGAACAGAGCATTATGAATATACCAATTCCCTCCCGAGTTCTATAGCAGCATCCTTGTAGCTGCTCTTCTTTCCTGGGCTACTACCACAGAACACACATATCCTCTTAAATTTCGATTGCTTCATTTCCTTCTCTCTCTCCATCTACTCTCTCTCTCTCTCTCTCTCTCTCTGTCTCTCTCTCTTGTGCTTGTGTTTGTGTTTGTGTTTGTGTTGGTTATGAAGTTATTATAATGCTCTCTCAACTTGGGATCACTATGCAAATATCCACAGCCCCAGTACCCCACACCTTTGGAAAATTTCAGGGATGGCTCGATATATAACTTACGCATGTGGAATGTGCATACTGCATATATAACGGTATCGCAGGCGTACGTTAGCACGCGGAAGGCAGAACTTTATTGGCTCACATGAGTTGTACCCATTTGTGTCACGGGCCAATCAGCTCTTATTTAGTAAATAGACAAAAGTGTGGAAAGGAAAGATGAAAAAGACCAACGAATGGGTGAGTTGTTCTGTCATCTGATCGGAGGGTGTAAAATTTTCAATGAGACTTATGATGACTCCTTGTACGGCCTACAAAATGGTGGTCATTCTAAAAAAAGTCAAACTTGGACTTTGGAACAGGCAAAGGTGGTTACAGTTCCAATAACACCAACACTTCCAGCTCTAATCATGTTTTAACTTGAAAAAATAGTGTAATGGATTAAAGAAAATGATTAGTTTATTTTATGAATAAATAAAAAGAAATTAGGTATTCTCATACTTATGTTTTGGCACTTTAGCTTTAGTTAACTAACTCCCCGATTTCTTTTATTCTAGTGTTTGAGTAAATATTTATTTTCATTATTGTATTAGTAATTTAAATACTAATTTTTTTTTAACAATTGGTTGTTAATTTCCACGTGTAAAAGAAAGTTGACTGCCTCTTTGACCTTATATGATTAATTATTAGCTGGAAAGAGAAAGATATTTTGAATAATATTGGATTATGAGAGTGGTTTGCATGTCAATGTGGTCATTAATTATGAGACTGAGAAGAGAGCTTTTGATAGCTTCTTATCCTGACTTTTTCCTATACGCAGACGTGAAATTTCACCATCACAAACATGATAATTTTTGTGAATGAGTATTTTTTTTTAAAATAAAAAATAAAATTATATTTCCTAGAATTGTCATTAACGTAATTAGCATTCTATCATTAATTAAAATGCTTGTCATATATAAAGGTATTATTAGCTTTTTTAGAACTTAGATTTGATGTACCATGTAGTTTTATTAATAAAATTTCATCATACTCTGAAATTGTATGCATGTCCTAAAATTGTATACTCTGAACACTTTTTCTTAAAATTATACAAAAAAATCAAATATTATAACATTACTCTAAAATTTATGATTCCATTGTTGTTGTTTGTTTCGTCATGGTAATGATTTTTCATTAATCATTGAAGAGTTGAAATGAGTCGATGCATAGTTGATGGTAGTAATGGTTGTAATAGCATCACAGAGGAGGATTTGACATGTGGGAGAAATTGTGTCCCATGACATATCATATTGTACTCTCCCTAGTCGTTGCCTCCACATTTATATCATTCTTGTACGCGTTTGCAACTTATGTATTTATATTACTACGTAACAAACAAATAAAGAACAGCATCATCATAACCCTCACTCTCAGCCATGACCAAACCTTGCTGTCCCCAACGCCCAACCCTACGCGTCATGCCTATACTAAATGCGCGCTCTCTTTCTCTCTCTCCCTAACGCAAAACGCGAAAAATTTTACTGAAGTATTTTGACGCGTAATAATAGAAACAATTTCAAGAAAGATAGAGAACAATGTGTGAAAAGATATCAGGTGTTAAAATACTTCCGAAATATTATAAACTTTCTACTCAAACTCATGGCACGCGATCTCTTTCTCAGAAACGCATTGTATACTAAAATATTATTTTCTTGTATCGAACACCTTTACATGACAATGCATTAATCTTGACTTTGTGCTAAAACTCTCAACACCCCATAATTTTTTTTATATTTTCATTCTCACCCCTTCATTTCATATATATAAAATTTTAAAACTATGCCCACACTTGTCCCCACGCGTCAATTTTTGATATTTTTGTATAGTATAAAATTTAAAAATTGTCTCACATATCTAATTTTTTCCCCAATTTAATCTCTCTCTGATCACTTTTAATTTTTCTTATGTTACACAGGCTATCTTTCAACTATTCTCTTTTTTTTTTTATTTTTTATGAAGAATCACAATTTCCAAAAATGTATGAAAAAAATTCTAAATAAAGTGTCATTGTCTACTTTTCTTTTATTGTAAATGATACATGAATATTATGAGCATCTACCCGTTGGAAAAAGTAAAGATTCATATTGTAAAATGCTAAATTCTCTTATTTATTTGATTAATTCAATCCAATTATATATAAACGTAACTGAAAATAGTTTAAATTTTCGATGGAAAGACAAGTTTTATTCATTACTTTTTATTTATTGCAAGTGAGGATTTTCTAGGTTTTTAGAGTCTGTTTGTTGAAATTTTTTTTAAAGTATTCATTATAAGAGACAATGAGGAGAGCGCCAAAGTCTAAAACACATGCACACAGTTGAACTTGTTTTATTTTTTTATTTTTGTCTTAAATTTGTATGACAATCTTGTTTAATATAAAAATTCACCGAGGATCAACAAAGATAAATCTACTAAACAGAAAACATTATCAATTTATTACCCTTTTATATCTAAAAATATCTCAACAAAATTGGCATGCTCTTTCAAAATTTCTAGTGATACTCATGTCACCAACTCACAACATTGGCAAGTTGTGAGTGGCAACTGCAAGATAAGAAGTGATGATCACACAAGCTAAAGCTCAATGGGATTGAAGATATATATATATATATATATATATCTTGGTGTTATAATAAGTGAAACCACTACTATAGCTGCATCAAATGTGGTTGGAACATAAAGTTTCTGAATCTCCATTATTAGTTTTTCTTTTTCTCTACCTTTGTGTCCGTTCAACAAATTAGAGTATGGAGGTGTTGAGCTATGGTTCGCTGTGTGTCCTATCTTTTCTGTGCAGTTTTATCCCTGCACAAGGATAGATACTAGATAGAGTGATACTTCAGTCCTACCAACACCCGACCTTACCCTTTATTACTATCTCTTCCCAATGCAAATTTGCTCATTTTCTCGTCACCATAACTTTCCACATTAAAAAATCAAGCATGCTATAGTTGACCATTCATTAACTTGTTGCCATTATCCGATAAGCAATGCTATTCAAGTCCAAATTTTAAACAATGTAAAAATTCCAAGGCATATGAATAGGTACATTCATGTGAAATGACATTATGTCTCATTTACATTTCAGCATCTCGGATGATTAGTATTGCTACAATAAAAAAAAGTATTTGTTATAAACGTTCAAATTAGAGAGATTAAGTGTAGTATTTTAAAATACATTAGTGATAAGTATAATAAATTAATTTAAAGGAGAGATAAGTGTAAATGATATAAGAATAATTTTAGATTTTTCGTTAACAACTGTGAACATCTGTTAGTGGGAGAGGTAAGTGTAATATGTCCTAATATGTCAAATTAGAGTAAGAGAGAAGATAATTGTAATAAAGTCAAACCGAAGAGAAAGTAAATGTAATTTGTTTAAAAAAACTCATGGACAAAAAAATAATAATAAATAAATTTTACAAATTTTAATTTCAAAACTTCAATTTCAAAGCGCATAAAATAGTCCATGCTGTTTCAGTCGGTAGATATAAAAAAATGAGAGAAAGAAAAGGCATGAAAGATGAAAAAGGTTTTCTTAAAATAAACGGTGCTGTGAATCCTTTGGTTAAGCAAAAGGGAAAGGAAAAGAGAAGGGAAGGAGTATGTATTTATTTGTTTTATTATTTTTGTGAATGTAAATGTGAATGTGAAGCTAGTGTTTAGGTGACAAAGTTCTGAATTTTTCTTTTGTTTTTATCCTTTTATTTTCTTCCACCGTTACAAACATCCAATCACTTTTGACCGGAATGACACGATGGAGTCAAAGAGAAACTCTTTTCCTCCAATTTTTTTTCTCTCTTCCCTTCTTTTGGCTAAATAGTAAATACTATTGCCTCCTTTTTTTTTTTTCTTTTTTCTTTCTCAACTTCTTTTATATCAAAAAGATTTATAATACATTAGATTGTATTTTAAACGTACTCTTTTCTACCACATCTGATATGCTATTATGAAATCACAAAAGACTGAAATCAAAACGAGAGAAATTAAATCCAAAAGAGTTTAGGACTTGCCTAATTTGATTTTGAGAGTAGTTCTCAAAGAATTGAAAAACATAAAATAATTTATTTCTAACAATTCAAAAGAAGAACTCTTCCGATGATAGTTTTTTAAAAACTATAATATTAATTATGTAAGCAATTAGAAAACCAAATAGCAAGGAACACTATTTTGTAATTATTTAAAAAATATACTTTCTACTTTCCGAATTGTTGAAAAATATTGTTCTAATCCATGACTTTTGTAAAATTTTCTACTGAAGTTTATAACATTTTCAATTAAATCAGGATTATGTGATTGTGTCAGTTTAAAAATTAATCATATAAAATTATTATGTAAACCATGTATAATTACTATTACATAAGTCATTGTAAAATTGTTACTTAAGTAATAAAAAATTATTACGTAAGTGAAATAAAATTGTTATATTAACACATAAGATGCCGTGAAGAATTTGAATTCTAAAGGTGCCCTTCTTATTTTATTCTTCCTTTGTATACCGTTGACAAATCATTTGATAGATGATTTTAAAATCACAAATTTTCATTTGTGTATCAAATCAAATAGGCTGATAGATGATTTTAAAATTACAAAATTTCACGTGTATGAAATCAAATAGCCTAAATCGATGATTTGAACTTGTATAAGGATAAAATTGTGATGCAATCCTTGAGTGACACGTGCACCGCACCAACTAGCTAGCTAGAAGGTGATGGAGATAAACCTGTGCCACGTCATTTCATTATTAGGCTTGGAAAACACAGAAGTGGCAATAGCTCTTCTCTGGAGGCTTTTTATGGTCCAGACCAGTCAATAATAACTTAAACACAGACAAGAAAGTGCCCAATTTGGCATCTTCAACATTTATAACATTAGCAGGGTTGGCCAATCATACAAAAAGATAAGAACAAGACAAAAACTCACACAAAAAGGATAAGAACATGAGAAAAAGGGTAATTAAGACCGCACAACAATAATAACATGTTGTGAGGAACCAAACATACTATATGATATTATACCTAACGTAGAGATATCATTATTGGGAACAATTTTTTACCCTCACCAGATAAGATGTTTGGCATTAGTTTGCATCAATTTATTTTCTTGTCTTTTTTATTTATATTTATATATATATAATTAAATGTTAGTTACTTAGCTTAGATTTGGGGAAATATGTATGCCTAAAACATGTTTCTTTAATTATTTTTGTTAATAAATATGTGTGTGTGTGTCTGTGTGCAATGGACAAATTTCATTAAAATATTGCCATTACAGAAGAAAAGGGGATGCCCAGTTTTGAATATATATATATATATATATATATATATATATATAATCCACTTTTAAGTTGTGGAAATCCTACTCAATACATATCCATTTCTTCACGCCACCATACATAAATATATATATAGCCACTCTTACCCTAAAGCTTTATGGTAATGTTTTGTGCTAAAGCAGCTACTAAACCAAAAGAACACGTTTTGTCCCTACTCTTAGCAACACAAATCCCACTTTGATCTCTCCTCCTTTCATATCCGTGTCTCACACAATCCTTTGATGTCTGTGATATTGCTAGTATTGTGAGAGCATATGCTTTTGAATCTGTCGGTGTAAATGTCCATTTGGATTCTTCACAAGATTCATCTTCTTTTTTCCTTTTTTTTTTTTTTTTTTTTTTTAATATTTTAGTTCTCCAGGATGAGAATTGAGTAGGAAACATGAAAATCTACATGGGATACGGATGATTAAACGATATCACAAATTTAAAAAAAATAAAATACAAATATATTAAAAAGACTTCAAAAACAAAATCTAATATACTATTTTATATAAATAATAATTTTTGATCATTTTATCTATATAATTATAAATAAAATCATTAATTTGGAGGTCAGAGCGAGATGTTTGTTATTTTTGTTTTTCTTAAATTTTATATTATTTTTTTAATCAACCTATAATATATTTTAAATTAAATTTAGTCATTTTAAAATAATAATAATAATAATTACAAAACCACCTCGTTGTATTTTGAAAGCGCCCAAATCGTGTCTTTGTCGTTTCCCAACAGAAAATAAAATATTTAAATTTCATAACATTTTTATTAGTATTCAAACCGTGTTCATGTGTCGAACTACCACAACTTCCAAAAGGGATTGTTTGTACTTCCTAGAATGAAAATTTGTTGATTTTAGATTATTTTGAGCGGAGATTAAGAGATAGCATAAAAAAGACACACAAGAGTCTGACATATATCTCTAAGAATTGTATTATTAGGTTCATTTCATGCTAGCTTAATTTTTGGAGGCAAACATGTTGTTTATCACCGTAACAAAGCTTTAATTTGATTATAGTAGGCATTGAGTTGAAATTTCTCACTTGCATTTGCTTCCCTCATTGTTGGATAAGGCAAAGATTCCTAAACTAAAAATTTGCATATTACCTTGAAATAGGAGTAATATGCAAATTTTGTTTAGAAAAATAATAAAAATCTCGATTTTTTTTAAATGATGTTTATCAAGATAGAGAGAGTAGCTGATAATGAATCATAACTTAGGTGATGTGCCTCTTAAATATACGAGACTACTCTTTCAATTTAAAAAAATTATGTAAAAATGAAACGACTGTGTCTCTCGAGATAAAAATTAAGAATTTTAGTTCGTGCTCTTCTGTTTATAGTTTAAGCCTTTAAGGTGCTTTATCCAATTAGTCCAAAAAGATATATTGTGATTTTCAAAATACCTCAATTCTTTTACCTTTTAAGGCACTTTTATGCAATTCGTATTTGTGACATGCTTAGTGTATTTTTCTATTTAGTGGTCCGTAAGTTTTATAATATACAACTCAATAATCAATAATTTGCCACAGTCTCATTTATCAAACAAAGGTCACCAGATTAAAAGGATTCTCTTGTTTTTGGAAGAAGAAAAAAAGAAGAGAAAATACAATTTCTCACTGTGTAGGAATTCCACTACTGATAAAACACAATTTCTTATTATTGTAGAAAATCATAATAAATGGAATCTTACTGGTGGTGGAATTTCCCAATACACAGAATTGTTGTGATAATTAATAATTTCTCCCAATTTAAAATTTATCATAACAGTTAGGAATCAACTGATTTTAAATTGGCACATTTGAAAACTCAAAAAAAAAGATGGCTGCTAGAGATAATAGTGACTTTCCGCCCAAATAAACTTAAAGATATTATAAGGTTTTTTTTTTTCCAATTGGATCAAAATATATTTCTACAAATTTTTGTTGAATATTCCAACTCTATGGCTAATTTGTTATAGCATTCAAACTTGAGGGTGACTTTACACAAAAAAGTATATAGGCAAATTTTGAAACCATAATGATCTAATTAACTAAAGCATTATTTTATTTTGCGCGACTCTAATAACTAGTTTCCAACAAGGACTTTTAGTTAGTTCTTGATAATTGACACATCACTTGATAACAAAATTCAAATTTTTATCATTTTGCAAAATTGATAAGAGTAAAACTCAGCTTCATAACTTTATTAGTTAAACTTAAAGAAACAGTAATTAAAAATTAGTAATATATATATATATATATATATATATATATAAACTTGGTACAATAAGGCAAAAATTATAATCTAACGGTCAAAAGTAATTAAAAAAAATCATGTGATCCAAAATGTATTTTGCTAGCTACAGTCTAAAATTGCTCTATTTAACGGTTATGATTGCTAAGTACGGAGTATATGATACTATACACTAGTGTGTGTATATATATATATATATATAGCTTAATAGTTTCACATTACAGTCAACAATTATTTTGAAAAGTGTAACATCAGTACAAGGATGTCTAGTGGCTGTCAACTTTTTTGACAATGAAGTTCATATAATATTTGCTGCCAAAGTAACCACCGACTTCTCCTTTTGTCCACATAAAATGTATGTCACGTTATTTTCTCCTCCTTCTCAGTGGTCGCTTTCTTACCATTTCAACACCAGACCAAGCTCAGTACAATGTCAATTGGAATTAAAACATTGAACTTTGAAAAGAAAAATAAAAAAAATGAGGAAATAAAAGCGACTCTCATGCAATTTAGTACCTTTAATTTTGATTGCAATTACATGATAATAACCTTTCACGCGAGTCCTTTAACTTGAAGTATGGGTCACCTATAAGATGATGGATTTAGAAACTGGTACGTCGGCAAAAGGTACATCACAAGATGCTCTTAACCATCTCAAAATAATTATAATCAATTATTTCTTTTATATATATATATATATATGAACTGAAAAAATCTCAGTCACATTTTATTTTCTGTGGTGTAAGCAAATGGAAATTTTTTATGGTAAAAAATGATTTAGTCATGCATCCTTCTTTTACAGAAGTAAGTGTGTGTGTGTGTGTGTATATATATATAGCTGCATTCACTAAAATCCTTTTTATCCTTGGATTTTATTTCAGTTAAAATAATTATTCTCTAATTTGTTATGATCAATAATATTCTAGTTCTTTTTACCTAGCTAGCAAGAGTTGATATATTTGAACAAATAATTTACCGAATCGCTTCAACCACTAATTAATTCTATGACGCTACTATTATTTCTGATTTCATATATTCGTGGAGTAGTGATACAGTTGCCGACCCTGACATTTTCAATTATTAGAAGGGGACATCCTTTCTTACTATGGCAGTGGTTGGCATGGGCAATTAAAATATTTTTGAAAAACTTTTCCCTTTAAATTGGAAATAAAAATATTAAAGTTATTTTAAGACATCAGTTCATCTTGTCCCATCAATTACAGAAATTGAAGAATTTGTTGGTTTGGTAGTGGAAAAAGAATGGACATGAGATGATTACTTAGTTTTTCTAAGACTACGAAAGTCTTCTCTCCCGGCCTAATATTTCATGGTCACATTAATTGAATCCAATTAAGAAGGAGCTTTCAATCACTTGAATGTCCAAAATTTCAAGCCCCTTAATTATTTTGAACATAATCATTGTTATCACCATTGTAATCATTAATATACAATGTAATGACTCCCCCTCACCCTTGGGAGGTAAGTTCTTTTTGAATGGAGAGAAGCTTCAAATATAAATATATGAAGAAATAATACTTTTATTTAATAAAAAAGAAGTGCCAAAATAAATAGAAGGATGAAAATCTAATCTTAGAATAATGGGTCTGCAAGTTTTATTTTCCAAATCATAGAATTTGTCACCATATTCTATATAATATTGTACAAAATAAGGGTTGTAGCATGTATGCTTCCTTTCATTCACATAAACACAACATTATTTTATTTTTATTTTTTTGTGCGCCTGCGCGCATAAAGTCGTCACACAGGTTTAGATTTCGATTGATTTAGAGAGGATATTGATATTCAAATCATTAAGTGTCATATTGAGATTAAGACCATAACACTCTACAAATCGGTGTCATATTGAGATTAAGAACATAACACTCTAGAATTTCCATCAAAGAAGTGAAAAAATGACTATCTAAAATAAGTAGGGCTACACATCTCGAATTATTTTTGAGATATGCATGTCGAATGGTGATGTGAGACTATCTCAAACAGATTTTTTCTTTATCTCAAAACGTAATTCTCTCTTTTCCTCTTTCTATATATACATTTTTTTTCTTATAAGCTTCCAGAGATCTCTAATGGAAGTTACTGCAAAATTTTGAAATATGCAATGATAACTTGCCAACTTAATATCCTAACCCTAATTTTAGAACTATATGTCTCTGTAACATTCTATATCATGCAAACTGAAATTCTAATGAAATCTAGAAATCTAAGGTAAGATTTTAGAGATTTTTTTTCTCTTTTGTAGTCATATTTTGGATGGAACATGTCAGTTTCTTTACCAACTAAATGAAAAGCACCGTTTACACTCCCTGCTATAATTCAGTAGATTTACACCAGGAATACACCACAGAAAGAGGCTTGATGAGGAAAAGGAAGAAAAGAAAGGAGATGAAAATGAAAAGAAAGAAAGAAGATAAAAATGAAAAGTTTGGGCGATGGTTGATTGACTGTAGTTGCAACTTTTAAAAGAATATAGAGACATAGCAAAGCTAATTAAACTGTCATGTTACGAAATTGAGTTCATGATGTTTATCATTTTCCTTTTTAAAGATCTTTAAAATTAAAATAGAAGAAAGATATGCTCATGATCAAATATCGCCTTTGAAACTTCTCTCAAATATATGGCAAATTAATAATATCACCAAAGTTGAAGTTGATATTTCATGAACTTCTCAAAGTGGAGGGTTTAAGGGTTTAAGTTTCTCAAGTGATAAAATGGGTGTGCGTGTTTATTTGTAAGAACAATATATATATATATATGTGTGTGTGTGTGGGTACGTGGGTGAGTGCTGGTGGTGGGGGATAGTTATATAAATAATAAGAAAATTATAAATCATTGCAACTTAAAGAGACAGGTAAAATCAAATAGATGGATGAAATTGTTAAGTGTCAACTGCTTACTTTTTAGAACCAAAATTGAATGCCCTAGAATACATATCTATGTATTCATTTAAAGAGTTCTCTACATATAATGTATGTATGTGTTTATAATACTATCAAGCACTCGAAGTCGTAATCGTTAAATAAGGTTATTTTGAACCATAAATAAGTAAAGACATTTTAGCTCACATGGTTGATTTTTTAATCACTTTTTTATTACAGCAAGGTAATATAGATATAGATATATATTACTAATCACCAAGTTTCCAAACGTTTTTTTCAATTTCTCATAGATGTCTTGTTGTTGTGTTCCTACCGTATGTACTCATCCATTAATGATAAAAATGTTGAATTTAATTCACAATTAATTAGCGAACTTATAAATATTATTCTTAATATATATATGTCTAGTAAACATATATAATACAATGTGTGTCTATATAGTCTATCAATTAAAGAAAAGTGAAAAATGAGATCATATATCATCAACCATTATAAATGTGTGCTATTGATATAAAAGGTAGTCTGTTATAATTTTAAAGTGTTGGACTGGGTAGGTTTCCTCACATGTTAGCATAGAACAACTGTGGGGCTTTGTCTATAATAAGAAGAGAACTTTATTGTTTTCAAGTCTTATTCTCTCTTTTAATTTTGCTTATGTCAAAATGGAATCACAAATAGAAAAGGGTTGGTTGGTCTGTTGTTGCAAAGTCCAATCATAATGTCCGGTGCCGGAATGAGTGCTACATAGGGTGACCTTTTACCTGCAACCAATTATCACCATTTTTCTTTTTAGTCGCATTTGGCATGTCACAATAACTTTGGAAAACTTGAGTGTGTTTTTGACCTAATTAAAGGGGTGGGAATTAGCTGATCAATGGCAAATTCAAATGCAGTCCAGATTTGCATCGCCACGTACTTTTGTCGGTCACTGCATTTTGAGTCTGTAAGCATTAGTGAAAGACAATGGTGCGATTAATTTGGTTGAGTCAGAATAGCATAAGCCCAAAAATTTCAGCTGAACATCTTTCAACACCTTCTAACTCTTAGATGGTTTCTTAGTCACAACACAATTATATATATATATATACATATATGCTCTAACACTCCACCCCAATATGTCTCTTTTTATCATAGTTGCTTTTTATACTTTAATCAATATACACCCATGCTTCCTGCATAAAAAATTGAATGAATGCATTATATATATTTCTTATGAGAGTTGCCATCTTTCTCCGGAACTTATGTACATTTGTATTTCTAAAATACTCTAGCAAATTAATTTGCTAGAGTTTGCTAGAGTATTTTAATAATACAAATGTACAATAATTTTTAAAAAAATGATTCTTTTATAAGACCAGGAGAAAATTGCGCAACTAATAATTCATAGTATGAATGAGTTTGTCTATATGTAATCACAAAATCACAAAGTTGCTATTAAAGTGAGTCAAACTGTCAATGTATAGACTTTTGGTTGTGTTAAGTTCCAAAGGTGTTGTACTATTTGGATATTGAATTCTGTGGATTAGTGATGTACTTTAGTGTTGAGAGAGTACAATTAGTTGAATGATCCATTTTGCTTTCCTGTTATGTTCGCAAGCAATGATGATTAGTTAAGACATACTTCACCGGCCATAGTGATTTAATCCCATGATTGTGGCTCTAACTGCTCAATTAATGATCACACATGTCATATCCAATGCTAATTAATCAATGACATCAGTCTCTTTTTTTTGACAATTAATTGAAAGAACACCCAACTGGTAAAATCTTTACTAAATTCTCATAATTATTGTTTTCTACTTTGTAATGCCAATTTTCAAAATCTCCTTTCAATATTCATTGAAAGTCATGCTACTTGCAACTTTAGTGTTAAAACTTGGCAAATGGTCAAAGTGGGTCCAACTCTAATGAGTGAGTCCATACTCCCTAACAAAAAGAATTGCTTCTACTTCTAGAGTCATAAAGGCATTTGGGTGGATGATCAGTCCTTCAAAATCAAAACTTGTATATCAGTCCTTCAAAATCAAAACTTATGCACAGAAAATTAATTCACGTCTATGACTGATTTGTGCCCTCTATATAGAAAAAACGTAGACTACACTCCATTAAATTTAATTATAATTACTTTTTACACATAATAGAAGAAAACAATACAAATGTAGAACATACAATATACAATATTGATTGGGTTGGGTTGATTGTGAAGTAAACTTTTTTCTCTTCTTCTTTAATTTGATAAAGAGAAATGCTATAACGCTCTATTTAGATTCTACTTGATATGTCCAATAAATACTCTTGCGTGGATAAATTTTATTTTATTTTTTTGGTAAAATTTTGAAAAGTCGAAGTATGCATGAAACTTCATATATAACTAACTACATACATGTGAGAATTGAAAGACAGAATTTTTTTTTGAAAAGTCAAGTATGCATGAAATTTTGTGTATAATTACATACATGCGAGGATTGAAAGGGAGAAATAAGAACGTGTACCACGACAAAAGCTCATCAACTCGACTTTAAAAAATTATTTAAACAAATTGTAGCACAATGGTAGAACTGACAATATTTCTTGACTTGGAGGACACAAGAGTGGAGTAGATATTGAGTGAGCCGGGTATACCATGTCATTTGTATGACATTGAGTGAGGATTGAAAGACATTCAAATTACCAGATTCCAAGTACCACTAGTGCCCTAAAATGTCTCACCATATAAATGTGTCCACCTCCCCTACCTTGTTACCTTCTTGAGTAAACTCTCTCTCTTCTTTAATTTGGTACCTCTGGAGTAATCTATCTTCTTCAATTTGGTAAAATTTTGAGAAGTCAGTTGGAGACTTTGAAGTATAGTGCATGAAACGTATAGGAGAATTCTAGAGTGAATTTAAATATCTAAAATATTTTATGGAAGCCTGTCTAAGGCTCCAAGTATACTGAGTGAGCACGCATGTTAGTGTGTGAGAGAGGGATTTTTAAACAGAAATTAAGTGGTGGAAATTTTCAGGAGATATTTGCAAAATAATACGGACAAAATGTGTTTTTATGTATCTAATGCTGTGAAGGTGTTGATGACATAAAAATATACTCCAATCAGATAAGAAGTGGTGGGGATTTTCAAGAGATATTGGCAAAATACGACCAAATGCATGTGTTTTTATGTATCTAATGCATGTGAATGTGTTGATGACATAAAATACTCCAATCAGATAAGAATTACCGTAAAATAGATCAACTTATTATGCTAAATAAAATTAAGTGCGAAAGAAAAGAAAAAAAAAAGAAGTAAAACTACTCTCTACATTCAGAAGTCGTGCAAAATGTGAAAGGTAATCTTCTTATTATTCCCTCTTAAAGTTTTGCAAGTTTAAGCTAACGCATTAATTATAGGTATGACGACGTCTCCTTTGCTTTTTGAGATACAAAGTTATTAATTAAATTTTTGTATTCAAATTTTGCTATAGTAAGTTTTTTTTATGACATAGTTGATCAACTTTGAAAAACCCAATACATGCATTTGTAAAATAATTTAGTCTTTTTATGTAATTTAACATTTCAATTGGGGTGTTTGTTTTTATTTGAAATAAACGTTGAGGGTAGGAAAAAGTGAAGAATAAGAAAAAAAAAATTAACATAAAAAGTTAATAAGAAAAGATGGAAAGTGAATTACGTATATAAGTGTAATAAGGAAGAAAAAAGAGACAGGATAGAAATAAGGAGTTTTAGAATGAATTAAATTGTTTTGGATTCAGCAGTTGTCTAATAATATAATATAAGGAAACAAAATTTTAGAAAGTAATTTTAGCAAGTTTAGCAATATGAGAAATAATTTTTTTAGAAAGTTTAATATTGTAAAAGAAAATAAAAATTTTGAGAACTTGCGATGGCGCCAGAAGCATTTCGATGAATATAAAAGAGATGGAGGCCTCATTGCTCCAAGTAACAAAGCCTGTCCAAGGCTCCAAGTATGAGTGCACATCATATTAGTCGGTGTCTTCGGGAGATATTAAGTGGTGGAATACTTGGATGGTCTCGATTTGTATAACTCTCGGATTTAGCACCATTTTCTTTCAAATCTAAAGTTACCATTTGCATTGTACATAAAAACCAGTTTTCTGTTATAAAAATAAAAATAAAAAATAAAAATCAGAGAAAAAAACAACAGTCAATATACTTTACAATAAAAGAACGTGATATGTACACATCACATGATATGGGTAAATTTTCTCCTTTATTGAAAGAGAATCAATGTTTTTATTAATCATTCAAAACTAAAAATAAAAACTATAGAGGAACACTGAAAATTAAGAAAAAAAAGTTTTTATAGGAAAGCCAAAAAAAAAAAAATTTCCGGAGGTTGATAATAATGCTTTTAAAAAGTATGAAAAAATAATATTCCGTATATATCTTGATAACAACACAATAAAAATACACTCGTGCTCAGCCAGAAAAATTGCAAAATTCAGGAGAAAAATTATTAAACTAGTTTTAAATTGCCAAATTAGGTATATTCAGCTGTATTCAACTGATGAAAGCACGAACTACAAGGGAGTTTGTGATCATATCATTCCATTGGGGATATAATATATTAATATTGTTCCATTGCCCATACTAGGTCGTCAGAGGCCCAGTTTATTTTGGCCCAAAAAGGCCCATTAATTTCAGTTCTCCATTTGAGTGGATTACTAATTAATGCAACTGTGGCAATATCAATAACTGGCGATTCAATCACTTGTTGTTTGGAGAGGTTTTTAAAAAAGAATTCTAGGGGATTCTTTTTAAAAAAAAATTCTAGATTCAACAAGACACTAAAAGATCATGATATGATTTGATTTTTTTTTTAAAAAAATCTATTAAAAGTTGCCGAGAAGGCCAATATTACTTCTTGTTAATATGAATAATGAAATTAATGAATTGACCCTGGTATTAAAATGTAATAATTTTTTTTTTATAAAACCTGAAATGTAAAATGACAATAACATCCTTACAAAAGAGAGGTGGTTGTGGCCGTGGTGGTGGAGGAAGGATGGTCAAACAAAGAAGAAGGGAAAAATTAATCAGTCAAGCAGGCCGATTAACTCTTAGTGTTTGCGAACGTGCCAAAGCCATAATATCAACTCAATGTAAACAATTTGTCGAACACATGTATCTTCTTTGGAGGTCGTGTTGGATCAGGTAATTGGCAAGGGAGAGAAAATACGAAACTTCCTATAAAGTTCTTTCTTGCCTCAATTAAGAGGACTTTTAATTGTGCGCAAATAATTAAGAGGACTTTTAATTGTGCGCAAAGAATTGCAAGACTGAATTGTAGCAAGGAATAGAATCTAAGGGAGAAATAGACAGACAGACTGATCTAAGGGAGAAATAGACAGGCAGACTGATTAGATAAGGCTGAGAGCAAAAAATAAGAGAGATATAGATTAGAACAATATTAGATAATATTGAAAGTGAAGGATGTCACATGATGCAACTATTTTGTTGTGGTTGTGGGAACCCTTAATACAGAGCTTCTTTCATTTATTTATAGCAACAATTACATCACAGTATCTAACCCTAAATATAAATAAAATATATCCTAATGCATCATAATATGACATCTGTATAACTTATCTTGTATGTAACAATTTGATATTGATCCTCTCCATAACTCCCAAAGAATCTAAGTCACACTTGGGCTCATCCACTCAGCCAGCCTGTCGTAACCTTCAACCTACTGTCGCAATCATCAGCCTTCACCTATACAAAGTCCAAGGTTTTTCAGTCTTCTGTTTTGTATAAGAGTTCAAAGTGGATCAAACCCTTTAATTCAAACTTGTAGGAAGAAATCATATTTATAATATATATAACATCATTCATACGCAAGCTAAGTCATATGAAAAACTTTCAATAACTCATACCATCTCAAACTTCTTCTTGTTCAGCCTTTAGAGTAACATTTTTAATGGACTCTTATCCACACAGTCAGGTTTCACGTAACAGTCTATTGTTCACAATCGTTAGTATTCATGTAACAGCTTACTGTCATAGCCGTTCGCCTTCACAGAGTCCAGAACTTAGCAAATTTCTTTCCAATAATATAGCATACCCTTGTAAGAGCCCATCTTCAGTGTAAACTGGTTAATTATATATATATATATAGAATCCATGCATATCAAAAGTCAATGATGAAGCTTCAAGAGTCCAAAACATTCATGATTCTACTCTATCAGGCTTAAGAGTCATCATTTTTATGGACTCTTGATATAGTCCAATTCCACTAATATCTATTGGTAATATGTTTCTCTTTTCATGTATATATCTGCCCATGTCACTACCAAAATGGCAGTCATGTGTCACGCTACTTTTAGGTAAGGGTGGCAATTCGTGTTCCTGTATTGTATTCGTGTCGTGTTGATATAAGTGTATTCTACTAAACAGTTTAACCCTAACCCGACCCATTTAATAATCGTGTCAGAGACCCTCAACACTAACACAACTCGTTTATTAAACGTGTTACCCGTGTCGACCTGTGTAACCCGTTTAATAAACATATCCTATAATGGAACGACTTGTTTAATAACCTTTTTAATCTGTTTAACTTATATCATATGAGTTTCTTCACCCCTAAAATATATCTGCATCATATAAAAAATAAAGTACATATCAATACATAAATTCTAAAATCAAACTATATTATTAATTTTGTATCTATATATAAACTCAAAAATTTACTAAACTGATTCAACAACTAGGAAGACACCATAACAATCTCATCTTTGCATTTTATGGTTACATCAATCCAGTAAACAAACAAATAGATTATAAACAATTGCAATATATATGATTATGTATATATAAGTTTGTATAAAATCATAATATATGAATAACTCATGTCATAATCGTGTTGTAATTGTCTCATAATCATGTCACGGGTTAGACAACTTAAACCCAAAGCCAACCCAATTTTTGCATGTCGTGTTCGTATCGACCCATTTATTAAACGTGTCGGCTTACCTTAAACCTAAACCCATTTAACTCGGGTCGTGTTCGTGTCGTATTATTGTGTCGTTTGCAATTTTGTCGCCCCTACTTTTGGGTGTCAACACCGTGACACCATTAATTCAAATTTATAGTTAAAATATTAATGAGAGTAAATTAGTCAATTCACATGATCCATGTTGCAAGGGACTAAGTAATCAGAGTCCAGTGTGTATCCACCGTGAAAATGCATTTTACAATGAAAAAGACTAAAAGATTAGTGGGTTGATAACTAAGTCACACAGAGCGAGAGTGCGAAAGTGACAAATTTTATGTCATAAGGAGACGGAGAGAGCGGCAAAACGATAGCACGCGTGAAGGGTGAGAGCGGCACCTATTAGAAAAATTATGTGAGTTAGGTTGATACTATACATGATTTCTACCTTCCATTCCATGCATATCTATGTTTTATAAAACTTACATGTTCTTACAATAAAAAATAAAAAATACACCCGATTAAATGTGGTAATTGTAATACCCCGCTCCAACACATGGTATGATATTGTCCGCTTTGGGCCATAGCCCGCACGGTTTTGATCTTGGGTTTTACCCCAAAAAGCCTCATACTATTTGAAGAGAACATACTACATATAAGCACATCCCCTTTTTCACACCCAGGCGATGTGGGATTGAGCACCCTGTACCCTGTCAGTGTGGTAGCTCAGCCCAGTGTCTATCTTCGCACCCGCCCACTCACACCCGTCCACAAAAGTTACTACAATCCACCCCCCTACGAGGCCCGACATCCTCGTCGGCACACTTCCGGCTGGGTTCAGGCTCTAATACCAACTGTAATACCCCGCTCCAACACATGGTATGATATTGTCCGCTTTGGGCCATAGCCCGCACGGTTTTGGTCTTGGGTTTTACCCCAAAAGGCCTCATACCATTTGAAGAGAACATACTCCATATAAGCACATCCCCTTTTCCACACCCAGGCGATGTGGGATTGAGCACCCTGTACCCTATCAGCGTGGTAGCTCAGTCCAGTGTCTATCTTCGCACCGGCCCACTCACATCCGTCCACAAAGGTTACTACAGTAATACGCGCCGCAATTAATTGTACTACTCTCAATTTACTATATTTCTTCATCTTATTAAATTTTCAAAATTGCATTCATTTTTTTAAACTTTGAGATGATCAAAAATTAGTTTTCATGATTTTCAAAACCTAAAATTACCGATGGACAAAGAATTAACCATTGGATTGCTTAGTCCAAAAATTCATCGAGTAGACATATGTGTTTAAGGTCATTACATTTGCTTTACAAATTACAACAACAAAAAAACACATTTTTTTTCACAAATAAGATACGTTTTGAGAAATTCCAGCAAATAAAGACATGTAAATATTATTTTATAATGTGGTAATCGCGATATTCAGGATATCTAATACCTTCCTTTGCCATAACTGAATTCAAATTTCATGAATCTTTGTAATGTAAACATACTTGTAGCTACTATTAGGAATGACCTTTAGACATTTACAAACAAATTAATTTTGAAGTTCACATTTTGCAAAAAGCTTTCAATGTTTCGTAACACACCTCAATCAATTTTAGGTGACAACTCAATGATTTTCTACATGAAGCCATACAAAATCATTTTTGCGGTTTAATTTTTAAATTCTATTTTCTAAATCACTCCTAGGAACAATAAGGGTCCAAATTTGGACGTGACAAGCCATTTGATTATAATATGGTTTCTAAATCTGACAGAAGTGACATAATAATTTTCACAATGATTTTATTTATGAGTACAAAGGACAAATCTTTGGAAAAGTTTAGGTAATAGCCTTATTTATATAAGAATAATGATTTAGAAGTCGATTGAGAACTAATTCGATTTTACTTTTATGTGAGTGGGGTGGTGGGCTCCACCACATGACATCGTGTGGTGGAGCCCACCACTCCTCTTACATAAAAATATTTTTATACTTTTTCGATACGGATCTCATCTCATTACTCTTTATATAATAAAGTATTAATTTTAGAAAAATGATAAATTCTTTGATTTTCGGTAACTTTTGAACAAGTGTACGTGAATCATCACACTTCTCACATCTACCCATTTAAAAATTGCCGAATTCAACTTTTCTATCACCGCTCTTAATTTTATGTATTTTCTCTTCACTGTATTTTCTATTTAATATGAGGGAAAATTACACTTACCTCCCCTGTAAATAAGTGAAATAACAGATACCCCCTATGTTTTAAAAAAAGGTAATGCTACTCAGGCAGAATTCGTAGGCAAAATTCATAGACAGAAAGTTTTACATCCTTTGGATGCATGTGGTGAGTGTATGTGATGGGGCCTACCACATGCATCCAATGGATATAAAACATTCTGCCTATGAATTCTACCTACGAATTCTGTCCGAGTAGCATTACCCTTTAAAAAATAATACTGACCTCCCCTATTAGTGTTGTTGGTTGACAAAATTGGTGAAAAAATAATTATACCCATGTACGATTTAATATTTTTTAATTGTAAAAAGCTTGTTATGTTAAAAGACCAAACTATCCTTACCAATAATAGTGATACAAAAAATATATTTTCGTATTCTGTATATGCCCTACTTAGTTCAAGTATTTGTCTGAATAATTAAGAGAGATCGAAGTTGACAACACCAAATTTCTGGGCCACTCTTCCCCATTCATTCATCGCTTCTCCACCTCTCCTTCGTCCTCACAAAGGTCTTCCGATTCCGAGAGCTCCATGGCCGCCGATCCGTTGGTCAATCGATTCTTTGATCGGGACTTGTTGTTCCCATCGTTTCTCAACCATCAACGATTTTGCCACCACCATCCTCCGTCTCTACATCTACCAACCTTCCTCTTTCGACTCTGATGATATCGAGTCCAGATCTGCCTTTGATTCCGTCGACTAATCTGACGTCCAAATCTACCTTCACTCTGATGTCCTTTACCAATCAAATTATTTCGCCACATTATTATCGAATCAATAGCAGAGAGACTCTGACAACGTCGACTCCGAGAGCTCTTACAAGATTCATCGCTTCAATTTGGGTATGGTGGCCTCCCTTGATTTTAAAATTTGCATACTTTTAGTTTCGGTGATGGTTTTACTTTTCTTCTAACTTCTAGTACAATGTACAAAATTGCAACTAGTTCTCCACAAAAAGGACTCCCTTTCACCTTTTGCATTGATCTCCAAGATCCATTTGAAAAAATGGGTGCTTTTAAAATGATATTTGTATTGGTAAACTAATAACTCATTAATGTTTTATATAATATATTTTTCAGATGACACTTGGTGATAAAGCTTCCTTCTAATGTGAGAATTAAGTCCTTATGTAAATTCCACTAATATTAATATGAGTTATACAACCGGTTGTTATTCCACAATTAGTACCCTTGCTGTGAAATTTGTTATAAACTGTAGAGAGAGAAAGTGTGTTGTGGCGATAGAGAGAGAAAGAGTATGATGTATAGATAGATTAAGGGTAAAATTGTCCACAAATTTTATGTGAAATGAGGGTATTTCAGTCATTGTAAGAATCTAAGGGTATTTTGGAATTTTTAAGTAAAAAATATCATGACATCATCAATTTTTGTACCTACAAAGCTGACAGGGGAGGTCAGTGTTACAAAAGTACACTGACAATGGAGGGTAGTGTTATTTTTGAAAACACAGGAGAGATATATGTTATTTCGCCTATTTCAGGGAAGGTCAATATAATTTTCCCTTATATGAAAGGTTACCATATTATCTTTTAGTGTTATGCTACTAGGCCGAATTCGGCCCAAGTAGAATTTATTTATTTGGATAGTTGTCGGCAGAATGTAAGAGTGAAACACTTTTGGATTATTTGGAAAAAAAACATTTAGATTATGAAAGGCTATCAAATATGCGCTAAGGTCACCCAAAACAAATCCGTAAACGGACCAACCACGGAAGAGACTCGAAACATGATTGGGCGAGTACTCACGATGCAATCGACCCGACAAGTGAGTAACCTGGCAGCTCTTAATTTCAAATATGGTTCAAACAAATCCAAAAGACCGGCTGAAGAACAAATCAACTCGCTTTCTCCATTACAACACGTGTCCAAAGCTTGTTGAGAAAAAAAAAAAACAATAGCTACCACGTGTCAAAAAGTGGGTCAACTCCATAAAAAAGGGTCCATGCCTTTATCTGGTCCCTTCTGTTTATAGGACATTCGATGCATCACAACGTCATTTTGGTGCACCGGATGAGAGCACACAACATAAGGGAATTCACTTTCATTAGAGTTGCAAATGAAATTTTGATTTGAGCTAAGCTTGAGTTTTTTCTTATTCGTCTCGTTTATTTGTGAGTTCAGTTAGAGTTCGGCTCGAGATTGTGACAAGTTCAAAAAATTGAGTCTGGACTCGACTTGACATTATTTTGAAAAACTCTAACTCAGCTCAGGTTTCGCTAGTTTAAATAACAAAAATCGTTCAGGCTCAAGTTATACTTGTATTCAAAATCGTTGTCTCGTCCATAAACTTTTATGAGCCTACAAAAGTCTATGTTTATGAGTTTAGGTTCATGAACATATACAAATCTATGTTTATAAACGTACTCATGAACTTATACGAATCTGTGTTCGCGAACATATACAAGCCTACACGAATTCATGTTTATAAGTCTACATTATTGAGTTCAATAGTCCAATATTGTTCAGGATTAGCTCATTTGCTAAACAAGTCTATAAATCGAACTCAAACTCGATTTGTTTACTTAAGGATAAGGAATAAGTCTGAATCACGCTGATCCAAGCACGTGCAGTTCATTTACTACCTTAACTCTCGCGAAATTTCATACCATTTTGCTTTGGCTAACCCAAACAACTTGAACCGGTTGTTTTCACTCACTACTAGGCTGCAAACGAGCCTGACTTTCGACAAGCAGCTCGAGCTCAGCTCAAGTTGGGCTCTGTTTGTGTTCGTTTATTTACTAAACAACCCGAGTCCAAACAAAATATATGCGTTTGATTAATAAACGAACCAATCTCAAACACCCCTCTACTCGACTCATTAATTCGTGAACATGTTCATGAACAAACTCGTTAAATAAGCTTGATTATAGCTCTTGAATATGTGTAGATATATATATATATATATACTACTATTAAAAGTAGAAAGGGATTTTTTAGTTTCAATACACTATTTTTTTATTTTTAAATTAAAAATATAGAATTACCTAAGGAAAACCCTTTCCTTTTTTTTTTATTTTGAAATTAAAAAAAATTTATTTATTACCCAAGCAAAACCATTTCCTTTTTTATTTTGAAATTAAAAAAATTCCTTTCCTTTTTATTTTGAAATTAAAAAAATAGAATTATCCAAACGAAACCTTTTTCCCAAGCAAAACCCTTTCTTTTTATTACTAATTTCTAAATTTAAAAAAGCAAAATCCTTTTCTTTTTTATTTTTAAATAAAAAAATAGAATTACCCAAGCAAAACCCTTTCCCAAACAAAACCCTTTCTTTTTATTTCTAAATTAAAAAAATAGAATTATAACCCTCAAAACCCTAAACACTTAAAATCACTATTCCCTTTCCTTTTTTATTTTTAAAATAAAAAATAGAATTACACAAGCAAAACCCTAAACACCTAAAATCACTCTTCCCTTTCCTTTTTTATTTTTAAAATAAAAAATAGAATTACACAAGCAAAACCCTAAACACCTAAACTCACTCTTTTCTCGGTTACGGCTCTCCAAAAATAGAATTACCCATGCAAAACCCTTTTCCAAGCAAAACCCTTTCTTTTTAATTCTAAATTTAAAAAATAGAATTATAACCCACAAAACCCTAAACACCTATAAAATCACTCTTCCTCTCGGCTATATCTCTCCATTTTTTCTCTTTGCTTTCATCAACACGGCTCTCACCTTCCTTTCGGATCTCATCAACAACCATTCGATTCAATTTTGTCTCGACTTACATGTGAGTTATTTTTTTTTTTATTTTTTTTTCTACTCATTGTTTGCTATTAGCTTTTAAAATCAAAATTTTTTAATAAAAAATTACGTTTGTAATGAATCATGTTATTCCGGCCATTGATTGTCATATATATCTTAAAATCACTCTTCCTCTCAACTATGACTCTCCATTTTTCCTCTTTGCTCTCATCAACACGGCTCTCAGCGCGGCTCTCACCTCCTCTCGGATCTCAACAACCATTCAATTCGATTTTGTCTCGGTTTACATGTGAGTTTTTTTCTTTGATTTTTTTTTCTACTCATTGTTTTTTATTAGCTTTTGAAATAAAAATAATTTAATAAAAAATTACATCTGTAATGAGTTATGTTATCTTGGCCATTGATAGTTATATATATCTTATATAGAAGGAGATAAGGTAATAAATTAAAAGATATATTTTTTATATCAGTAAATATACTCCCAAACACATGACGCGCATTGAGACTTAAATCCTCACTCTCTTATTTGGAGAAGTAATGGAGAACATAATACTTGAGCCAATACTTTGAAAGTAAAGAAAAAATTTATATGTCTTAACTTTTTGTTCTCCAGAGAAAGTTACATGATATTGTTTTGTTCTATTTTCTTTTTCCTATTTTTTCCCCATAGAACAAGAAAAGAGATTTAAAAAAAAAAGAAGAAGATCCACTTTCTTTCCTCCATTTTATATTCTTTTATTTTTAGCTTCTCTCTCTACAAAAGAAACATGTTTGATCCGGAAGCAACTTGAGACAATTTTTTAAAAGTAGGCATGTATTCACTGAAGATCATATTTTAACTAAGCTTATGAACCTGTGTGAAGTGTAAATCTATCCTATTAAGATTATATGTATCATTTACAATATAGAAGGAACTTAAAGTTGTTATATATATAACGAGGCACTTATCTAAAGATCAAAGTGTCTTCAAAAACAATAGAAAAAAACAAATGTTGGAAGCTTTACTTACAAGGGAAATGATTTCTGTTCATCAATATACTAATTATAATAATGAAGCATATGTTTGAAAAGGGAAAAACGAAAATTTGATAATGAAGCTAATAAATGAAAGACCTATTATCACAATTTCACATTTGTCAATTAATATACTAAAGGTAACTTATCACATAACATTGAGATTATTTACTTTATATTTTTTATTATATCTAAATGAACATAAAATAAAAAATAATATTATACTTTAGGTTTGGGTCATCAAACACAATTGTGATCTACATTACAAATTAACATGAAAATTGAAATAGTTAAAACATTACGATATTGGTTGGTTATTTATTTTTTCTTACTTATATTAGATTTTAATTATTTATTTTACTTAAAGAATATCATGACTTGTAGGACATGGTTGGTGGAAGCTAATCCACTATCAATAGTTAAAAAATCAAACAGAAAATAAACAAAAATTATAACTTTCTTTGTTAAAAAAACCCATAATAAGGTCTAAATAATGATTGGGTGTCTGTGTATTTGTACATATCAACAACATATTGTTCCAATAATTTATTATGCTTTGATAGGTTTGAAGAACACGTAAATAACAAAGACATAGATGCTCTTATTTCAAATTCAAAATATTAATTATTCGAAGAGGCTGAAAAACTTTCACTTGAAGACATAATTGGAAAATCCGCAATGGCATTAGGTATTAAATTATTATTATTATTATTTTTTTTTATATATTCATTTAAGTTTTTTTTGTTATATCACATGATTATAATTAATTTCTGTTAAAAAAATATATTTTGTTACTCAATTTGCAGAAAACACATTACCTTTTTGAATCAAGAATTATAGAGATTAAAAATGCATCCGAACCATGGTATAATGAATAAGAAGAAAGTTGAAGTACGAAAAATGGACTCAATTGTACTAATTGAAAAACAAAAGACGCTAAGTGCTTTCAGAGGTATTACTATATCTTTAAACATCTAATTTTTTCAAAAGAAAAAAATTACAATATGACAAATATGTCATTCTTTATTATTATGTATCAATGAAGTATACTCATTTATGCAGATTTATGAGATAATTTTGAGTCAAAATTATAACAAATAATGCATATCTAACAATATTTGATGATTCTCAATCATTAATAAATTGTTCACTAGATGAGCTAATACAGTTAAAAAGTTAGGTAATACTTTTTTCCTTACTCATAAAATTTATGGATGTGAAATGTATCAATATTACTAAAATAAATTTGTTCTTTTTGTAGGACGAGGAGATGAATGAATTTTATGACAAAGTGACAAGTTGCAAAGAAAAATGTTTCTTTTTATGATCAAAATAAACAAGAGTAAAAATGACGTAATCAAAAATAGTTTTGTGGTGGTAGCTATCAAAGAAGTTTCACTTGAGAATTATTTATTTGAAGAAGAACTCAGAAATATAAAAATGGATAAAGTGTTGGGAATTTCCAAAAAAAAGTAATAGATTGGTTAAGAATGGTTAGAATTATACCTTTTGATTTCTTATACTTGTTCCTTCCATGTGAATAATAGTTAACTTATAGTTTTATTTTTTTCAAAAAATGAGTTTATATTACCAATGTTACATAATGGAAATAGTTTTGAGTGTTTTAATTAATGTGTTTGAATATCTTATAACTTATAATAGATATGAATGTTTTCCGTGTTTATCTACATGCTTTAAACTAGTATATATATATATATATATATAGATGTACATATATATTAAATAACTTCGTAAGCTTATGGCATTTATTTTCTTTTAAACTTATAAGTTTAGCCCAGCCCAACCCAATCACAGGCCATGCAATTGTCCAACCCAGTCATAAGCATACACTTATAACTTTAGCCCAGCCCAACCAAATCAAATAAAATGCATTACCAAACTTTTTAAAAATAAAATGGACCAAGTCCAAGAGAATTAACACAGATCAAACCTAAGCCCATGTTCTGAAAGCCCATCTATATATATTCTTTAACCACTCAATTACTCTCAACCCTAGCCGCACGGCCCGCTCTCCTCTCTCTACATCCCAAGTCCCAACTCACGACTGCCGATCTGTATTTTGTGTTTGCTCTCGGCATGGGAGGACGGTAGTGATGGCTTTGGCGAGATCGGACCAGTGGCTTTGACGAGATCGGTGATTTTTCAGGTATTTCTACTATTTATAATTTTGTATGAAATTTAGTTTTAGACAGATATGTGCATTGTGCATATGCGTCTGGGTTTTGTGTATGTAATATGTGTATGATAGATCTGTGCATGTGTGTGTAATATCTGTATCTCTATACGAGTTTCGAGCCGAGCTCGAAAAGCTCGTGAACCTGACCAAACCGAGCTCGAACATCATACTACACTGCCGAGCCGAGCTCAAACATGCCACTACTCGGATCGGCTCGGCTTGATTGCAGCTCTACTTACCTCTGTCTTGTGGATCCGGTTCAGGTGGCAAGTCTCCCGGTGCATTTTAGCAGGTACCACTAAATAGCGAGCGTCCCCTTAAACCTGGCAAGCGAAGAGTGCAGAGAGAGGGCGGTGGTGAAGTGCGCCAGAAAGAGATGGCCGGAAAAACTGGAACGACTCCGACGACTTACTCTCCGTCCCCGACAACGCAGAATAAGAACAAAACGCCCATTTTCAGAGAAGTCGATTGGGTTCGCCCCGACGGTCGTGGCTTTCACCAGTGCAAGCCTGCCTGTATACTCTCTCTTACTATTCTGTATTTATTATATGCATGTATATATATGTTTATGTTATTGCAAATATAAGTGTTTAGGTTAATTTCGTCGCTAGTAATGCCTATTGGCTCGATGTGTTCAATAAACTGTTTACTATGTTTTACCCTCTACCAGTTTTTATTTTCTGCCTTTTCTTTTTACTCATTGATGTGGCATTAGGTTGCTTAATTTATGATTTATTTATTTCTTATTTTTTATTGTTATTTTCTTGTATGTGGATTGAAGATCTCATTTTTTTTTCTCATTGATATATCGGTTGCATAGGACTCTGCTTCAAGTTAATTATTATTTATTAGGTCTAGTTGTGTTGAATCCAGGCGGTATAAGTACATGCATGAGTATATTTGACTGCAGAAAGAATTGTTTTCTTTGGTAGGTTATGTGGGATCATGTTTTTGGCTTTTTGCAAGTACCATGACTATTGTTCGATTGTTGAATTGTTTGTGGGTGGAACTGCATTTCTTGCAATTTTTTTGGCACTTGATGTTGCTGTAAAAATCAGATAACCAATCCAATGGAATCACTAGCCTAAGTATACTATATATGATCTCTTTTGCTGTTTCATGAAAATCTCAAGTCAACCAAAAGAAATGATAGTGTTCACATATGTACCTATCTATGGCTATTTGTTCCTCTATCTATGGCTATTTGTTCCACCTTTGTTACCATTTTCTTAACTTGTAGCAGTGCAGTTTCTAGACTATTAGTTAGAAACCAAAAAGTGGCATAAATATAGACATATGTATGTATATACAAATTCTTAGACTCGTAACACTTGTAGACATGCTACAACCATGTTTACATAATATATTGATATGGGCATATATTGTAGATTTGGAGTTGCAATTGTGTGCTTTGTTGTACGGCTCTCTTCTTTGTTAAGGTTATTTGATTTTATCATAGAAGGAAATAATCCCAGTCTTGCCCAGGATGAAAAAAAGAAGAAAAAAATCCCAGTCCAGGTGTGTACTTTAGGGGTCAATACTCAATAGGGCTACGTGATGATGAACAATGTTACTCAGACAACTTTTTGCAAATTGACATTCAGAACATGCCCTTTTCGCCTTTAAGAACATCTATTTCACAATCCCATTTCTAGAATTCTAGCCGGGAAACTTGGGAGTCAGTCGGGTTTCTTCATTTTCAATTGTTCTATTCATGGACTCACCAATATTAGAAAATATAGAGATGAATTATAGTAGGGTGACTACCAACATGGTTATGGAGTTCTAGTACTTATCATGATGATTCATAGAGTGTTTATGGCTATGGAGCATTAATTTATATCACTTGATGTTCATATGCTCAAATGTTCCCTATCGCCAATCAATTCAATGGAACTTACTATTTTGTATCATGGATCCCTACTTCTACTTAGATTTTACCCAAACCTTTATTTATATCTTCCATCAAGGGAAAGAGGGCATCTCATACCAAAAGAACTGTAAGAGAGAAAATGAGTGGATTTGTCTATAGAAATAAATATTTAGCACTATCTAATGGAGACTAATTTTTTTGCTTGTTTTATTCATGGAATGAGATTCACTTAGATGACATTTTTCAAGAACATATAAAACAGTTCTTAGAGAACTATAAAAGTCAGTTATCTAAAAACAGACATTTTCTCAAGTGAATTTGAAAAAATTGTCAACTAGACAAAATTTATGTTCAATACTATAAGAATTGGAAAGTGTATGGTTTTAGATATGGTGAATGTCTACCAGTTCCTAGGTTGTAGGAACATGGCTTTATTCAGGGCTGAGCTGTAGAAACCAACATAAGAAACCTCTAAAATAAGCATGTTGTGCAAATATTTTAGGGTTTTCAAGTTGATGTGGTTTATGCTTTATTATTGTGTTTATGAGGTGCTCTGTTACTTGGTGCACGAAGAAGTGAAGACAGATCAGCAATGATGAATCCTATTGTGTATTTAGCCTATATTTTTTTTCTTTCTTTTGTGGGATCCTATTGTTCCCATTACTTGCACATGCACACTTATGTTTTACCGCAAGGTATCAAACAGACAAATGCATAACAGAGATGTCAGTGTAAAAGACATAATATAGATATATGATTTAATTAGTTTCATTCCTATATTAAGTGGACAGGATTGAATCTGAGTATAAGTTATGTTTCATACATGCGTTTATTTTGTGCTTCGTAGAATATTGAATTTTTTACTTCCTCATTGCACATAATTTGCTTAGCTCATTCCTTTCCCTGTATTTTTTCCATTTGGGATGGATATACATGTTTGCTCTTTCTATAACCTATTTGTTAGTTGCATGGCCTCCGAGCTTATAATTGATTAGTTGTTCAAGTATCTTGAGTTAAGGTTGGGCCTTGGCGTAACGGTAAGGTTGCTCCTTTGTGACTTGGAGGTCACATGTTCGAATTAATGAAACAGTCTCCCCCACATGCGGAGGTAAGGTTGTGTACATCTGACCCTCCTACCTGCAATGGCGGGAGCCTCGTGCACTAGGCTAGCCCTTCAAGTATCTTGAGTTCAAGTGTCTGGTTGTCTTAAATAGAAACTTGTTCTTCCCATTGTCCCCCCTCTCTCTCTCTCTCTCTCTCGATTTTGATCATTATTTTTTATCTGATGGCTCCCTGCTATTATATTCATATAATCGACTGTATTTCTTCTTCTTTTGTCTTCTTGTACATGTCGGCTTGTGGGGTTGAGATTTATTTTTCATTTTATTGATGTTTAATTTTTTCTTTATCTCTTTTGTGTTTCATGTGGGTCTGAACATATTAAGATATGTTTTCATTTAGTTTTTTTTTTCACAAGCTGTTTTGATTTAGTTTTGTTTCAAAGATTTCATCAATTTCAGCTATTTCTTGTGTACCTTTGGTATGTATGATTCATGATCTTGTGATCAATCTCAAACCTTAATATGGAAGCTATGATTGATAATTTGATGGAGTTAGTTACTATATGGGCTATATGATGGTTGGGGTTAGTTTTGCTGGACTGAAATTTTTAGCATATGCACTTATTAAAAAAAATAAAAAATTCTACCATATGCCAAGAGCAAATAAGTTATAGGAAGGGATGCTGTCTCTTTTGTCTTTTTTTTTATAATGGTTCCTCCGTATCTCCCTTACTAAGAGTCTGAAAGAGAGAGGAGGGAGGGGTGTATTATCTAATGGATTCACTTACTTGAGAAGAATCAGTGCAAATTGGGAGATTTGGTGCTTCACTTACATGCAGTTGCTTGACTACATTTAGCATTGTACACCATGTTAGGCCTTCTACTTTCTGATATCCGTTCACTTAAGAGAAACTAATTTGAATTGGAGCAATCATGCTGTGGTTTATAGCGGTTGTGATGTTTGGTAGTTGTTAAATGTCATGTGATGCAATGGCTGCTAAATCCTAATTTTCCCTCCCTTTAGGGACTTGATGACCTCTGTTTTCTCATAATTTTTTATTTGCCATTTTAATTTTTGTTGGATGAAAAAGAAAATTGTATTTAGCAAAAGCTAGAGATAACCTCTGATTATGGAGATTTTTTAGGCATGCACAATGGGAAAGTCCTAGCTATTGATGCTTATATTTTCAAATGCTCATTTTTTATCCTTATGTCGTATTCAGCAGTTTTTATGGACAAATTATTGATGTTTACATACTCAAGTGCTCATTCTAGAACCTTCTGTTAAATTTGTAACTGTTTATTTATTTATTTTTTATCTTCTATGCCGAGTTATTTCTATATTTATGTGCTTGTTTCTTAGTTTTTTCTGTTTGTTCTTGTATTGTTTCCTTCTTATGTGCTGGTGATGTAATAGCATTTTATAGTTTAATCTACAATTAACTTCTAAGAACACTGGTTGGAGATTTGCAGTTCTGAAGACTGGTGCTGTGAATGCCGCATCAGGTTCTGCATATGCAGAGTTTGGAAATACCAAGGTCATTGTCTCTGTGTGAGTATATCTTTTATTTCATGTAAAGCTTTTTCTCATAGTTTTTATTTTTTTATTTATTTTTAATTCCTACATATAGAGAGTGCATGTTAGAAAGGGGTCCATCTCATAGATTTTCCTTGTTCAGCTTCCGATATTTCTCATGTTTTCTGTCATAATTTTTTGTTCAATCGCTTAGTTTGGGAACCTTCCTTATATACCAGTTGGTGTTCCCTCTTTGTTTTCTTAATTATGTTTTTTTTTTTACTTAGAATCTTGTAAGTCACATGATTCTTTTTCCTTTTTTGTAGACTTGCATGTATATCGTGACGTAAACTCAAACTAACTTGAGAATTATCAACTAACTCAAATAGTTCTAATTATGAAATAGTTATTATATGAGAAGAAAATAAGAACATTTTAACTTTGAAAAAATAAATGCCTTACTGCTCAACATTTACAATTTGAATAAGAAGGGCTGTTATCCAAGTAGTCTTATTTCGGTGATTGATTATATTATACCAGTAATAATTTTGATACTGGATGTATCTTTTAAAAGAGTTCTTAGCTGCATCTTAGTTGCACTACCAAATATTCATTAGTCTTTTTGCTCCAAGGATAGTTGCTTCCCCATTTTAATTGTGCTTCTAAGGCTATTATTCTCCTCAGGAAGTATCAGCTGACTGCTTATTTTAGACATGATTCATTTTTGTATGAAAACCTTATAATTCTTGTAGTTTGAGATACAGAAATTAATTATGAAATTATTAATGTTATTAAGTTACAAATTAAATTTTCAATAGGTAGATATTTATGGTATATGGACTTGGGTACATGTAATATGTGTGATTTTTTCTTTTAGATTTGGGCCAAGGGAAAGTAAGAAAGCAATGATGTACAGTGATATAGGGCGGCTTAATTGTAATGTCAGTTATACAACTTTTGCCACCCCAGTTCGTGGACAGGTATGGTCAGTATGTATCATGTAATCCTTTGTTTATACTCCAGTTTCCCTTTTTGTGCTATTTCCTGTTTCTCTTAATTTAATGTTCAAAGTCCTTCATGTGTTAGGGATCGGACAACAAAGAGTTTTCTTCAATGCTACATAAAGCTTTGGAGGGTGCGATAATACTGGATACTTTCCCTAAGACAACTGTTGATGTTTTTGCATTGGTGTTGGAATCTGGTGGCAGTAAGTTCAGAGTTTTTTATGCATCACTTTATAAAATGTAGTCAGATTAGTTAATGATCTTTTATGCATATAAATCTAGGTTTGGTGAAAGCTTTACGATTCTCCTAATGTTGTGTGTGTATATAAATTTATATATATCTTCAGCCCTAACGAGTCTTTCATGTTCCCTTTTTATGGTTAACCACTTAAATAAGTAGCTTTTCAAAATCGATGAGCTGAACCAAGTGGACTACTGGAACTCATCTCGTTGAACTATTCAGCTGAGCTGAGTTCAGGACTACAGATTTTAAGTTATGGCAAGTGTATTGGCAATTGAGTTTGCCATCTTGACATCTCTGTGGAACATCTTTGTTCGGCATTAATGTTTTTAGTATATTGACGAGCTTTCTATGCTTTGGTTCCAGGTGATCTTCCCGTGGTGATTTCCTGTGCTAGTCTTGCTCTGGCAGATGCGGGGATTTTGATGTATGACTTGGTTGTCTCGGTTTCTGTGGTATGCATTCACACACATTCATATTTCTTTCATCATTTTGTTTTCAATCTATAAGCATGAAATAAGCTTATGTGCATATAATAATCTTTACTTGGTAATATATTTGACGATTTCTTTTACGAAAAATTAAAGTAGCTCTGGCTCAAGATTAAATGGTAAAGTGAAGGGAAAATATTTGTATAAGGTTTACATTCTAAAATCAATCAGATTGTTCAATTACAATGTTGATTGTCAGAGAACTTTCTCTTTTGCCCGAATGTTTCTGCATCATCATAGCTTTGTGTACATGACCAACCTAGCATGGCCAAACATCTCCTGCATTATCACGTGCTAGAATTATTGGGAACTCTATTACATGTTTCTCACTTTTAATTTGTGCCCCTGCATCTGACTACTCTTTGCCATAATTTCTCCACTCAATTTACATGTTAATGTTTTAGCAAGGTTGTCAAATCGCGATCCGGATCGTATGATTCGAAACCAAGAAATTGATCTGGATTGTGTAAAAATCGTGCCTGGGGGAGAATCCTTATAAACTCTCTGGGTCGGGTCGTAGAATTGTACGATTCTAACGATTCCACAACCAAGCGTTTTAGGAATCTGTTTTTGTTTGCCAGTCTACTAAATGGAGAGGATTCCATTTTTGTTTTGCCAAGACAGTTCCTTCTTTTAGTGTAGCTCGATATCACAGATTTCTAAATCATTTGTTTGAGATTGACTATTAGAAGAGTTGTGTCAACACCTATCTTTAACCAGAAAGATGCAGTCTCTAAGTCACTAAGCCAGCACTCAGCAGTTGGATGAGCCATTCATAGTCTAATGGATTTTCCAATAAGATACCAAAAGAAATCTGGTTCTTTAATGACCTTAAAATTTTTGTTCATATGTGAGGCTATTGCTGAATTCTCACTCTTCATATGCTTCCATTTTTGGTGTCTAGTCTTGCCTCGGGAAGAATCTTCTCATTGATCCTATTTCAGAAGAAGAAAGCTACCAAGACGGAAACCTAATGATTACTTGTATGCCTTCGCGTAATGAGGTTACCCAACTGACTATAGCAGGAGAATGGTCAACCCCAAAGATTCACGAGGTATGGCAATTCACCGGGATCGTATTTCTTGTTTTACACGTTGATTTGTCTGTCTGTCCGTCCGCTTTTGGATATATTTTCCCCGTATAAGAGGATGGAATAGGCAGCATATCTTAATGCCCCATTCTCTGCATCAGGAATTGGGCATCGGTGTTTGCATGTTTTTGTCCATATTTTGTTCATATCTTTCTCCTGTAGTTTGTAGTCAATTATTGAGATTTTAGCATGTGCTTGAGGAGTAATGCACGTGTACTGGTTGACATCTAACTATAAATTTATTTACATTTACATTTTCTAGGTCGAGGTTGGGACACAAAAAAAAAAAAAAATGGTGCCAGTCAGGGGTTACCTTGACACACACAAACATAATAGGACAGATGAGTTTTCATGGGGCTTAGAAAAGTTTTCACGGGGCTTAAAAAACTAACATCTTCTATAAACAGGCAATGGAGCTATGCCTCGACGCTTGCTCCAAGCTCGGGAAGATCATGAGGTCATGCTTGAAGAAGGAAGCTGCTTCTGCTTCGCAGGAATAGGGTGAAAGTTTTTCTTTATTTCACTAGTACAGATTACAGATTAGCTATTTAGTTTCATTTCCTTAAACCCAGTTCCTGTAGATCATACATTCTTGTGCTTTTTTTATTTATTATTTTTTAAATGGTTTGGCCTGAATTTTGCTCCTTGTATCCAATGAAGTTCCGATGGCTGCTTCATCCTTCGAATCTTCAGCCTATTTGCTTTTGAATTGAGAGTCTTTGGACAGTACATTGCAAACGAAGAAAGTGATTAATTATCTGTTTTGTAATTAGTCTCGTTGTTATAATGTGATTTACGCCATATGCCAGCACCTGAACAGTTGATAAAAGAAAATAAGTATGAATCTTTTTGCTCTACTTTGTCCTGCTACATTTGTACATTTTGTCATAAAGAAGTTGCTCAAGGAGGCACTGATCAATCCAATGGCTCGAGGAGGGAGTTAACGATGAAAGCGTTTCGTTGATAGCTTAGAGAACTTAATATCTAAAACTCTTACCAAATGAAATTTCTATAAAATAATTTTGCAGGAAACCATTGAAATCAGGAGAATGCTGTTGGAGCATGCTCAGAGTGGAAATCTGATCTAATTTTGACCTAATTTAGGGTTTTTATTTCACATTTTAGCCTTTTGGGCCACTCGTTCAGTTGCAGATTTGCTTAAGGTGCACAAAAAATTTGTGAATCCAATCCGATCCGTACAAATTCGATCCGATCCGTTAGTTAATGGATTGGTGACGGATTAAAAAATTAAAATTCGTTAGCCACAGATTGAATTATTGATTGGAGGGTCAGAAATTTAATTCGCAATTCGATCCATGGCAATATATTTTTATATATAATTAGTAATTATATGTATAATAATATAATATGCTAAATATTTACATGGGTAAACTTAAAAACTTAATATATATTATATTTGTTTATTTAACAATTGTGTTAATTTAAAAAGTGTTGTGTTTGTTGGCCAATTTTTTTTTTGGAATTTTTGAGGTAGAAAAAAGAAATTCAAAGAAAAAAGAAATTCAAATAGGAGTACTAGCCCAATTCATTAATCTGATCCGTTTAACCACGAATTGGATCGGATTAGTGAATTGCCATGGATCGGATCGGATTTAATTTTTGTCAATTCATAATCCGCGGATCGGATTAAGATTATGCATAATTCGATCTGATTCGTGGTCACCCCTAGATTTGCTGTCGAAGTGATAAGGAAACATTATTTCAAAACATTATCACCTGTTTAACAAATGCCGTGTTAGCTGATCTAAATTTTAATTTGAGACAGATCAATTTATTCTTGATTATTTCAGTATTTAGCTTTCTGTTTTATTAAATAGCTCTCTATGTGTTGCATTTGATAGAAGATTTATTCAAAATTTCTGGTCTTCAGCACTTGGGTTCTCAAACAACCCCAAAATTACGAAATATTTTGCGGAATCAGACCTGACATTAGATCTATAATTTCCTCTATATCAAAATTCCGTTAAATGCAGTGTTTTGTGAAGTCCATCTTGTATACGCTGATCTCGAATTTTATCCCCCTTAATCTTTTTGTTTTTAATGTGATTATAAACTTGGATGTACAGAAAATATATGTTTGCAAGAACTCAAAAAATAAGTTTTAAGATCATTTTTGGCCCCATTTGAATGAGCTTTTGTGATTTTGAGATTAGATTTTATTTACTGGCATATACTGGAAGTGTTTCCAAAATAATGCAAAAATGGGGATAATATATATATATATATATATAAGGGCTTTAGGTCTTGGTTTTCAGTCAATAAATAAAATACAGCAATGTGGAGATGAAGCAAAATGCTAAAATACCAGACATCTAATAGTTTCATATTAGATAGAGACGCCTCTGCTGAATGGATACAACTTTCTTTAGTGGTGATGCATATATATATGTATATGTTTATATGCAAGTGACCAAAACTATCCCACAAAGTTTCAAACCTAAGAACCCAAATGTGTCAGCATTACTTGAAGCCAAGTAAAAAAATAATAATTATACACAAACATATTCATAGAAGATATGAATCAAATAAGCAATGCATCTCTAGGGAGGAGGAGGGCCTGGCTCAAACAGTGGGGGGCAGCAACATGCAAATAGACCACAGCAACACAGGAACCACAAGCTGCAAAATTAATTGGGAAAGGACCAAATATTTGACAATGTCAATTACAACCTATCATTTATTTTTTCTCATAATTAAGATTCAATAATTAAAAGTTAGAAAGAAAAAAAAATTACCAAGATTCCAAGAACCCTCCACCAGGGGGAGACGGTGGCAGCAGCGGTGCTTCTGGTGGTGGAGGTGGATGTGGATCCATGAATGATGGGAGAAATTTTCCACTATATGGCTCTGAACAGAGAGATAGAGAGAGAGAGAGAGAGAGATAATGGTTCATATATATATATATATATATATATATATGAACCAATTTTTCCACCTCCATCTACCATTCAATGGAGATTAGGAGTCTAGTACCTAACAAACATATTAACAAAGTCTGAAGCTTAACATGGGTTGCAATGGGACAACTACTATAACTCTTTTGACACTCTTTGTGGTGCAGAATTTATGAAGACAGGTGTGAGATGGTACATTATTGATTTTTTTTTTCTTCGCAAGTAGATTATTGAATAATTTTGTTTCACTAGGACTAAAAACATGAGACTGATTTAAAATGCCTCTTCAGACATGGTCATTTGTGTGACTAATATACAGAAAAACTACATATATTTGAATGATTGACACAATATACACAACTGGGTTTTAATTAGTATCAATTGAGGTATATATGATTGTAGTGAATAGGATCAAACATCATGAGATGAAATGAATATATTACTCATATCTAATTGAGTACTTGAACAAGTATATCACTTAATGTGGAGCAGCACAATTAATTTGTTGACCACCTACTAGTCAACTAGCTAGTTGTCTGATCTTTGCTGTTATAATGTTTGCACCGCTGGTTATTACAATCTACTGCAACAAATCGGCCTATCATAGATCTAACGCATCCCAGTCCACTGGTCAGCGCGGGTTTTGACTTCTCCATCTTCGCAATAGTTTAACTTTTTTTTTGTCTCGTAATTGTTTACAAAATCAATTTCAAACTTCATTCCCAAAACATTTTAATTTTTCCCGCCCCACCCTACCCGTTTATATATATATATTTTTCTTTTTAATGCAAGTTTTTTTATAATATAAATCTGGTACTTAGATACATATACACTAAGTAATTTCAAACATTACTACACTATTGTTTTCTTAATTCTTAGTCTCCTATCCATAATAATCCATAATATAGTGAAAATCAAAGAAAAAGTGGTGCAAATTCTAAATACTATGACGTAAAATGTTTCCTTTATATATTATATATATAAGTATATATATATATACTTAAACGGGGCAGGTACCTGTCGGGGTATGCTCTTATCCCGCCCCCACCCTGAACTCGCGCGAGTTATTTTTCTTAACCCCATCCTCGTCCTGTTTTCTTAAACGATTCTGTAAACGAATTTTAAATGGGACAGGACGGAGCAGGACAAATTGCCCTCCCTAGTTCCATCATATTCCATGTCTATCATTACCTCATTTATGAAGCAATTGTATTTACTACTCAAAATCTAAACACCTCCTTGGAGAAAGTATACAATTCTCTTACTATTGATACCATTTCTTTTTTTATAATAAAAAAATTGACATTTTTAATAGAAATGGAGGGCTTTGGGTACCACATCATTAATATTCTAAAATATTGTATACTTTCTCGTGTGACAAATTAATTAGAAGTTAGGTGTATTCATCTAAAAATTAAGAACATTTGGAAGTAAAAATTATTCTCTTTGAAGTAGTTTCAAATGTTTCAGCCGTTATTATATGATCTTGTCATCTTCACACACACACACACACATATATATATACACACACACAATGTTCAACTATTTTCTGGTGAGAGTGAGTAGGCAGTTGGCCAATTTTTCTCCAACAGATTCTAGATTTCTATATAGTCTCATGAATGTAAAATGAAAAAGAAATCATTCTATTTCGAAATGCACCCTAGACCTTTTTGCTATCTGTAAGTACATATTATATAAGTATATTATATTATTGATATGTTGAAAAATAAAGTGACAGAACCGTACTAGTGCTCATGAAAATTACTGAAAATTCTTTGGTTTGCAACTCTAAAAACAGTTTTTATTTTCAATTTTTTCAAAATCAAAACAGAAAATAGTTTTCAATTTTTTTAGTTTAAAAATCTGTTTGATTAGTAAAATTACAAAATAGTTTATAGAGAACAAAAACTCATAAATTTACTTGATTATATCTATTTACCAGTTTTCAGAGAACAATTTTTACTCTATTTTTCTTAAATCTAATAATGCAATTTTTATTATTAAGTGTTAGAGGCGCATTACTTTTAAGCTAGTATTTTTAACTTAATAAAAATTACACAAATAGAATATCACATGTTTAAATAAAACATGAAAGATATTAGACTTGATGAAATTTAATTAGAGCAAAATAAGTACTCAACTTCTAGTGTCATATGCGCTTTTAATTGTACAACCATTAAGTTTAGTTATTCATAACCAGGAACAAAAATAAGATTACCTTGGAACTATTATTTGAAAATAGTTCCAAGTAGTCAAAAATTTGTTTTGAAAATTTTTTGTAACTTATAAATCAGAAAACAGTTTTATGAGATACAAACCAGGGCCATATATTTCAGCCCATTAATCTCAGACTCAACATGAAGCCCAAGCCGAAGCCACCTTGTGAAACGTCACTGAAACCATAGATGTCGCATGGTGCAGCCCATTGGCCCAATATTGCTGGACTATTTCAAATTTTATAGAATTCAAACCCAATCTTTCTATTATTATTATTATTAATTTGCTATCACAGAAGTTTTTGTACTTACAAGGTGAGGTACCACTTTTTGGGTAATTTAATTAATGTGATTTTGGTTTTATGTTCACCGATTGATTAAGTCCCGACTCAAATGAGTTTTGATACCTTGGCAAAACATTTAAAAATAAATAAAACAATGATTTATTATTTCTATTTGATCATTTTCGGGTTGAAGTAGCTTTTGTGGTACAATTGGAATGAATTTAAAGCAGAAGAAAACTTACCTTTATGTTTGGAAATTTTTAGCTAAATTAAAATTTGAAAATTTGGTGTTTAGTTAGAAAAGTCAACTAAATAGGATGAGGTTTTGGGTGGGCAATTCAACAATTAGGATGTAATGGAATAATTATAGGTAAGTCATGTCACAATCATGAGAGCAGTCTTAAATAAATAATTTTTTTTTACAAATATTTGTGTAATTTTAAATTACACATAGTGAAAGCGAATATGAGAGTGAGAGTGTGAAAAAGACAAATTTTATATCATACAATAAGAGTGGCCGAGCGAGGGGACCACCTATTTATAAGAATTACGTAACTTAGATTCAAATTAAACAGGGAGGGTCTAATTGAGATTAGTTGAGTTATTTTTTAAAATATTGTATTCAATATTTTTTATTAGTCTTATCAGAGTGACCTTGCCAAGACAAAATACTATGATGTGTCATGCGTTGAATTAAATATCATAGCACGTTGCACATTTAATCAAAACGGATGAGGAGGCAAATTTGCAATGGAGCTTTCTTATCATAGCATTGTTCTATCAAGAACCTTCCTCTCTATTCTCTCATTGAAATGTGAAAACCCTGTCCTAATATTTGTCGAATGAATTAAATGAGACACCTAAATCAAAATCCTATTATTGCAAATTGCAATTGTTAAAAAGGGTAGAAATAGTTTAAAAAGCATGTGAAAAAGCCCAATATCACTTTGCAGCCAATAACTTAAGAAAATAATATGAGATTTGCAGGCTGTGACAATATAAAAATAATAAATTATATTTTTATATATACAAAAAAATTGAGTTACTAATATTTCTTTATAAAATATTGTGATTAACAAACAAAATAAGAGTTAAGAGTCATATTGCATGAATTAATTTTGTACTAAATCATGATATATATCTCAACACTTTTTTTTTTTTTAAAAATAAATTTTACTTTTCTAAATGATTATACTATGATATTATTGTTGAAAAAATTATATTTTAATACTTAAAACTTGTTAAAGATGTGATATAAAGTATCTAAGTATCAAATACGTGGTCAAAATATTTGAGATATATCGGATATATGTTAGAAATTAAAAATTATATATTTTAAAATTATAAATGTTTACAAAATATTCGATACATATCTGTCAGTATTTGAAAAGTATCAATATCATTTATGAATATAATATTAGTACGTTACTCTCGTAAAATATTTCTGTTTCATAGGTTGGCTGCCTAATTTGAATTTTAATGAATATGTTTTATACACAAGTGGTTTTGGTAGTTGCCCAGAATACAAGGGTTACGTTGAAAAGTCGCAGGAAAGATTAATGATTTTATGGGTGACTTGATCAAATATATATTATTGCTCACTTTATCCATCTTTATGGTAGTGGGAGAGAACTTCAATTATAAGGAAATAAAGTTAACATTTCATCAAAAATAAAAAAAGAAATCATATTATATTACATTTCCTCTTATAGCAGGTGTCTTTCATGTCATCTTAGCTGCCAATTATACTAAGGTCAGTTTGGTGGGAAAGAAATGAAAAGAAAAGAAAAAGAAAATGAAAGGATATGTTTTTTTTTTGTGTTTGATATAAATTTTTTAATGGAAAAGAAACGAATTGAAAATGATTTTGGGGAAAGAAATTAAGGATGAATAGTAGATTTTGTTATTCTTTCAGAAATGTAAAGAAATGAAAGAAATGGAAAGAAAATGCTAGCATTTTTTAATGAAACTTTGTTAATACTATTCTTATTCATATTTTGATAAAAGTTAAAATTTATATTTTAAATATAAAAGGGTATAATGATAAATTTTTTAAAATAGTTTCCTTTTCTTTCTTTCCTCCTAAACATATTAAATTTCATTTTATTTCTTTTACTTTATTAATCAACGAATCACAATAAAAGTTTAACACTATCAGTTCATTCCATTCCTTTTCTTTTATCACATTACTAAAATGTTTTTTTTTTTTTTTCTTTTCCATTGTACCAAACATAACCTAAAATTAGATTTGAGACCATCAAATTCATGTCTTAACATTAAAAATGGAGAAAATTCACTTATAACTTGGAACATAAAATTAGAAGAAGTAGCAAGAACTTTTACATGCATCCAAGAACCTACAACAGATTTACCATAACCGTTTATACTTGGATGGACTATTGATATGTTGCCGTCATAACCGTATCTTTTTTTACAAGATTCTATATAAAGCATGGACTTGAACATAAATATCCTGCTCTGCTATTATTATTGTGCAATAATGACTAAGATATTCATGAAACAGGCTCATTTAATTTTTGGTGCAGTGCTAAAACAATACTCCTGGACCATTTAATAATTACTGCCTTGTACAAAATCATGCCATTCAAAAGGTAAATCGATAGAATCTGGTAGTACTGCCTGTGATTCTACCAAAACCAAAAAAATTCTACATATATATATATATATATATATATATATATATATATATCAATTTCCTTGCCGAAAACGGCAGAGGCTACATTTAGTAGCTACAGTATGTAGCGTTGCAAATGAGCCGTGATTTAGTAGGTAGTAGGTACAGTATGCAATCGATAATCGTCCACGATTCACTCTCAAGTGTTTAGAGGCGTATTAAGTTTTAGTTGCAGAAATATCAACACCGGCAGAGAATTGCTGTGGTTGTCATCAATTAATAACCCTAACTGGGTTGGTTGTTGCATTGATGAAGTCTTAAATGATGGTCCAGTAGTTGACCAATTTGTTCTCATGACCCCCTTTTTTTAGGGGGTAAAAAAAAAAAAAAATAACCCCTTTCACTGCAACATGAAGACCTCTTGTGAGACAAATGTCACAAACATTTCGTTGCAAGAAAGTATAGAAACTTTTTCTTTTAAAGGACAAAATGGATTACTGTACATTTCAAAATTTAGTCACGAAATATAAGTCGTTTAATTATTCAAACTTTAAGTCAAAATTAGAGTAGATTCCACTAAGTTATGTATTTATATATCCTAAGTTTGGATGTGGGGCTTGGGCTTAGGCTTAGGTCTTATCCAAATCTTCCAAAATCTGAAGTGGTGCATGGGTGGTTAAATTGCTGGATCGCACAACCAATGACTGTTCAATCGATACCATGATACCCCGTTAACTTCATTTTCAATTCATACTTCAGAGTTCTTCATTTCTTTCTCAAACCAAAGGCGTAATTGGTCTTAAAACACATACCATCTAATTCTAGCGTCCATCTATATATATACAAGTTGTTTTATTTATTGTTTGATTTAATAATTTTGTTTTTGCATATATATATATATATTGATGTGTCATCATATCAAACAGTAGCATCCAAACATTATTTGTTCACACTCCATTACAACATATTTTGTTAAAACAATATCCCATATCGCCAATAATCTCATGGAGTAAATAAGTAATCCATGCAAATCGATAAAAATTTAACAAAATATTTACTTTTATTTTTATTTTTGACATGAAAGATGGACATTAATGTTAGAGTTGGTTTGGTACACCGGAATGAAATAGAATAAGAATGAAATGAAATTGGAAATGGAATGAAAATAGAATAAAATGACTATTTTTATTCCAATGTTTGGCTGCGAATAGAGAGAGAAATTAACGCTAATTATATATATATATATATATATATATATATATATAGAGAGAGAGAGAGAGAGAGAGAGAGAAATTAATAGTATATAACATACATATTATATATATAGAGAGAGTATATATATATATATATAGAGAGAGAGAGAGAGAGAAAGAGAAATTAATAGTATATAACATACATATTATATATATAGAGAGAGAAATAATTAGCGTTAATTTCTCTCTCTATATATATAATATGTATGTTATATACTATTAATTTCTCTCTCTCTCTCTCTCTCTATATATATATATATTGGAGTGACTTGTAAAAGAGAGAGATAAATTAATGAAAAGAGAAGATTTTAATAAGAAGTGGAAATGGAATGTACAATTCATAGGTCAAGAAGAAGAATGGTTTTGTGGGAATGAACATTTCAATGGAATGACTAAAAATATTCATTCCATTTTTAATATAGCACAACAAACAAGGGTATAATTTCCTACGTACCAAACAAGAGTATATTTTTCTAAAAAATGTTTTAAAATAAAAATAAAATCACGATTTTTTTGGTCATGGTGTTATGTTATCATCTCATCTTCAATTAGAAAGTAAAATACATGCTATCATCTCATCTTCAAATGGGCATTTCATTAGCCTAAAAACAGACAATCTTGACTATGTCAGAAATTTGGGAAATTAATTGATAATCTTCTCGCAATATTACAAACATTATACATATGCTCATAAAAAACAATATATATATTCTTAAGAAAGGGACGATATCAACACGACTGGTAGAAAAGGCATGTTTTCTACGTCTACCTCCAAAAACTTAGTAATAATTAGGTGTTGAAATCACGTTTCTTTATTTATTTCTAACTTCACCTAATGCTACTTCCGCAAAATAAAGCCCCCAACCACGCCATGATATGATTAGAAGAGAGATAAAGACGAGTTTTCAAGTTTTGAAGGCTCTATGCCGACATTCTTGAGAAAGTTTACGCCTAATTACGCTAGAAAGCATGAATGCAAACACAAAATATCGGTACAATACGGACATAATAATACAATAAATTTTAAAAAAATAGAATACAAACACAATAGAAATATATCAAAATAAATAAATAAATAAAAATATAATAATATACATAAAAAATTAACTTTATTATTCAACAATGCAATAAATGTATTTAAAAATTGTATGCAAATTATAAGTTCATTCATTCTATCATTTAGGCAATAAACTTTGCTACTTATTTTTTTAATTTACAACATAAACATCTATCCATTTAGACTATTAATCTATTGTTTGGAACTTCTAAAATTTCTTTTATTACAATTTGACTCACCTTTTAATACCAAAAAATTACAAATTTGTGAAAAATGTATCTTGGCCGTATCCTAAATGGTGCAGAGTCCGGGTCCGGGTCATTACTGAGTCCTCTCGTTGTTAGGGGGGACGGGTAGGGTGGGTGATCTGACTGCAATGAGGGCATTGCGAGTTCGGGTGGCTGCTGCATACCAACCCATTTATATTCAATCACTTTTCCATCCGGATCCGATGTGGGACAAGACTCTTTTGGGTAGAGGGCAAACGCCCCAACCCGTTACATCTACCATCTATATTTGTGAAATGAATTCCAACTTTCAAGTTAAACTACACAAACACAAAACAAGTTGGTTTAAAACTGAAATTTTAAGTAAATTGACAGTTTTAAAAATAAGTGAATCACTTTTATTTAAAATTTTACTCATTTTTAAGTGACATTTATTTTTGTAAGTGATGTTGAAATTAAATTATCGAATGTACTTAATTGTATAAACACTTAATCCATTCATAATTAAGTGTTTGAAATAGTTTATCAAACATCACCTTACATTAAATAAATCTATCTATTTATATCTTTTATACCAAATATCATTATCTAATTCTCCTAATATACTCTACATATTTTGACAATTAACATGACATACAACACAGGACAATGTGATTTGGTCAAGCTTAATTATTTATTTATCTATTTATGTGACTATTCGATATCTGCTTAATATAATTATTATACTAATTAAGTTGCCCAACCGCCTAACCCAACCACAGCTAGAGGGTGGTTGCTGGTGGAGGTGGAGGTGGAGCAGCAGTATTGTTTGATTACCAACAAGGGTTATATATATATATATAGACAAAAGTACTAAAAAAATTTCTCAGATTTTCTCAAGTGAGCATATTACCCCTTGAGTTACAAAGTGAACAAATTAGTCCTCAAACTTTCAAAAAATGAGCAAGAAATCTTATTGACATCATTTTCAAGCCAACTTTTGAAAACACAATTACTAAACTACCCTTATATAAAACATTTAAAAAATACAAAAATATCCAAAAAATGCCAAAAACCCCATAATACTACTCAGGCAGAATTCTTAGGTAGAATTTGTAGGCAGAAATATTTACATCCATTGGATGCATGTGGTGAGTATATGTGATGGAGCCTACTACATACATCTAATGAATGTAAATGTTTCTGCCTACGAATTCAACCTGAGTAATATTGCCCTTATTATTAATAAAGTAAAAAAAAAAAAGCCAAAAAACCGAAACTATTATTTCCAGCCAAAAGATAAACTTATTATTTTTATTATTTATTTTGATGTGAAATAAATTAAATAATATTATTGTATTTAATCTAACATAACACGGCTTGATTAAAAATGCTATTAATCAAGTTGTGTTATGTGTTATTAGACTATATGTTTATTAAAGGTAAACAAGTAGAACATGTCTAATGTTGAATTAGTGCTGAAAGTGTCTAATACGATTATTAAATACGTGCGGTTAAAGTCGCTGTTTATTTTCTGAGATCCATCACACCACACACTGAACACAAACTGCCACCCCTATCGACATCTATTCGGATAAAGCAACAACTCTTGTTATATATCTACATTTAACATAACTATATTGTATCCTAACGAAGCCCTTTTTTTTTATCTGTTTCTTTCATATATATGTATATGTATATACATACTTGAGAAAAGGAAAATAACTACATTACTGTTAACAATTAACGAACCCCTCACGTCATCACGCATAGTTTTTATTTTATTTTATTTTACCACGAGGCCAGCTCTAGAAATTTGATTACAGGGGACATAGTAGACATGATTAAAAAAAAATTTGGTGCAACAATATTGTGCAAAACATAATTTGTCACTAATTTATCAACAAAAACACAAAACATAAATCGATTACCATACAAACCCAGACCTAAGTGTATGAAATTTGAACGATAAATTTAAAGAATAAGGGAATAGAAAAAGAATAAGAAGAGAGAAAAGAAGATAATAGCATATACACGAGTTAATGAGAAGAAAATTTTTAAAAAGAAAAAAGATAAACAAAGAAGAACTAGGAATTTTTTTAGAAAAGAATCATTTTAGGGAGGGACATTTGGAAATTTTATAAATTATATATAAGTATGTAACAATAGTTAATGGCCAGCAAGGGTCCTAGGAGAAAAAAGATAATTTTAGGAGATACTTATAAAATTTTATAACCAGCATACTAAAATGTGAAAAAAAACTTAGTGGGGCCAGCATGGCCCGGGAGGGCACATGCTGGCTCCGCCCCTGCCAACACGTATTTTAATTTTAATTATTAGGATGACAATAAAATTTGATCTAGACATTTTAGCTTTTAAATCACGTTAACTATTATTTACTCTAAAAACTTGAGTGATATAGAGTGAAATTTTAATATTTTTATATCTTTGTATACTATAGAAAGTGAGTTGTATATTTCTTTGTTGATGCATTATCAATTCAAATTTCATATTATTTGCACTATATTATATTAATTATGCAAATAGTCATTCAATGTTGTTGAAACATAAATTAAGAAAGTATATATGTAAAATGTGTCCAAACATAAATGCAAAACAAAATTTGCCATTTTACTGTTTTTTTTTTGCCAAAAATGTAAAACAACTCTAAAAAATAAATAAAAATTGTGGTTTGAGTTTGACCATATATAAAAATCAAAATAAAAAGGGGCAAAAGGTTTTAGGAAAATGTATTGGCTATTCCATTTTATTTTTTTTGGTAACAAATAATCAATTCACCAGTCAATCATTTTGGACTTTCGGATGTTTTGTAAACGCTAGATGCACACAATTGTTTGTAAACTGCATACATTACTACAGTTCAAGTCTTATATTTAGAGATTCTCCACCGAAGACTTAAGAGAAGTACCCTCAATAACCTTACCAATTGAGCTAGTCTATGTGGACTTCGTTTCACATTTGTACGGAGAAACTATTGTAATTTCACTTTTGCCAAGTTTCAAGTCAAGAAAGTTAAATAATAATGATAGAGAGTCTCAATCGGACTAGACCAAGAATAGTTTTACGTGAGTGTAGTACTGGGTCTCACTACATGACATCATATAATAGAGTCCACCACCCCACTCACATAAAAATAAAATTAGAATAGTCTAATAGGCCTCTAAATCATTATTCTAATAATAACAAAGCAATTGTCTTGTGACGAGTTGATATTTTTTTTTGAGTTGTGATATGCTGGCTGAAAGGCCTGCCAAATGGGGGACCGACTTCCCATCCACACAACTGTTGGTGTGGAACCCAAAATTTAGCCAATCATTTTTTTTTAATTAATAGGTAATAGATGTATTCATCTCAAGTAAGATGCACAAATCCTCGACTTTCTCGTACTTGATGTTGAGTGACCAATTTGTTTTTGGAAATATAAGATTTTGGTGATCAAAATTAAAAAAATGTCCTTAACAATGATCTTGAATTCAATAAAAGGTAAATAGAGATCGATTTTGAAAAATAATTATCAATTAGTGACCATTTAACTTTAATGTCTAAAATATCCTCGCTTTTATTCCTTTTTCGTCTTCTCTAATAGTACCCCCAAATACTTAGGGATGGCAATTTGTCACGCCTCGTCTAGTACTCGCCCCCCTCCCCCCCCCCGCGCGTCCCGTTTAAAACCCGTTTACGGAACCGTTTAAGGAAACAGGGCAAAGATGGGGTTAGGAAAAATAATCCGCGCGGATTCGGGGCGGGAGCTGGGTAATACACTACCTCGACGGGTACCCGCCCCGCCTCGTTTAAGTGTATATATATATATAAAGGAAATATTCTACTTGGAATTTATATATACTTTTGAATTTGTGAACTATTCTAGTTCAAACTTTATAATTTTAATTCCATTTGGTGTAGCAATGTTTGAAATTACTTGGTGTATATGTATCTAAGTATTAGATTTATTATTATAAAAAAAATTTGCATTAAAAAAAAAGTATAAACGAGACGGGAAAAATTAAAAGGTTTTGGGGATGGGGTTTGGAGATAATTTTGTAAACGGTTGTGGGGTGGGAACGAGGTGGAAAAAGTTAAATGGTTTGGGGGATGGGGTTTGGAGATAATTTTGTAAACGGTTGTGGAGTGGGGACGGGGTGGAAAAAGTTAAACGGTTGCAGGGACGGGAACGTCAAAACCCGCCTCACCCCGTTGCCATCCCTACAAATACTAAAGCTTCAAAAGGTATAAAGAATTCTAGGGAAGAAAGTGTGTATATATATATATATATATATATATATTTGGGTTAAGTGCATTAAAACCCCTTGAACTATATATTTTCTCTCACTCAAAAAACCTCCCTGAACTATCAATTGAACATTTAACCCCTTGAACTATCTTCTCTCTTTGCAATAAATCTCAAATTGTTAAATTGCCGTCCAAAATCTAACCTTAGTTGACACACTTGACCTACCCCAAATTTAGAATGCCAAAAATACCCTTATGATTGTTACACCCATCATATATATAATACACCTTATATCTCAGTTTCTACAATTAACATAACCAACATATCTTATTTTATTGTATTTTGTTCTTATATATCTCTTTATATATATATATATATATATATATATATATTTATATTTTTATATTGTATTTTGTAAAATTTTTTTATTCTTATTGACTTATAATTTTGTATTTATTACATTATATTTTTATATTATATATATAGCTCTTATTTTATTGTAGTTTCTTCTTATATATATATCTTTATATTATATATATATATATTTTATATTATTATATGTATCTTTATATTTATATATGTATTTTATAAAATATTTTTGTTCTTATTGTCTTATAATTTTGTATTTATTGTATTTTGTTTATATTATTTATTTATATTTATATTTTTTGAGTAACCAATCTTTTATTTGTTGTATTTTCTATTTTTTTTATAAATTTTTAATTTATTGTATTATATTATATTATATTTTTGAGGAAGAAATTTTTTTATTTATTGTATTTCATAAAAAATCAGAAATAAAAACTTGAACTGAAAAATGAAATCTGAAACTGAAATCTTTGTTATGAAACTTTCAAATTATGCCTAAGGATTGTCAAAATTTTGACATCACTTTCATTTTTTAGAAATGAAAAATGCGACCAAACACAATTTCTACTGTGACTTCCAAAAAAATAAAAATGAAAGCTGAAATCAAGAATTTGAAGTGTTAACAGGGCCTTAGCCTACTTTACCAACAAGCATACATATTAACTAAGGATAAAAAAGTAATTTCACTTTTTCGTTAAATGTTAATTGAGGGTTTGTCCTTAAGTGTGTGTTTTTTATAGTTCAATGGATCAATTTGTAGTTCAAAGGTGGTTTTTTGCAATCTAGTAATAGTTCCGGGGGAGGATTAATGCACTTAACCCTACCCCGTTCCTTTTTGACACCAGTATGTTGAGGTTTAACAAATTAATTCTAATTCCAATTTTAAAAAATGAACAATACCTTTTTCAATCTATCCTGGGTGTTCAAGAAACAGCGATCAAAAATTATGATTCGTTGGATTATTAATACTAAATGTGAGGTTTGTAATTAATTGCACCCAAATTAATTATTTTTTGGTTAATGAGATATTAATATATAGGAATACATTTATATATATTATTGTATCTTCTTTAGAATGTATTTATGTTCTACACAAGTCATATTTGGGGGTTGGAATAGACGGAAAGAAATGATGGAAATCTATGGAGAAAATGAAGAGTATTTTGGACATTAAGATTAAATGGTCACTCATTAGTAATTATTTTTTAAGTTTAGTCACTTCTAGCTTTTATTAAGGTCACAACTAAAATCTAATTTTTCCTTTTTTTTTTTATATTTATTATAGAGATGATATTACTAAATTCACTTAAAAAGAAATAACTACATGATTTTAATGCAAGTTTTCTCATTTGGAATATAAATCTAATTCGAGGATAATTTATTGAAGTTCCTTTAATAAATTTTGTTAGTGCATCTTGACTTGTGATACATGATTTTAATGCAAGTTTACTCATTTGGAATGTAAATCTTAATAAATCATACAGTTTGGTCACATTGATGAGGTAAATCTTCATAACTCTATAGCTACACTTTCCCCAACATGATTTGAAATTATTGTTACTAACTCAACTTCCCTTAAATGGAAGTTTAGGAATATCTGGACATTCTCAAAAAAGAGACCAATAATATATCATACATATAAATTGTGGTTCCAGTAGGCTGAATCCCATCAATAGAACATCCATGATTTCTTGCACTTGTATTTGTAAGTGTAAGAGGGTCTTTGCATTATTTAGTAATTTAACGCTTCAATAGTTTCAAAGCAACCACTCTGTAGATCTGCATCAAGTCCTTCCTTCTCAGACCCAACGGTTGCAGACAAAAAATGGGTAATGTCCTTCATACATATATATATATATATATATATATATATATATATAGTAAGTGCAAATTGATATTTCATAATCATTTTTCTAACCCTTTATATCCATGTGCTATACAGTGACAGCTGGAAAATAAAAGTTATTTGAGGGGAACAACAATAAAATAAAAATATTTCAAACTAGCATGATACTAGAATTTAACATAATTTTAGGTGGTCAATATAAATAAAAAATCTCAGTGGGGGCAGACGTGAGTCCCTGTCATATAAATATATATACACACACTATATATGTAATATGTACATCCCCCCACCAACCCCACTTCCCTAAAGGTTGACGGGTAAAAACCAAGAAATCTCGTGCATCTCTAATTGCAAGCACCAAACAAGACCTACGTGCCATATTCCTAACCCCTCCAATCAGATGGAAAATCAAACGGCCACGAAACTTGTTCAACTAACACCTCCATCTTCCCACCCCCCACACTCTTTGATACGTAACGTATCCTTTATTTAAACCCCCAAAAACTGGTGAACCACCCTCAGCAAATTCATTGCATTTGCATAGGTATATAATTTTCTATATCTATAGTCTGCATCTATATCAACACATAAAGGAACACAACTTTTTGCTTCTTTGTAATCAATCTGTTTTTGCATGCTTCTTCAAAGATTTCTTTCGTGAATTCCATATATTATTCCCTAGCTTTTTCATAAATTTTTGGTGCACTTCTTCATAAATTACTTCGTCTCTTAATTGGACTTGATTGTTATATGAAAAAAATGGAGTTTTCACATCATGAGAATGGCAATGGCAATGGCAACATGTTGATGAATGGCTTTTGTGTTGAAGATCCATTGAATTGGGCTATGGCCGCGGAGTCGCTGAAGTGTAGCCATCTTGATGAGGTGAAGCGAATGGTTCGCGAGTTTCGCAAGTCGGTGGTCCAGCTGGGGGGTGAGACCCTGACCATTTCACAGGTGGCTGCGGTTGGTGCCAGTCATGAGGTCACGGTGGAGCTTTGTGAGTCGGCTAAGGCCGGCGTGAACGCGAGCAGTGAGTGGGTGATGGAGAGCATGAACAAAGGAACAGACAGTTATGGGGTCACCACTGGTTTTGGTGCAACTTCACATAGAAGGACTAAACAAGGGACGGCTCTTCAGACGGAGCTTATAAGGTTTGATTAAATATTTTCTTTGATTTTAATTATAAATATACATGTGTGTGTGTGTGTGTGTGTGTCCTAATTAGGATTAACACTGATTAATCTTGATCAAAAGAACATATATGCATGTGATATATTTTATATATATATATAGCGTTGTGGGGTAGGTGATTTGGTGGTTACATTTATGTAGATGAAAGTGACCTATCATAGCCAAAAAAGAGTCTTCACATAAATGTGGGAACGGATTCATATCTTGAATCTGGGTTTCAGAATCAAAGGGTTTAAAACATCAAGAACTCAGTCACTAAATTTCTTCCAGCTCTAAATTAAAGTCGCTGATTCGGTACTTTCAGCTAAATAGATGTTTTATTTACGGGATTAAAAAAAAAAAAAAATACTGCAATTTGGGATGAAATTGTGTGCGTATGTGTATATGTATGTGTGTGAATCAATATGCCGAAAAAGTATACAATATCACGGAGACACTGATGATGTGGTATTCCTGGAAAGTATAAGCCTTTCATTTCTCATTAATTATAGTAAAATTGATAACTTTTAAAAGAGATGGAGGGTTTACAACTATTGGAGATGCCACATCATCACGACCCCTATGGGATTGTATACTTTCTCCGAGATGCCTATCGTTTTAGCATCTGGACCGGACTGTATAGTGTTGTTATCGTCTCGGGTAAAAAGGTGATTTACTGGGGTGAAACTTATGGTAAGTCCCAGCTCATACTTCATTTGAATCTAAAAGTTAACCAGAAACTAGTGCCCTTATTTTCACACGCAATAAATGCAATCCTATATAGAAAAAAAAATAGAACCCAGTCCTTAATTGAGACTACGAACAAGTTAGTCTAGTTAGATATGATACTATGCTACATACTTTTATTTATTTATTATTTTCTGCTACTGTATGTTGAGTCAATATGCAATTTTCAAGTCCTGATTAATTGTGTTGCATTATCGGTTAATCGAGACTATAATACAATTAACTACTGATGTGTCACAGTGCTAGAATGACAAGTGTTCATTTTAAAATTAAAAAAATTGTAAAAAGAAGTATAAAAAAGTTTTATTTATTTCTCTTATATTTTAAATTCAAAATTGACATGTATGATTCTATTAAAGGAGGTTCCTACTCATCAAGCATTGTCCAAAAAAATTCACTTATTTTAAAAATTAATTTGAAGGGCTATGTCCAGCTCTAAAGTTTTCACTTAATTGTCAATTTTGTAAAACGGCACATCTTGATTTTTATGTAAAGTGAAAATGGTAGTCAGAATTTTCTATTCTTATTGTATAATTTTAACCCATTTAGTGAAAAATCTATTGTAAACCTTGAAAGCATACAATGGATGGAATTTGAAGCTTAGCATCTATAATAGATCTTTTAGGTGAACCAAACATTTAAGTTATTAAAAGCTTTTTGATTTTGTTTAAACTTTAATTCTGGTAAATTCCCAAAAGGCAAGTATGCTACATTTTTTTCTGCAGTCAACGGAGGAGTTCTATTACCCAAATGAAGTTTAATTGGATTATGTCAATATTTGTCTAGTAAGATGAAAGAAGTCTGTTCCTAAGATACTGAATTTTGTAGTATCTGATACCATGTATTGATCAAATGGCTAGCTCGGTACATGAGTCTTTCGTTATTAAAGGGTTTAGAAAATGTTAGATGTACGTAATCTTATTTTCAATTTCGAATCCGTGACATTCATATCACAATGGAGCAACCTTACCATTATCGTTAATACTTAATAGCATGATATATAGATTTTTATTCCAACAGGTTTCTGAATGCTGGAGTCTTTGGCAATGGAACAGAGTCATGCCACACACTAGCTCAATCTGCAACAAGAGCTGCAATGCTAGTAAGGATCAACACACTCCTGCAGGGCTATTCAGGCATTAGGTATGACATAATGGAAGCCATTACAAAGCTCCTCAACCACAACATCACTCCATTGTTGCCACTCCGTGGCACGATCACCGCCTCCGGAGATCTAGTCCCTCTGTCATACATTGCAGGATTCTTGACAGGCAGGCCCAATTCCAAGTGCGTGGGGCCTAAAGGACAGTCCCTGGATGCTGGTGAAGCTTTCCGCCTTGCAGGCATTGATGGTGGTTTCTTTGAGTTGCAGCCTAAAGAAGGTCTTGCACTTGTCAATGGCACAGCTGTGGGGTCTGGTTTGGCCTCTATGGTCCTTTTTGAGACCAATATACTAGTACTTCTATCTGAAGTTTTATCTGCAATTTTCGCCGAAGTTATGCAAGGGAAGCCAGAGTTTACTGATCATTTGACACACAAGTTGAAGCATCACCCTGGCCAAATTGAAGCTGCAGCTATAATGGAACACATTTTAGATGGTAGTTCCTATGTTAAGGCAGCACAAAAATTACATGAGATGGACCCTCTTCAGAAGCCTAAGCAAGATCGATACGCCCTTCGTACCTCCCCACAATGGTTGGGTCCTCAGATTGAAGTTATTCGATCATCAACAAAATCCATTGAGAGGGAGATCAATTCAGTGAATGACAACCCTCTGATCGATGTGTCTAGGAACAAGGCCTTACATGGAGGGAACTTCCAGGGTACCCCAATTGGTGTGTCCATGGACAACACCAGATTAGCAATAGCATCCATTGGAAAACTCATGTTTGCTCAATTCTCTGAGCTAGTCAATGATTTCTACAACAATGGGTTGCCTTCAAATCTCTCTGGTGGACAAAATCCAAGCTTGGATTACGGGTTCAAGGGCGCTGAGATAGCCATGGCAGCGTATTGCTCCGAGCTCCAATTCCTTGCTAACCCTGTCACAAACCATGTCCAGAGTGCTGAGCAACACAACCAAGATGTGAATTCCTTAGGTTTGATATCTTCCAGAAAAACAGCTGAGGCAGTTGATATTTTGAAGCTCATGTCATCAACCTTCTTGGTTGCTCTTTGCCAAGCTATTGACTTGAGGCACTTGGAGGAGAACATGAAGAACACAGTTAGAAACACAGTGAGTCAGGTGGCTGTGAAAGTTCTAGCAATGGGCATCAATGGGGATCTTGTTTCTTCAAGATTCTCTGAGAAGGATCTGCTTAAAGTGGTTGATCACGAGCACCTTTTTGCCTACATTGATGACCCGTGCAGTACAACTTATCCATTAATGCAGAAACTAAGGCATGTCTTAGTTGATCACGCATTGATCAGCAACGACGATTTGAAGAATTCTAACACTTCAATTTTCCTAAAGATTGGAGCTTTTGAAGAGGAACTGAAGACGCTTTTGCCCAGAGAAGTGGAGAACACAAGAAGTGCTTATGAGAGTGGAAATGCAGCAATTCCAAACAGGATCAAAGAGTGCAGGTCATACCCACTATACAAATTTGTGAGGGAAGACTTGGGGACTGAGTTTTTGACAGGAGAGAAGGTCACGTCGCCAGGTGAAGAATTCGACAAAGTATTTTCAGCAATTTGCAAGGGGAAGATTATCGATCCACTGCTCGAATGTCTCAAGGATTGGGATGGTGTCCCTCTTCCAATTTGTTAGATCATTCTCAACATATATTGGATATGATACTATTAGAACTGGTGTCTTTGGATTAATAAGTGATTTTTGGCCTCTTCTAATAAGCAAAACCATTTATTTTGGACTATTTCTCCCTTTCCCATTCTATAATTTCTGTACATCAAGAACTATATAGCTTATAGAAATTGATCCCAAAGAAGGCTTGTGGCATATGCATCATGTTTTAACATCATCACAGTAAAATAAATCAGTCCTTGGTCAATACTAAATGCTTGATTCTCACTTGACTAGTAGAGAGAACCATTAATTACTTCACCAAGATAGACTTGATGGAACAATGTTCTTCAATCATAGTTTCTGTAATAGCCATTGCTAATCAATCACATTTTTTTTCTTCTTGCTTGAAATTCCATACATGGTTAATATCAAACGGCCTCTACTCCTATTCACCTCCAAGACTAAAAATCTGACAAATAAGGCCAAAAATTAAAAAAATGAAGAGGGAAAAAAATCTTACATCATTAATTAGACCGAAGAATATTTGACAAAATGCAGCTGCAAAATTTCTTTAGGAAAATGCCAGCATTTCATTTCTTGGACTATTGAGTTTTAGACAATATGTAATATGTTAATACTATATTGAAGACAGGTTAGTTGTCAATGTCATCCTATAAACAATGGTGTCAGTGGCTTCACCAGTACCCTATACTCCTAATTCTGTATACATCAAAAGAATCAAAGCCTGAACACTCCAAATCCTATAGCGTGGGCAAAAAGTTTGGCAAATGTGCACCAGGTTGATTATCAACGTCCATAAGCAACTCCAGCGCAGATAGATGGTTACTATTCCCACCTGCAAATTCAGGCCGAGGAGGCCTATTACAAGGCACAGAGGAAAATGATGGTTGAGGTGGTTGGGGAGGAAGAAGGTGAACTGGAAGGGAAGTTGTAGGTGGATCAATTCGTACCTGCTGACTCGGCATCCCACAAGGACGGAATGCAATGTTGGTTGACAGTCTAAAAGGTTGAAGGTGTGGCGCTGGCAAACGAATTTGACCGAGTGGGAGATTTCCTGTGGGAGAACTAATGAAGCTGATATTTGGGGGTCTGCTTGGAGTGCTCGAGAAAAGTGCTGAGGGATGGTGAACAACCTGTACAGGTGGAGCTGTAGTCCTCTGGCTGGTTGCAGGTGGGCCAACCAAAGATGAACCAGTGACATGAGAAGGTCTCGATGCAGGTTGTGATGATAACTGATGCAGCTCCTGCACCAAACTGGGAGGCACAACTGCAAAGAAATTGTGAAGGTTAGGTGCTAGCTGGCAAGGAACACTAATTATCAACATGGATGTTGACTCAAACCAAAAAGTGAAATCACCTACAGCTTCATGCATGTGTATATGAACTTAAACAACATGTGAGCATAGTTGAAGGTAATCGGTACTGGTTCAAACATTATATTAAACATTGGGACAGCTTAATTAATTTCTAATAAAGGAGGCACATAAACCACATGGAGGCTGCGACTAGCACAAAATCCCAGCAATAAAAACCAGTTGTCCAATTGGCAACTTTTGTATCTAAACCACTGGTTAACAGCCTTTTTCAACATATGCAGTAATTTTGCCAAGTTCTTTTCTTTTTCGTGCGTACTAAAGAACCGTGGAAAAAATAATGAAGAATATAAAAACTTTGATTAAAGGTTTGATATTAAAATGGCATAATACACTTTGTATTCTGATTTTTCAGGAAATATAATGTTGTTTTTAATTGACAATCACTAAACTATCATAAGACACAGGTAGACAATAATTTATTCTCAACAATCAGAAGTCCACATTCCCCAAAACATTAGGGAGAAGTTACTTGCACATCATAGTCAAGATTTGTGCTTTGGAATATCTGGTGTCAGAAACAATCAGATATGAGTGTCTCATTCACGTGTGGCTAAGACACCAATTGTGTAAAGTACAAGTGTCCCACATATACCGTAGTCTGGAAGTAACATCTTTTTGTCAAGATATTGCCTCCTTCAATATGTCAATTTTCTATCATAAATTTCTATGGAATCATGATTCCGGAAGCTGCTCCTTAAGTTGGAAGGATGAAGAGTATATACTTTTTTCAAGGAGTAAACTTTGAACAACAAAGTAGTTGAAGCTTTTAACTATAAATTCTGGACTCAGAATTGGAGGCTGATTCGCTCATGTTTAATTTATCATTCTTTTAATTTCACCACCGAGCACAGTTGGCTAGATGGCATGCAAGACCCTCGATCTAATGTCAGGGGCTCAAGTTCCCTTGTTGACAAGCACAAACATTCAACTTTTAATTCCAGCAATTTTATTCCAACAAAATGTGAATACTGGAATATAAAATGTATCTCCAAGAAATTAGTACCTTGCTGCATTTCCAGGGTATATCTGAAAGCCTCAGCAAATATCTTGTTCATGAGAACTTTATCGTGATTTCTATCAAGCTCCTTCTTTTTTAGCAGAAATGCAGCCTCAGCATCCTGAAGCTGAACCTCGTACTTCCTATGAATTTGAGCAATAATTTCCTCTATCTCCTTGTCACAGATGGATCTCAGCTGCAGCTTCTGCTAAGAGAGACAATACTCTGTGAGAAAAGATAAAAAAATGACTCCACTTCCAAAATGTGATCAAGACAAAGTACCATGAACACTAACCGTATCTTCATGGACTTTGATAGATTGTTCCATTTCTTTACATAGCCTTTGCAATTCGTTTTGAAGTGGATCATTATACAAAGGTAGACTTGGAACCCAGGGGGCTACTTGGGATGCAATATGCACTGGCAGATGTCTTACAAATCCATTGACAGGAGTATCAATTGGAGGGTGCAGTTCCAAACTTGCACAAGGCTGCAGAAAAGCTTGGTTCGGAAGCTCTAATGTATGCTCAACCAAATGTGGTGGGGCCTCGGTACTTTGGGTACACCCTTCACTGCTTGGTTGATTTTCGACTCTACTGGCTGAACTTACATCAAGCTGATTAAGGCCAACAGGTAAATTTGAAATATTTATCAGGGGATGCAACTCTAGAGCTGCCCCAGGTTGCAAAACAACATGATTTGAAACCTCTGCTGGGTCCTCAACAAGTTGTGGAGGAGCCTCGGCATTTTGGGCAGAGGTGTGTCCTTCCGCACAAGTTTGATGTTCAACCCCATGAACCTGAAGAAAATCAGGCTGACTGCAACCAACAGACAAATGGTTAGATGGTGATGACTGCAGTTCTGCAACAGGCTTATTTATAGGTGCTTTGTTAGTATTTTGAATGGTTAATCCATTATCAGCTTGATGCAATGATGGAATCTCAACTTGCTGCACAATATCCTTGTTTCCACTGGCTGGGGCATCCCCATCTTGCTTTCCAGTAGATGTCGATAATTGAGAACCTTCATCCCAGAGAGCCTGACCAGATAAGATTAAATCAGGTTGACTGCAACCAATAGATAAATGGTTAGATAGTGATGGTTGCAGTTCTGCAACAGGCTCATTCAATGGTGCTTCGTTAGTATTTTGAACGGTTAATCCATTATCAGCTTGATGCAACGATGGAATCTCAACTTGCTGCACAATATCCTTGTTTCCACTGGCTGGGGCATCCACATCTCGCTTTCCAGCAGATGCCGATAATTGAGAACCTTCATCCCGGAGAGCCTGACCAGATAAAATTATGAAAGGAAATTCAAGCAGCTGAATCAGATCAGTTTAGAATTCTAACAGAATCTCATGGAAAATGTATTTGCTGACATCTGAATAACCATCTCTTTGCAATATTAAGGAAAATACTAGCCCCTTGGGCTGAATAACCATTATCCCATTAACCATATTTTCTCATGACAAAAGGTACTAGCAGGAATCAATCCAGTAAAGAGTCCAGAAGAAAGCATATGGTTGTATAACTTTGTATTTGTCAACATTTACATAAAGACACTGAAAAGATCATAAAACAAGTTTTTCACATAGAAACTATTAAAGATGGACAAATCATATACCAGATTATGTGGCAACTGGCCACCTTGAACTGGAGTAATGACTGGCTGCACCGAAGTTGATTTGACTGAAGATAGTTTCATAGAAGCATCTGACTCCTTCATGCATGCTGCACTTGACTTGGGGTCACTGCCAATGGAGCAACCAACTGCATCACTCTCATTTCCCTTAACATTTGGTATAACATCGGTTTCATGTCTTGTGTCATTCTCTCCATTGGATTCTACAGAAGTTCGCAATTGTTTGGAGTCAGCAGGGCCCACCATTTCACTAAAAGCAGTTTCAGGCATTTCTAAAGGAACCTCTTGATCTGGGATTCTTGATGGAGCTCCATTAGGAATTTGTTCTTCAGAAAGCGGATCCACAGAGACTACGTTATCAGAACCTTCACCAGAACTGGCTAATGAATTGGAAGGCAGCTCACCTACTAATTCTTCTTGTGCCAAGGACTTCAATTTTGCCAACCAGTGAGCCGCCACTTTCTGCCTCTCATCATTCCTTTCAGCCAATTGATATGCCTGAAGATCTTTAAGGCATTTATCTTTCTGGCATTTAAGATCTTCCAATTTCTTTGCAAACTCATTATCTAATATCTTGAGCTTATCTGTTCTCACTGGAATACAAGTATATATAGAGCGAAGAAGAGCTGACTCTATCTTGTGCTCATTCTCCAGCTGTATCTTCTTTCCCTTCCAAACTCTGTAGAACTCCTTACTTTCCTCCAGCTTCATCATCTGCTTTTCACATTTTATCTGAACACGATTGATACTTTTTGGGAGATCTTTCTCTGCCACTGTATATTTTGGTGCCTGTTCCTTTTCTAAAAGGATCTGTTCATCAGCAATTTCTTGGTTCTCTGGTCTATCTTCAACTGCCAGTTTTAAGTTTTGGTCATTCAATGCCGCTGATCTTGACACCCTTGCATATAACAGCCCTTCTGTAACATCTTGAGCTACTGATATTGAACCTTTTGAAGAATCTGATCCCCTGTTCTTTGTACGGTACAAGAACATTTTTTCTTCTTCCTTGTTGCCAAATTTCAAATGATGCTTTGCTGGTGCAAGCGATTCCTTCCTATCAATTTTGTCTTTGAGTGATGAAGATGCGATCGAACACTGAAATAATCACAGCATACCAGTTAAACAGGCGAGAGAAGAAGTGGCAAATGAAAGAGAGAGAGAGATGACTCACGATATCTTACAATATTTTCTGAAAAATTAAGTGTTGGATGTTTTGAAATGGAAGAAGATAGCTTTACAAATTCACACACACACCCACAAACTCCTACTTCTCAGAAAGGACAAATGTATCCTCTTTACTCCCTTCTAAACTATTTGCATTAATGTTACTTCTCAGAAAGGAGGAAGAGAGGAGTGCTGCAGGAAACCATGGGAATGACAGAGAAAAGATCGATAAAGCGCAAAGAGATATCTCATATTTATGCATTTTGTTAGTTCTATCATGCAAATTTATAGAAAGGTCCTTTCTAGTTGTCAATTACCAATTGCTCTAAAAACTTAATATGTTAAGAAGCCCAGCAATGTATATCAAGCACTAACGCTCTCCCTCACTTGCAAACCTGTCTCACACATGCAAAGTCAACACCAAACAGAGGACAAACTTGCGCATAAAACTGGTGAACAAATGCAGAGGTGGAGACTTAAGACCTCCCAAAACCAAGGCTATGATACCATGTTACTCTATTAAGCCCCCAAAACTTACTTAGGAATGACCCAACAATGTATATCAAGCTGTCCAACACTGGTAATTGTGTAATTAAGTGTTTTCTACTTTCGAATAATGTTTTTGTTCCTTTAGAAGAAAAAAAATGCAACACATTTATAATTTTACAAGTAATTACAATCTGGGATATACCATTTCATTGATTTTTTTTTAATTTTACATTTATAACTGTTGAGTTTTATTATTTTACTGCCCCTGATAGACGAGATCAGTGGTGAAGAAATGAAAACCTTCTTACTTATTCATATCCGGTGTGGCGTTAACTTGTTAGTTTTTTATTTATTTTTCCATTTTCTTTTTGGGGTTTTTGGATAGGGGTAATTGCTTGATTTAATGGTAAAAACCAAGGCTAAGAATCGTGAGGGTGCAGATTTTAGTCAAAGAACAGCCTTTTCTGCAAAATAATGCCAAGATTTGGTTTATCTCCGGTCTTACCTCCCTCCCTCGTACCTTGTGTGGGCGTGACATACACTATATAATGCCCTTAATTTTGTTTCTACATAATTCTATGACAACCTCTTCATCCTCTATTCAACTGTACCCTCCCTCCTCTCTTTGTTGAGTGTCCTAAAAATCCAATCACGGAATCAGGGTGTTTGCATATTTTTCTCCCTTCTCTTCTATTTTCGTAGAACTAGGAATATGGACCTGGCCTATGATGTTCTAGTTACAGGCTGCTATATCAGTTACAATAAATAAATAATCACAACATACTCGGATGAGAGTAGGTGGGACTTAGCCAAGTTAGCTAGATAATGACTGCTTAATGCACTGTTATGGCCGAGTCAGCAGCCCAGCCTTTAAAACAACCATTTTTAGCTCCAGTTTTTCCATCTCTCTTTTTCTAACAACTTTCTCTTACCTCCAAACTTGTCCCGGACCCCACACCACTGAATCAAAGCTCAAAAAACACTAAATTTTAGCCCAAGTTTTCAGTCAAAGCACTCAAGCTTCCAAATAATTGACAATTTTTTATTATGAAAATCTTGTTTGGTGCTATATTTATAAAATTTGTTTGTAGATCTTGCTCTACATCTTCAATGTACTGATTTTAAAATTACTTTCGAATTTCTTCAAAGGAGTAAGATGTTACAATCATGTTTCTGTAGGTCTTCGCAAACATAGCATCTTTGTAATTAGAGATAACCTCAGGGGTTGTCAATGTAATTTACCTAAATTTCTTTCTGTTGCAGATATGTAGAAGTTGTGAATCTTAATTTTTTAAAATCAGTATAGAAGAGGGTTCATTTTACACCTAACAAGAATCGCATTTCAACCCAAAAGATTCACCTATTCTTGCATGCAGTTCATTTTGTGGTGACAGGTATTCCTCACTTTTAAGTTCCAACATCCAATATAGAACATTGATATGTATACTATATTGTTGTTTTAATATGTTTTATTTGGTAATTTTGTGTTTATTACATATCTAAGTGCATTTGAAGTCATTCAGGGAAAAAAAGAAGAGCATTTGAAGTCATAAATCAAGTGAAAACTACAATTAGTAAGTTTTTACTACATACATCCGCTAAATTACAATTTATGAGTTGGTTAGTCATATTAAATCAACTAAAAACATTGATTAAAATCCAATAAAAATCATTAACCTACATTTCATAGATTCGAAAGTTAAAAATTCTGCATCGACCATGTATGAGGTCAAAAAAGTTTCACACCCAAAGTTCTAACTTTTAAGTATAGCTACATAATGCATGTTACATCCCATGTCTATAGCACACAACTTCTGCATCAGCTTCATCTGCAATTTAGAACCTTGATCAAAGGAAAGTACGTTTACATATAGCTCAAAAGAGTCAAGCCGGTCCAAAGAGTGGGTTGCTTAAGCTCTCTCAAAAACTAAAAGAGATTCAGAGCAAAGATTGAGCATGGCTGATTGAGCATGTCTCGTTTCTCCACGAGCAAGCTCAATTGAACTTCTGCTCAAGTCCATCCTGATTTGAGCAGGCCTAGCTTGGATTCATCTAATAACTCTATGTTAACGCAAAGGGACTGCAAGAGGCGTGTCCATTCAATAATGCAATATCTGGAAAAACCTATATAAGATTCTAATACTTTTTTATATGTGATATCAAATAACTTGCTCAACCAGTTTTGTGCTAACAAACAGGATTTGATAGCACATCTTGAAGACGGCAAAAAACCAGGCTAGAAAGGCAAACCAACCTTGGGAATAGAGGTCCCACATGGGTCCTTGTTTAATGTCGCATTGCAAGAACAAACCTCTTGCTTTGGTGAATCACATTCTAACCTGCAAGATATGAATTGAAAAATTAATATATGTTTCACAATGCAACACAAATAAATTCACCAAAGTAATAAAAAAAAGAAAAAAAAAAAGAAACAGATGCTTAGAGCAAGAGGTTGTGGTGCATTTGCCAGCTCCTCTAACAAAAAATTGAGAACATCAACATGAGATAAGCTTCATGGGGGTAAGGCTAGTCGACATCTACCTCTCCCAGACCCCGCTCAAGCGGGAGCCTTGTGCATTGGGTACGACCTTTTTTTTTATATATATATACTGTTCACCTTGGGAGGCAATACCCTTTAGCAAATAATGCCCTATATGCAGCATGCCCCGCAAATTTTGTGGCAACCAATATTCTAGATAGCAATCTATCAAATTCCAACTTCCCTCCATGATTAAACATCATTTCTATCACATATGGTTATCAAAATTGCTATCTGCATCGTATGATCACACAATCCTAGGATCCAAACTAATAAAATCAATTCGGATTGTATGAAAAATCGTAGAGAGGTAAGATGTGGTAAGATCACCTACCAATAATTTAGGATAGTAGTACGATTGGGCCATAAGATCATTTAAGTACTCAAAAAATCCAATAATTTTTTTTTTAAGTACTTGAAAATATTTGTAAAGTGGATTGATTTTAAACATTTTATAAAAACTATTATTGTTAAGGCATATGTAATTTATATTTAGTAGATTGTGTTACAAAATTTTATTTTTCCATTATATATCAGTTTTGGTATCATAAAACGTACATTCTGCAAGGAAAATGAGAAAATAGAATGATCTAAATATTGATGTTCTCTAGTAAAAACTACCTTGTAAATTTCATTAGTTACGTTATCAAATCTACATCTTGAGCTATGTTCTAAAATTTACTTGCGTAAACTTGGATATGAATGCATATTCCATATGTTTGTAATAGTGTTCTTTTTCTTTCTTTCTTTCGTGTGTGTGTGTGTGTTTTAAACTTGATCTCAATCTTTTTTAAGATCACTTATATATAGTTTTAGTGTTTTTCAACTAACTTTGTAGGATCTTATGATCCACAATCCTACCCTATGATCCTATCCCATGGACCCCCTAATCAATCCAACATAGGATCCCAATCCTAACAACCATGAAAATTGTGTCCAGTACCAGTTTCATAATTGCAAAATACGCAGCTTTAGAGATATCAAGGCTTGCCGAAAGGAAATTTTTGACGATCATAGAAGAAAATTTATTTCAGATTTTAAAAAATAAAAATAAAAAGAGAGAGAGGAAAGAAAACTATCTAGGCCCGGTTATCCTACTAAAGCTGAAATTTGAATATATCGGATGGCCTCATAGAGACTTTCTCTATGGGGTTTCATCATTGCAAGGTTGAGGGAGATTCTAATGTGGCAGGAAGGTGGGTGGCTTCGGCCTTATGACTTTACGGTCATTGGTTGAGAGAAATATTTGACTCATCTTCCAATTTACAAATGAAAAATAACAAGGTTCCTAGATTATATTTACAAATGAAAAGCAGCCAGGTGCTAGATCAGCAAATGTGTTATAAGAAACATGCAAAGAAGGGAAAATTTGGAAGTTCATATGAGTCCACTTGGGACCTTGTCCAATAATGATCTTCTTTAAAATAAGAAATTGAGAGTATATTGAAGATGGGAAATCCCTCCACTAATGCAGGACCTAAATCACCTAATTGCAAAGAGAGAGAGAATTTCCCAGCATAAGACGAGATATATCCCAGGCAACCAACCAACACAAGGAGGGTAATTTTGAGGCCCTAATTCCAGTAGATTCTTCCCCTCTGATGAGATCAGATTGGTAATTCTAATTAAAACTACCGCTCTATCTCTTTAGTTTTTTTATCCCAAAAAACTAAATGCGGAAAACTCCAATCAAACTCCCTACAATTTTGGAATTTACTTTAACAATACAAAGTACAGCTGTTGATTACTTTAAAAATCCATGAGTAAATTCCAATAGTTTACAACCCACCAGACTCCAACTTTTCTTCTACACTTGAGGCCCCTCAATCCCAAAGCTTTCCATAACTTTTCCCACCATAAATCCAATTATAGGCAACACTATTCCAAGTTCTGTTTCACTGTACCACATCAACGACGAGGCAGATTTCTTAAGCAGTTAAGCTACAAGTGGCTGACAACTTCATGACCTTGTAGAGATCACTTTTACCCTCCTTAAAGTTGTTGGAAACGGTTGTATTCTCATGCTGCTGCTGCTGGTGATACTGAAATTGTGCATGTGTGTGACTGTAGGCAGCGGGTGGTGTAATTTTAATGTACTTTATGTGCTGCATCCTCCGGCATAGAGGGATTTCTCATCCTTCAACACCCCATCATAGTAATCCATTCCACTTCAGAAAAAAAAAAAAAAAAATCAATACCAGGCTCTTCAGTGTTCCATTTTGGATTTATCAAAACAATATATTTTTTTAACAGGTAACATATGTTAACCACAAATTATTTTGAAATGTCAAATCTTAAGTTCTTCCTAAGTTTTTCTAATACAACCAAGAACTTCAGACCAAAAGTTGTAACCTAGTAGTACTTCCTTGCCTTCCAAAGTGGAAGGTGGAAGGTCGATGGTTCAGGTCCCTATAGGGGCAAGTGGGTGTGTGTGTGTTATTTGCCAGGATATATATATATATATATACAAGCCGACAAGGTAAGGTGACAATTATCACCATACATTCTCCATGTAAACCTTCTCATTTTTTTGTCACTCTGCCCTCATATTCATTAGTTTTACCAAAAATCCAGGCCAGCAGAAATCTTCAAATTCCAGATAGAAATCGAGGTGAAATAGGGATAACCTGTTCTGTTTCTAAATTGGAACAAATTGTTGTGGGCTCAGCCAGTCAGAATGAAACCAAGTTGATAACTATGATCCATGTAAATTTTTTTCCTTCTTAGTATATATTTCTGGTTTCTTATTACAGTTTATTTACACATGGTCAACCATTATTTACCTTGAAAAGTGCAAAACACCAGCATATTAAGCATTTCGTTTACAGCACATTCTATGATGTTACAATTTTTGTAATATTATAGTTTAAGGAACAAATAATTTTGTTTATACTTATAATTCAGTAGTCCTTTATACCAATTTTTGCTAATATGAGCATGTCTCTGATCATTGATTCAAATTGAACCCATACCAGACTTCCAACCATCCTAAAAAAATATGCTTAGTTTGATAAGTATTTATCTATCAAATCAAGTACAAATGCTTCTTTTTCTTTTTTTCGAAACCCATATAAAAAATTCTTTCCCAGTTCAAGGAACAAGATTTAAATTAAATGTTGGAATCATTAATCTATTCCAGTTTAGATTGCTAACCAATCAATTAATGGGTCCAATACAACCAAACAATTGAAATTGACATCCTTCTCTTCTCTCACCAAATTCTTGAAACAAAAACTTCTGATCTTATAATGTATGTATATTCGTATATAAGAGTATTGAAAGTGGGCCTATTCTATTAATCTTTGATTGTATTCATGGGAATGCCCCTGTTTTCACTATGTACTATATTTTCTTATGCAATGAAACAACACCCATTTAGAAAAAAATAAAAAATAAAAAAATTAGGGTTTTGAAGAATGACAAAATAGAATTTAGGATTTTTTAATTAAGAAAGAGAGAGAGAGAGAGAGAATTGATATAAAAGTAAAGTAGTCTAGGTAGACTTAGTGGAAGACTACATTAGGAACTGAATTGATATAAAAGTAAAGTAGTTTATGTAGACTTAGTGGAAGACTACATTAGGAACTGAATTGATATAAGTGTGGGAACTGAATTGATATAGAAGGGATTAGTGTGTCGGTGTGTTTATATTCATGATGTGCATGTGCTATTGAGATTTCGGATACAAAATTGACATAATATACTATTATATTAGTATTGAGTTTCTAAAGGCCCAATGGCCAATGAAGAATTGGGTTTATATATTAGTTTTGAAAGACATGTATAGTACTAAAAGAATTCCAAATTTTTTGGGGGGCCATGGCCCCTGCTGGCCCCCCTGCCTCCGCCCCTGATCATGATTGATTTCTGCACTCTTAGATAGTTATAGCAATCCAACAAGTGCATGGCCTTAAAAATGTGAAGGAACTTGAAAATTAACCTCAACAATTTGTGAAAGGTCAGAAGATTCAAATAGTTGGATATAGAATGAGTTGGATTGACACAGAATAAAAAGAGGCTTAAACAAGTGATTTATTAATATTAGTACCTTTGCCTTTTAGAACATGCCATGCAAGTTTCAACACAATTGTCCCTTTTGGACCCGGATGATGGTGGAGAAGCAGCATCTACAATACAAGTGACAATCATTAGGATCAGCAATTGTGCAGTGTTTTAAGACAACAGAGATTAACAAAAGCAAACAAAACTGAGACTGCATTCACAACATGAATATAGATTTTTCCAGCCATAGTTACAAAACAGAGGAAATTCAGGGTGTTTCCTTGTCCCCTTCATTTGTCAAGTTTGAAACTGTTAACAGGCATGTAAAAAGATTTTTTGCTTATGATATTCACACTGTAAATAATGGATAACAAACTTTAACTACTAAGGGGAGGGGGAAGGATGCACAAGAGAAAAACCTTGGTACCTTGTAAAGCATCCCTTCTTCGTTGTGTCTTAAATAAAGCCTTATAAGTGCGGGCATTCATTCTCATCTTCTTTAAACCAGCAGAATATGGATCCTTCTTAAGCCTTTTCAGGGAAGGACCACTATCATCATCCTTAATTTTACGACTAGATTGAGTATCATTTGCCATCCTTTCAGCTGTGAATTACCAAAATGAAGTAAAAACACTTTCAGATTAATATTAGTAAGAAGGATTCTCTTCCATCATATCAACAAATAAAAAAGTAAAAAAAAAAATGTTTCAGTAATGGAAATTTATATTGAACATCATGGCCAATTTACTTTCAACCTGTACAACTTGACCAAGTTTTAAGATTCGTGGCGTGACTGACCTAAGGGGCAGCCATGTTGGGACCCCAACGGCAAACATTATCCCTATATGAACCCTTATAAACTCCATTAGTTGATCTGTGAACTCCTCCTATGTAGCAACTTTTAACCAAAATTTATAAATTTCCAAAATGCTTTTAAAAGAACTACTGGCAAATAACATTGCATTCAATCCCTATGCAATCTTTTAAACTCAATTATTGTCACTAGCAATACGATATAAATGAATCATTAATTATCATATGTAAAAGCTACAAAAGCATATATTGGCGGCAACGCATAAGCTCAATCATGATCAACTTCTTCGCCAACCTGCAGAGCATCGTTGCAAAATCTATTCAAGTTTTTCACTACTTAGGGTTACAGAACAAGCACAAAAGCTAGAATGTGCATTTCGTAAAAACCAAAACCCTAGAGTTGGGTTTCAGTGACAGAAGTGTCAGAGCCATGAACCACTACAAGTCTACAACTGCTTCAAAACTCCCCTTGAATATCCCCGATTTACATGTACCTCAATTTTACTTCAGGAAAAAAAAAACAAAAAAATAAAACAAAACAAAAACAAACTGGCTTGAGCAGCTTAATACTAGCTTTGAGATTTAAAGAATTTCCAATAAAAAAATAGTGAACTAGACCAACCTGCCTGAAAAGATCTTCTCGGGATGTATGAGGGATTTTAAATGGTCTGTAATAAAATAAATATTTTTTACTTGGATTTTCTTGGCACGGGTAAATTTTCCGGGAAAAGGAAAGAAACTCGGGGAATGTTACTAGGAAAATACAAAGGCATGAAAAGAATAACACGTTGAATAAGATGTCTTGCATCTTTTATTATTGTTAATAGTATTATGTATACGTTTTGAAATGACGACAATAGCCTTCATTTTGAATGGATTTCCTGCTGTAGCTACCTTTGATTCTCACAGTCTGGTTTTTTTTTATTAGCCGAATAGAGATAAAGTAATTTGTTTATTTAGTCTTTCTGCAAAAAAAATTGCCATTTTGGTTCTGAATCAGAATTCTGAAAAATTACCACCATTTGTAAAGCCGGGTCTGAATACCATTTAGGACATCTTAGTGCATTTTTGGAAAGTAAGAGCTATAAAATATGAAATTGGTCAACTTTGAATATTGTCTGGGCCAAAGGGTTGTAATCAAGGGTGTGAAAACTTTAAAAAAAAGGAAAAATTAGATTTTGGTTACCAATTCCAAACCAAATTACTTTGAAGTGATATAAAGTTTGAAAAAGATTAATATTCACCAAAATTAAAATTTAATTGCTAATAAGTAAATATTTGAGATAAATTTAATAAAAAATATTTCATATTTATTAAACATTCTAAAAATAATTTTAGATTACAAAATTACTATTTAATATAAAGATAATTCTTTGAATTCATCCTCCTCCTCCTCCTCCTCTCTCTCTCTCTCTCTCTCTTTTTCTTTTTAATTTGGGACCTATGTGGAGAGTCTGGAGACCAAGGGAGGCCATCCCCCCTCCCCGTCCTAAAATAGTTGAAATTAAAAGATTTACTTGCCAAAAACATATTTGCCTAAAAATCCTTATTTAGTAGGGGCATATGAATAGTTGAAAAAAAATAAATAATCTCAATTTAAAATATTTTAAGCTTCATTTTGGAAATCTAGATTTATATATATATATACACACACACATGGGAATATAATCCATATTTTTCTTCTCCTTGTTTCACTATTTTTGAATTTTAGATTTTTTTTGGTCCACTTATATATTATGTATTTTATGTACGCCAAAATTAGATTTAATTCTATACGCATGGAATATTAAATATATTTTTGTTTATACATGATCTTATTTTAATTTTTTTTCATATTTAAAATATATAGAATACTTCTATGTATAAAGGATAATAAAATATTATTTAATTATATTTATAAAAAAAAAAAATTCATGCATTGAACCAATTATCAGGTTCTGAGTCCGCTCTGGACCAAAAATTTAACTATTCGGGTCACACCATCACACATAAATTGTAGTTTAGTTATAATTTGACCATTTAAAAGCATTCACTGATAGGTCAGTGTAGAAGTTTGGACATCTTCACATATTAATTAGAAGACTAATGTTAATATATTGGGCAAGTGGGAAGCTGCAGACTTCCCATCACAATCAGTAAGAAACAGGTTTTTTTGACAGAGGAATATCTACAAATGTCACTCAAATATAAGATTTACCAGCACATCTAAACTGAGCATATTGCTCACTTGACTGGTTTGATCAAATGATTCAAATGTGTGTGACTAGTGAATACCCCCACTGCATAATGTTTAGAAGTTTAAGCCTTTTGGGTACTCTGTTACTGGAAAAGGCTTATGAAGTTTCGAGAAATTGTTAGGTAATTTCGGGAGAAAATATTACATGATTTCGGGCCAATCACAAGATAACATGTAAGTAAAAACTCGAAATTAATAGTTTAGAGAATATGTGATAATTTATCTAGTTTGGACCAATCAGCAATGCAAATAATTTTTTAAAGTTTTCACACCCTTGATTACAACTCTTTGGCCTACAGAATATTAAAAGTTGACCAATTTCATATTTTATGGCTCTTATTTTCCAAAATGCACTACATAAAAAGACGTCCTAAATGATAATTTTATATCAACTTTCTAATTTAGACTCGGCTTTATCAAACTAGATTTTGGTGGCCAATCCTAAATAAAATTAATCTAAAGTGACCATAAAATCTGAAAAAGATGAATAGTCACCAAAAATAAAACTTAATTGTTGATGAGTGGCCATTTGATCACTTATTACGTAAATATCATTCCTCTAATAAATTATTTATAATTGGACAAATTTACCCTTTACATTAATCCCAATTAAATATCATTCCTCTAATAAATTATTTATAATTGAACAAATTTACCCTTTACATTAATCTCAATTAAACATTTTGGTTCAAGTTGCCTAATATCAACAGCTCTTTCAAGTTGCTTAATAAATATTTAGAAAGAACTTTTAACTAATAATTATTTATTTTTATTTTCATATATTGTATTATTTATATTCGTATATAATTCCTAGTTTTTATTGTTTATTTGCAGGTGATGCTAAAAGTTGTTATTTGGTGATGGCAACCAGAATATTGGAGTAACAACTAAAATAAGAAACAATAATTTAGAGCGGCAACAATCAAAGTCCTTTTCTTATACAACAGTTGGATCTTGTAGTGATTTTGTTTCTTTTTCATGGTGGTCTTGTTTAACTATTTGAAATGAATTTATTTTTATTGGTTTTGGATAATTGATAGCATATGTTAAAAAATATGTTTTTGGCAAGTAAATCTTTTAATAATTTTAATTTTAACTATTTTAGGACCCTATAAAATAGGAATTTGAAAAAAAATTGGGGAGGCCATAGCCCACCTTGGTCTCCACATAAGTCCGTCCTTGCTTTCGCCAAATTTTTACGGTTGAACGTAGTCAAAGTTTTGGATGAACCACGTAAATCGTCATGTTCTAAGTGTGATGCATATTTCTTAGTTCTATCAATTTTTTCAACTTGTTCTCGATTTGCGCCATTTGTTGCAACATTATGTACAATTGGTGTATGTGACCCAATCCCATGTAGCACAATTGGTGTACCCCTTGCGCACCACTGCTGGAACTGATAGTTAAACCAGATGGCAATGTGATCATTACTAATTGTTTTAAGTCTACTGTTTGACTGATTGACTTATTGCAATTTGTTTAAATTTTGGAGAATAATTTATTTGTTATATAGAAAAAGAAAACAATAGTGATGTTAAACGAATCTAGAATGCAAAACTACAATCAAGAAAAATTCAAAAACTGTTGCTGTATTATTCCCAATATTCATTTGGACACTTGCATTTTGGCCGGCTTTTGATATATGGTGTACTTTGGCTGGACATGACTATTTAAATAAGGTGGATCCTTGTTATGGATTGGCACTGCTAGCCCTGCAATTTAATATGATTGAATTTGAATGATAGTGGTTATAGTCCAAATGTCCAACTATGACATTCTAAATTAAAAATCTGCATAATTTTATCACATCATAATGCTTTTAGGACATTCTTGTGTTCATTCTCACATACCATTCTTCTATTATATGTAATAGTTGGGACTTTGCTTTTATCATATACCATCCAAAATAATGCATATCATCTGATACCATGTTTACTGTATGGTTTCTGATCTGGTTATGTTTTGATTTAAGCTACGCTCAGCAGTTCTATGACCCAACACCATGTTCTTCAGATATTAATTATCCCGGTACACGATACACCTGCAACTCCTTCCAGAGTTCATGCCAAACATTCATGGTCTACAGAGCTTGCCAAAGGTTTCAGACTATTTCAAACATCTCCAACTTGTTTAGCATTGACCCTGATGAGTTACTTTCCTTGAACAATCTCACATCACCTCTGCAGATTCTCCAACCAGGCAGAGAAGTTCTTGTTCCCATCAACTGTTCCTGCTCAGGTCAGTTTTTTCAGGCAAATTTCAGCTATATAGCACTTGAAAGCACAACATTCTCAGAGATTGCTTGTGGGATTTTTGAAGGTTTATTGAAATCTGTTACGCTTATTGATGAAAATGCGTCTAGAGAACACAATCCCAAGGTTGGTTCTGTGCTTCATGTGCCTTTGAGATGTGCTTGTCCTGATAATTTCACTAGTAGTAGTGGGGTGAAGTACCTTGTGACATACCCTTTTATTGAAGGAGATGGAACTATCAAATTGGGCATGAAATTTGGTATTCCTCCTCATGATGTTTGGCAAGCTAACCATTTAGAACCTAGGCCCACTGTTTATCCAAACACAACTGTTTTAGTTCCTTTGAAAGCGAAGCCGGTCATTAATTTTGATTTTCCTGATTCTCCACCTCCAACTCTGGGCTTTCTTCCCACAATTCCGGTAAAACAAACCGCAAAAAGCACAAAAATGAAGAAATTATACATTGCAGGATCAGTTGTTGGATTGTTTCTAATACTAGTGACATTGTTTGGATGTGGATTATATGTAAAGTTATTCAAAAAATGGAAGGCTGAGCACTTCCAGTCTTCAGCCCGTAAAAGCTCAATAACCCCATGTTCAACTCCCAGAAGCTCCCAGAGATCTGGTGCAACAACTAGAAGCTCCCCAAATTCATGCTTGTCTCCGGATCTTCTTGTTGGAATAAAGTACTCTCTGTGCAATTTCAGCACAGAGGAGCTGAGGAGGGCAACAAAGGATTTCAGTGAAGATACTAAGATAAGTGCTTTTGTCTACAAGGGGTTGATTAATAATGTTGAAGTGATGATCAAACGGATGAGATTTGAAGACACTCGCCAGACCATTGATGTGCATTCAAAGATCAATCATGTCAATGTAGTGAAGTTACTTGGTGTTTGTTATGGTGAGAGTGACTTTTGTTGGTCTTATCTTGTGTTTGAATTCCCTGCTAGTGGTTGCTTAAAGGACTGTCTGTCTACTTCATCTAATCCTCTTGGGTGGCATCAGAGGACTCAAATTGCTACTGATATAGCAAGGGCCCTTCACTATTTACACTATTGTATGGTTCCTTCCTATACTCATACAGGTGTAAATAGCAGAAATATTTTTGTGACGCGAAATGGGAGAGCAAAATTAACAGTTTTTGGAACCACCCCTGCTGCTGGATCATCGAAAGCAAATGGCAACACAGCAAGTGTAAGTGTTGGAGGGTGGGTTGCACCAGAGCATTCCCTTAATGGCTTGGCTTCTGAAAAGGTAGATATTTTTGCATTCGGAATTGTTTTGCTTGAGCTTGTCTCGGCAAGAGATGATGATATAGATGGGAAATTATTCAGAGAATCCATTGGTTTTTTGGGAGGGGGCCATGGAGCTAGTGAAGGGGGTTGTTTCGAGCAGTTGAGAAATTTCATGGATCCATGTCTCAAGGAAGATTTTCCTCTCGCGGAGGCCTTATGTGTAGCTGTTTTAGCTAGAGCTTGTGTGGAGGATCACCCCATGCACAGACCATCTATGGATGATATCATGAAAGTCCTTGCCAGAATGGTATGACTCCTGATGAAGAACCATCATCAACTTCTAATTATTACCATGTAAAATAAGACATTACTATTACTTATTAGTGATTATATGAAGCACTCAATAATTTTTTCTTAAGGATTTGATTAGGAGGAATCACATTTATATATGTACTTGCTTTCTTCTTCTTTTATGTATATTTTTATTTCTTGGAAAATTTTGTGTTAGAATTTTACTGATCTGTTTGTTATGCAGATTTCAGGTAGCATTATGATCTAATCTCTCTCTTTTTCACTTTCTTTTTTGCTCAATATGTGAGAAGCCAAGAACATCGCTTATTGGCTTGTTTAGTCTAATGATGAATTGCTAATGATAAGTCTGAACTGAATTCATCTCACCTGTAAATGATATATCCACCCTTAGCAGCCCATGTTATATATGTCTAGCAACTAGCTAGAATCTTTTGAGAGAGCTTGTTGTTTGATTAATGGAAATTTGGGAAGATGCAATTGGACGGTAGTGGCCTGTTAGAATCTATTTTATAGAAGAGAATTCAGCATGCATGCATATATATATATATATATATATATATATATGATAACCAAACCATTTGTGCAGGCTTGCTGCAAGCTAATATGATCAGCAGACCCTTGTTCAGTAATTTGAATGTTGCATATATAATAAATTTTCTTTGGGTCAACTATACCCACCATTCTCTCTTCTTTCATTGGAGTTTGCCATGGTTTCTGAAAACAAATGTAACATGCATGAGAGAGAGAGATAGAGATTTTATTTGATTACCTGCGACAAGAATGAATCATGTTGTCCAATTTTGTATATGATTCCAACCACAGCAGTCCTATTGTTCTTGCTCTCATGAACCAGGTGAACCTCTAGATCAAATCTGTAGTATAATAATATGATAAATAGCAATAGAAGGAAAACTTTTTAGCATTGTTGTTGAGGTCAATATTTACTTTATATACATATATGTATTTATATATAGAGGTATATGAAATGAGAAAAAGCAGAAACATGCATACTCCTGCCATTAATAATATATGTGCTCAGAAGGTAATGCCAGTGACACTGTTTGAGTTCATACTTTGTTCCATTTATTTGAATATGTCCAGCGTCCTCCCATTTCAACTGTATTCACAAATATATCATATGTCATTTAGAAGAATAATTTAATAAAATTATGGAAATAAGAAATAGAAACGATAAATAGTAATGTTCTTCGAGATTAATTAAAATGTATATATGTGCTGTCCTCAGTTTTTCCTTACGCTTTTCGCCTGATCATTTGATCACCAGTTGCAATTTTCCAACTACACCTCAGTTGTGATTAATTTTTATAATTAATATTTTTATAAGAGAAAAGACGATGAAGATAATTTAATAATAAAGAACAAGTTTAATAAGAAAAGGTAAAATTGTCTTTTGTGATAGATATATCCTTAATTGTAACAAATCATTAGCTCAAGAAAGTAATTTGTAATTCAGCAAGGTTATTTGCAAAAGAGCAATAGTTCAAGGAGGTTTTTTGCACTTTATTCATAAAAAATGATAGAGAGTCCGAATTTGACTGAACTAAAAATAATTTTATGTAAGTAAAATGGTAGGTCCAATCACGTGACATTACAAGAGATCATATGGTGGAGTTTACCACTCCACTCACGTAAAGATAAAATGTTGGACTGTCATTATTCTTTTCAATATGATCAAGGCCAAAGGATTGAGTGAAAACTTCACAAATGGCAGCTATTTCCTAGTAACAGAGTACCAAAAGGTTTAAACTTTATGCAATGGGGGTCCACACACATTTGATTAAACCAGTCAAGTGAGCAATATGCTCAGCTTAGATTTGTTGAAGTTGGATCACTTTCTGAATTTCTAGGGCATCATTTGAGCCTTGATAATCCTACTACATTTGAGTGACATTTGGAGAAATTCATTCCTTTGTCAAAAAAAAACCTGTTTCTTGCTGATTGTGGTGGTAACTCTGCAACTTCCCACTTGCCCAATATATTAACATCCAAGTGTGCAATCTGACCTATTAATGAATGCTTTATATGGTCAAACTATAACTAAGCTACAATTTGTTGTGAAAGCAACTCCAAAATTCCAAGTTTTTCTGGGTGTACGCGACCCGAGCCCATGTACCACAATTGGTGTATCCCTTCCTCACCACTGCTGGGACTGAGAGTTAAACCACATGCCAATGGACTCATTACTAACTGTTTGAAGTCTATTGTTTGACTGATTGACTTGTTGCAATTTGTCCGAATTTTGGAGATTAATTTTTTTTGTTATGTAAACAAGAAAACTCTGGGATGCAAAATTACAATTAAGAAAAATTAAAAAAAATGTGAGATTGAAGAGCGAGAGCCTCCGATGAGAAGAAAGAAGAGAGAGAAAGTTGAAGAAAAAGATTATAAAAAAAAAAAGAAGAACATATATATATATATATATATATATATATATATATATATATGTGTGACATCGAAGAGAGAGAGAGCCTCCAATGGGAGAAAGAGAGAGAGAAGGAAATGAAAAAAAAAAAAGAAATAAAAAAAGAGAGGGTAAAGAAATAGGAGGGGCATTTTGGTCTTTTCACAATAAGAAATATTTTAGTGTTTTTTGTATGAAATATTTTTAAGTATAAAAATAATTTTACAGGCCATAGAATTTATTTGCACCAAATACCAATTACAGAGATGAAAAATAAATATGAATTTTTTTTGCACACTTTTCAAAATACAAAGTGATTTTATACACTTTACCCACTAAGTAAGTAACAAAATAATGCAAAAAAAAATTACTTAAAAGAAAATTAACAATGCACGTTAAATTAAACTGTTTTCTTCAAGCCTCCAACAGTACATCGTATTATTCCACCGTTGTCTTCAAGCCTCCAACAATATATCATATTATTCCAAGCGAGTCCAAGTATATATAAGCAAAACTTATCAATATTTGTATGTATAACTGAAACATCAACCTCTAATCCTGTAAGTAGAGTTGAGCTGAAATTAAGTACTCATAACTTTTATTCCAGAATTGTTATCAAAATAAACAATAATTATTTTCATGTGTAGGCCCATATCAATATCAAGTGGCAGTCACCTGTCATGTCACTGCTAGGTGTGTGAGAAAAAAAATTTGTTTATAGAAACTTGGTACGAATAGCTCTAAAATTCCATAACATTCAGATGTTATTCTAAACTCTTTATTTTGCCAATTATTGTTGTCATTATTTTAGCTAAGATTGCGTTACTCTCCTGTAATAATATAATGTATGTAATAGTTATATCACTAATTTTACTTGATGCATTCAGTTGCCAGTAGAAACGGTCCATCAAATTTATTACATTTACATTGGTTGAAAATATGCCAGTTTCTTTCTTATATATATATATATATATATAATTGAGGAAACATTGATGGACTTGGATCCTCTACGTTGGAGGGTCCAGTTTGCTTCTGTCCGCTGCTTAATCGAAGTTCCTTGTAAGGTTATTCACATGGTTGGTGAGGGAGGATGAAGACATTCATGTAGTACAATTAACTGGATGCTGTAGATGACTGATTTGCTGAGTTGTAATCTACCAGCATAAGACAGGCTCTTGCTTGTCCAATGGGTGATCTTGTTCGCAAATTTATCAATCATTAAATCACAGTCAAATGGGACAATGCTTGATGAGATCAATGGAACTCCCAGGTATCTTGAAAGGTAGTTCCATTCTACTGAAGCTAAGAACGTTGATGATTTCATGTTGTGTAGAATATCCATGCACTTCAGAGAAGAAGATATGACTCTTTAAATGATTGGCCGAGAGTCCTGAGAGGAATTGGAAGATGTCCAAAGCCTCTTTGAGCACTGAAATGGAGTTAGTGTTATCTCTTGAGGGCAGTGTACTCATCTGCGCCAGGTGATTTATCATTGGCAAAGGAAAAAAAAAGGCAGTTTTTGATTTCTAACCGGGTGGGTATTGAAGTCAGGTGGTGGAATGAGGTGTGTTCAATTTTTTGTAGACTGAATTGGGTAAGGATTGCTATGTCAGCGTAGGGTGGGGTGAAGCCAAGAATAGACTGGAAGTGATTAATGAAGGCAAGATATATCTCTTCCTTGTAAGTTTTTTTCTTCCCATTAATTTCAAATTTGTAAGCTGGAAAGTTTGAATATAATTATAAGGAGAGCATGCATCATGCATGAAGTTAGCAGCCAAATGAGGTGTTGTAATTTCAAAAACTAATCTGGGTTTATGTATCGGTGACTAACACAAAGTAAAATTATTACAGATGTGAAGTAAAATTGGTACAGTTGTGAAGTAAAATTGTCACTATATCAAGTAAAAATATCACGTCGACGTTATTACCATTTTCTTTTGAATTATCTTCACCATTGAAGACTTTGATACCTCCTTTGACTTCATCAATCTTCATTCTACTCTCCCAGCAAACCCAATTACCCCTTTCTCTCTATATCTCTACATTTTCTCTCTATCCAATCAAGGCTTCACTCACACACACACACACACATATATTGCAATTTTAAAAACTGATCTGAGTTTATATATCGGTGATGAATGGAAAGTAAATTTGTCACAGCTGTGAAGTAAAATTGTTACTATGTGAAACAAAATTGTTATCACCATTTTCTTTTGAATTCTCTTCATCATTGAAGACTTTGATACCTCATTTGACTTCATCAATCGTCATTATGCTCTTTTAAACAGAACCTGCAAACCCAACTACCTATTTCTCTTTCTATCGATCTCTATATTCTCTCTTTATCCAATCAGGGTTTCACTCTCACTGTTCTCTCTCTATATATACACACATATACATATCTTTATATGTATATTGCAATTTCAAAGACTGATCTGGGTTTATGTATCGGTGACGAACAGGAAGTAAATTTATCACAGTTGTGAAGTAAAATTGTCACCATGTGAAGTAAAAATATCACGTTGACGTTATCACCATTTTCTTTTGAATTCTTCTTACAATTGAAGACTTTGATACCTCAAAGTTAACAGAACCTACAAACCAAACTAGCTAGCAAGAATTGATATAGAATCAGGGAGGTGATGGTGGTTGGAAAATGGAAGGAGTGTGACTCAGACATAGACAGTGGAGGTGGTGCCACCGTCCAAACCCAAGATTTCATCAAAGTTAGATCCACCAGCATCTTCATTCTCAAATCTCCATCTCTATTCATTCCTATTCTTCATCGTGTGTTTGTGATTGTGTGTTTGTGTTTGTGTTGGTGAATTAAGAAATCTCAAGTTTAGGGTTTTTGTAAAGAAAATGAACAGTGATTTGGGGTTTTTGTGAGGAAGAAGATCAACAGTGATTTGCTGAGGGCATTTTGGACTAAAAACGTATATTTATTGTATTGGTAATTATTTTTGTTAAGCTTATATTTCATACAATACTTTTTTGTATTTGATGCATTTTAAATTTTGGTTTCATAAGTAGACAAAAATTAAATTTTTCATAATTTTTCTTGAGGATTAGAGTATAAAGAAATCACATTTATGTACTTCCTTTCTTCTTCTTTATGCATGTATATTTTTTTTTCTTGATTTCAAGGAACTATAGTATATAGGTTCTTTGCAGTTACTATTTCTAACTTCTTTCATGCATCCAAAATCTGATGGGAAATTTTGTGTTGGAATTTAACTGATCTGCTTGTTACGCAGATTTCAGATAGCATTATGGTCTAATTTCTCTACTTTTTCTTTTCTTTTCTTCTCAATAAAAACTGGAATTTGTTGATATGTGAGAGGAAAAGAACATCACTTGTTTAGTCTACTGATGGATTGTTGATGATAAGTCTAAACTGATCAATTCACCTCATATGTAAATGATTTAAATATCCACCCTTAGCAGCCCATGTTATATATGTTTGGCAACTAGCTAGAATCTTTTGAGAGAGGTTGTTTGATTGATGGAAATTTGGGAAGATGCAATTGGACAGTAGTGGCCTGTTAGAATCTATTTTATAATAGAGAATTCGGCCTATGATAACCAAACCATTTGTGCAGGCTTGCGGCAAGTTCAATATTTGAATGTTGCATATATAATAACTTTTTTTGTTTTTTTTTGGTGTGGTTGGATATGTGAGGTATATATTTGTAATTGGTAATATTTAGTGTCAAAATTAAATTTGATCGAGTTGTAATCCTTTATTTATATTTTTGTAATCGATCATGGACTTCAAAATTAAAGGCTTGGAGTATGTTTTTCATCAATGCATCATCTAAAGAGTGTCTCAACAAGGACTTTGGTTGATTGAAGCATTCAAGTGACTACAAGTGAGTATGGACGTCATTGATCATGTTTCAGCCAGGTAATTTGGTGAGGACACATAGGTTTTGAAAACTTGTTTTTCAATCTTGAAATATAGAGTTTTGGAGTCACAATTAATTTTTTTCAGGGTTGGACTAATGCAGGCCTTACCTAGACGAGTCCAAGAGCTCTCAGGACTTCAAAATTAGTCACCAACACAGCTGGACCGGTCCATGAGTTCTCAGTACCTCAAACCAAAGACTCTGCAAGGCTAGACCGGTCCAAGGTTTAGCTAGACTGGTCCAAGCCTTTTGGTTTGAAGATTTTGCCTTCCTTTGTCCTGTTTTGACCCGAATTTGACTCTGAACTTTCCTTAAACATTGGATTTCGTTTCCTATTAATTTTTAACTTATTTTTCAAAGAAAATTAGGACTTTATTATCTATATAAACCCTCAGATGTTTTATATCTAATGGTTGATTTCAAGGAACTTTTTATATACATCAAAAATATATTTTTAAAGAGAAAAAACAATTAAGATATTTTTCAACAAAGAATTTTATTCTTTTATTTATATTTTTGAGAGTATACACACAAAGTCTTTACGTTGTGATATTCTTCTCAATTTTATCAACCGAATTCTCAAAGAAATTATCAGTCTATACAGTTTGATTAGAGTAGGTTTATGTGTATAGTTTTTGACAACTAAATAAATTGCTGATAAGCTTAATAAAGAAACATTTATTATTTATATGCTACAAAAGCATTTATAAATAGCAAGTACAAATGCCATCGAAGTGCTTAGTGCAAATTATAACTATAAATAACAGAATGTAAGGGAATTGATGAAAGCTATTTCCCAATTCTACGCATATACCATCCTAATGCTGCAAAAGTGAAAATTTGATTTCTCTTCACAAAACTCTTGGTCTATAAAGTTTCACTGTGCGCTTGTTTGTTGGTTGTATTGGCCTTGCATTAGCTTGGGAGTCCTGAAGAAAAAATAATAATAATCTTCCACATAAATGTCTGAATGCAGAACAAATTTCAAAAATATCATCTGACCATAATTTTTATCAATTTTGCATTAATTATTAGATCACTTGAACCAAAAATTTCAGCCACATTTTATCGTATTTTAATGGTGTGGGATTGTTAGATATCATAAATTAATATCAAGAAAGTTAATTTCAAAATTTTAATCACTATTTGAAACCTTGATTGTGCATATATATTTCATATAAGAAATTCAAGATAGCAGCAACTCACATCATGAACAACGTCCCGAAGTAGTCTCACTTGTTCTCTTGAAACAGTTCTCACCTGATAAATTCAATGATATTCAGAGTAATTAATTAGTTCTAGATGGCAATACATGCACTTCAACAATTATATAGGCTAGTGTGTGTGTGTATATATATAGCATACCTTTCTCACAATGGTCCACACAACATTTTGAGTGCAAGGAGGAACTGTAAGAGAGCCAATGTACCTGTAATACTTTCTACTCCCTATCTTAATTTGCTTTGGGTCAACTATACCCACCGCTCTCTCTTCTTCATTGGATTTTGCCATGGCTTCTAAGTGATCATTAATCTGTAAACAAATGTAGTAGGCATGAGAGAGAGAGAGAGAGAGAGAGAGAGAGAGAGAGAGAGAAAGGGAGAATTTATTTAATTACCTGTGACAAGAATGAATCAGGTCGTCCAATTTTGTACACGATTCCAACCACAGCAGTCCTATTGTTCTTGCTCTCATGAACCAGATGAACCTCTATATCAAATCTGTAGTATAATATGATTTAGCATTGTTGTTGTTGTCATTATTTGCTTTATATATATATATGAATATATGTATTTATGTATATTTGTATATATAGGTATATGAAATGAGAAAAAACAGAAACATGCATACTTCCTGCCATCGATAGTGTGCTCAGAAGGTGAGTGCCAGTGACATTGTCTGAGTTCATACTTTGTTCCATTTATTTGAATATGTCCAGCATCCTCCCATTTCAACTGTATTCATAAATATATCATATGTCATTTAGAAGAATAATTTAATAAAATCATGGAAATAAGAAATAGAAAGGATAACTAATAATATTAGAGCTTGTTACATCAGTAAGGTCATGGTAGGTAAATAAAGTGATTTGAATGCATTTATAAATAAGGCTTGAATTAAATTATATTTATATATAGAAGACGGAAGAAGATATATATATATATATATAATATCTTTTATTAATTTATCATACCGTATTTTATTAAACTTAATTGACATAAGCAGATTGAACCATGGATTAATTAATTAAAGGTGGCTTATTGAAGTACTTAGACAGATGCATGAGCTAGAAACTTTTGGTATATATGGAGAGTATCTATTGAGGAGGAAAACATAAAAGGTAGCTTACGTCTGCTTGGTTTTTCACTTAGAAAAACATAAATTGTCAACCAAGTATATTTTTGTACAATTTTCTGAAAATATAAAATTGTCCTGAAAAAATTGAACCAAACAAACCCTTAATTTCTCACTTTTATGTTTGTGAGTGTTTCCTTACCATAATATCATGACCCCTATTTATAAGAGTGGCATTAGAGGGCTTGTAGTTCCTCTTAAGTCTCCCCATGTAGGAAACTATTTGAACCCTCTCATTCAGAAGATCAATTGGAGACTGCATTTCTCCATTATTACACATACTCCATTCTGAAGAAATCTCTCCCCAATGTTGCGGTCCATTTTCGCTGCTTTCATCGTAACTAAACTCACTCTCATCCTCTGCACCATTAATGTTGGAAGAAAAGAGATCAAAATTGAACAAAGACATTACATACCAAATCATTTCACTAAATTACTAGCTTAAACAAATTAATTAAGATAGCTATAAGTACTACATAGCACGTAGCTAGCTTTTCTGCACATTGAAATGACTTACCTACTTCTTGAGATGTTGCTTGGAATGAAACTGAAAGCAAAACAAGAACAATGAGCATAATATTAGAACACAAGGTTTTGATTCTTAGCTTGGACTCCATTTCTTAATTCGACTTACCGATACATGCAGAAGTGGTGGAGAGGGCTTAACTGCTTATATAGATGAAGCCCGTAATATGAACGCAAAGACCGTGTTTGGTTTTGATTGGACTTTGTTAGTTTTTTTTTCTTTTTTTCTTGGCATTAGTTTCAATTTTATAAGCTGGAAAGTTTGAATATAATCATCATGCATGAAGTAAGCAGCCAAATGAGGTGTTGTGACATGAATAACATTATTAGAAATAAGAGCATAAGGCCCATGATGTCTTCTGATGTTCTTTTTCTTGTTCCATTCCTGAAATGTGCAAGACTGCTTGAATATAAGTTCTTATGGTGACGATTCTTGGTTTGAACAAAAGAAAGGTCACCTGTCGTCTTATGCATGACATAATTGTTTAGGGTTAATCAGGGTGCTGACCGGTGCAGTTCGTTGTTGAATTAGACAAAATAAATTAAGATGACCATTCACAACTATATATATATATATATATAGTAATGATTTCTTCCTTACCGGTGAACGAAGAATTTATTCACACCAAGCACAATAATCGTTAAATGTGATTAATATAAAAAAAATAATTACCAAAATAAACTTAGCAATTACATCCAACGATTATTGTGCTTGGTGTGAATAAATAGTAAGCAAGAGATTATAACTATATATATATATATATATATATATATATATATATATATAATCTTTTGGGATCAAAATAAAATAAAGTTATAATTATAATTTGTGCTCAAAAAATATATAATATGTTTGAGAACATGCACTCACTTAATGAAAATAACACTTAATAAAAATAACACAAGAATAACTTGGTCCTGCTATATAAGCAAGCACTGGTTATAAGGATGAAGTCTTCTCGAGTACAAATAATTCTTTGAACGTAGTTGTGTGTACCAACTAGAAAAAATAAAATAACACCAGAATTTGGCTATACCTCTATCATTACAACACCTTCTATTAATAGGATTCTTTTCAAGTTTTTCTCTCTCCAAGTATCTTTAAGGTAAGAACGGACAGTTACTTTCATGCTATGTAATTTTTTTTGTTGCGATTAAGTTGTGTATGTAATCATACATGGTGAGTAATTTAATAAGTGATGACATTGACATTTTTGTAACCATTCAATGTTGTCTTGGAGATGCTTGGAGAAAAAAAAACTTAGAAATGATCCATTTCCATATTGTAATTGGCATCTTAGATTTAAAATTGGAAAAAAAAAAATAGTTCAAAGTTTCCGCAAATTTTCTCTGATTCCAATTTTAAGAGGCCGATTTGGTACTTCCAAACCCAACATTGATGTTAGCCTTGGTTGCTGGTTAAATAATTACCCCAAAGATCCAATGTCTAATTAAATATTGGGTATTTGGGCAGGACTTTCGTTCCTTCATAACCTTTACTGGACATGAGCCAGTGCTTCCCTATGCATCGACAAACCAGTGCAACTAATACTCCTTTCGTATTTGCACCATCGGGTGGGTTAATAAAAATTTCATGGACTCACTGGCTAATACGAATTAACTAAAGGCTAAAGCACTACTTTATTTGGTTGGAAAACAGAAGATATTTAAAATAAGGGTAAAGATAAGCAAAATAAGTGTGTGTGTATATATATATATTTATATATTATAATACAGTATGTTGACTATGCAAGTAGTCGTGGCGATTTTTCCATATTGACTGGTTTCGAGTGAGATTTTATTTTATTTTTCTTCCGAAAAGGTGTTTTCATGTGAGATTGTGGCCTTTTATTTATTTATTTATTTATTTTCTCTGTTTTGACGAACAGGTTGAATTATGGTTCAAAGATTGAGCCTCTAAGTCAACCAACTAGGTTTGGAAAAAGCCTGGAACTTTCAAGGGATTGGTAGAAGTCTATAAATTCAAATTGCGACAAAACGTGGTTGGAAAAATCTTTCAAACGAATTCCCCTGTTAGCTTGGGATTTGTTTGATGAATAAATAAATATTCCGAGATTCTTTAAATGTAGTAATCTCACCACTAATAAAACATAATTTTTTATTATTATAAAAAATCATAAAATATGAAATTTTATTAATAGTGGAATTTCTCCAATATACAAAATTTTAAAATGATTAATAATTTTTTAAGAGAAAAATGTCAAAAAGAATAATTTTGTGATTGATTGAAATAATGTAAGAGACTGGCTGATCCCAACACATGTAAGAAACATGACACAAATGAAAGAAACATGACAATTTTTTTCTGAATAAATAACATGATATACATTTTTGCACATGGAAGAAACATGACCCATTTTTTTGCTAATTCAACATACAAAAAATCAAATTGGGTTGTTTTTCAATAAATTTATGTGAGTAGAATTTGACATTATTATGATGGCGATGTTATCTCTTACTCACAAACTTTGTTTGAAAAAATTTCTGCATCGTTACTCTTTAACGTACTCAATTAAGTTTCTTTCCCATTTACACGTATATTTGTGATGAAAACGAAACCCATCCTATGCTTTTGTTCTTTCTCCCAAACATATATATATATATATATATATATATATATATATATTGTTAGAAATATAAAAAGATTGTATATTGAACTGAATTGATTTATGAAAAATGCATAAAGGTTTATTTATAGGCATATAATTTTGGTGCTAACTAAATTTAGGAGACAAAAAATCGTAGTCCTAGATGATTTAAGAAAGGATATAAGAAATCGTAAGTGATTTAAGATAAAACCAAAATAGTGACTAACATAATATTAAATATATTATCTAACAGCTCCCTCAAACTTAAAGTAATTTATACTACGTATGAAACTAACTTGAGTTTGGATACATAATCATGAAAACGATGGCAAAACTGTGAATATCCAGCACGTTGAGGGGCATAGAAGTACAGTATGACTAGTAAAGGCACATAGAAGTGCGTGACAACTTCTAGAGGCGCATAAAAGCTGAAGTTAATCAAATTCTAAAAACGCATAAGAATGCGATGGCGGAATATGAAAGCATGTGATTACTTTTAAAGGTGCATGAAAGCGCGTTAGTGATTTTAAAGGTGCATGAAACCGCGTTAGTGATGCACGAATTCTGAACTGTTATGGTAGCATTATTATAGATTTGAATTATATTAACAAAGATGATATGTTTACATTGTGCTTTGAAACTAAACAAGATGGATTAAGAAAATGGGAGAGAAATTAATAGTTGAAATCATTAGCTTCCCCACTATCACCAACCCCATATAAAATTAACCATCACATTTCAACATCCCCAGATAAAATTAACCATCACATTTCTTTTCTATGCAGGAACATTTGACTTTTTTTTTAATTATTTTTTTAATTATAAACAACATGTATTCTTGACATATTCCATTGTCTTAAGATATTTGTATTAGAAATGGGTTATATCAAAATCTACCAATTATAAATGCACTATTTCAGAAGCTACAGATGTCTGGATTAGTTGGGTTTGGATTAACGCACTTTCGGTAGGATTAGCATAATTTAAATTGTTGGATTATGCTGAACATGACCTCCAATTAATCACCAAAATCCAGACTAGCTAGTTAATTTGGAGGCTCATGTTTTTAGACATTGTATTAGAAATATAACTTAGGCTATCCAAAAAAAATATGTGGAACGGATGAACTGCATGTGTTCGATAGTGAACTATGGGACATTTTAAGAGGCCCAACATCACCATTGTCAAAAAATAAAATAAAATAATCTTAGGCTTTTGTATTTGATACACCATTAAAAATATTAGAAATTAATCCCAATAAGATCTCACTCAACAAATATGTAATGACAACAAAGAAAAATAAGATAGAAAGTAAACATAAATAAGACAAGATTTATGTGCTTCAATAAATTGGACGAAAAAAGATTAACTTTTCTATTCAAAATACCAGGATTACAAATCTCAATGGATTATAGAGATACTCCACACACACTCTTCTAAAACGAATACTCTCAGTCTTAGGCCCGCGATGATTTCTCTTACAACTTAATTCCATCCTCAACTCAAAACATGGGTCTCTATATATGCCAAGATCTAATGAGAATCATACTAACATGCTAAATTACATAAATTATATTAGCATATAATGTAGCACAATAAAATATAATAAATACTGAATTAAATCAATTAAATTTAATAATACACCACTTATATCAATATCACATCAATATTGAATAATAACACCACACTTGAACTCACCACTTCAATATTGAACTCAATTCATAATAAAATAACTATGTAATATTGAATCAAAACTAATGGCATTTAATTCATCAACATATTACAATAATTTAATATAATAAAATTAATGGCATAACAATGAATATTGCATAATTATCTTATTCAATAGTACGCATAATATTGAATTTAACCAAACTAATAATGTAGTTTAAACTATACAAATATTCAATCAATATTTCACTAACATCGCTGGCGGAGCCAGTGTGTGCCCGGGGGGGCATATGCCCCCCCTGAAATAATTTTTTTTTTTACTACTATATATATACATATTTTGTAAATTTCAAAAATGGCCCCCCTCAATTTTTATTTTGTTCTAATAAATTAGTAATGGTTAAGATTTAAGATAAGTTATTGGTCATTTAGTCTTGTAATGTGTTAAAAGATAAAGATACTATCCAATTATGAAAATACAAGAGACAAGTAATAAAACATGTATATATGAATATTTGAATTTTCTTTATATTTCAATAATTCGTAACATTTTCGTCCTAGATCAAAATATAGTGAAAGTGATACTCAAATGGAAGCTCTCGAAATTCTCTATTCAATGGATTTCGTTTCATAAAAATATTTTATGTATAGTGAGAGTTATGAGACTTGAAGTGAGATGAAGGAAGAAAAATATATATATACATTCACTTGTGTGTTATACGTTGAGGAATAGTGAAAAATGGGGTGTATTGTGTGTAATTTTTTTTAAAAATTTATTTTATATATTCTTTTTAAACTTGAAAATTGATAACTAATTGGCAAAACTTGAGCCTAAATTAAGTACTTCGAAGTCGTCTTTTCAATGAAAATAGTTTTCGGAACAAATTCTAAGTGCATAGATCTTAATTATTTAAATCTTGAGAAAAATGAATTTCTTTTATTTGAAGGAAAAAAAAATAATTTGACCAAGTTTCAAGGGCATGGACAATTGAGTTTCGACTTTTAATTTAATTCTTTTTATCACCCCGGGTTTGAAAATTCGGGACGTGATAACGTGGTATCAAAGCGTATTTATACCTTTTAACTTCTGAAGAAAAAAAAAACCCTCCAAAGTTAACAATAGCTCATTCTCTCTATTTGTGATTTCACTCCATTGGCCTCTTCATGACTGCGCTACATCTTCCTCTCTGAGTTTGCAAATGATAGATAGAGAGAGCAAATCAACCTTCTGTAATTATGTTTCTCTGCCACCAACACACTGCAAACTTGATTATTCGTTTCTTTTGCAGTAAAATACATTTATTTTTCATAGAATATGAAAATCCTAAATGGCTAGATGTAAATCTTTCTTTACATTTAATTTTTTTTTAAGCTTTGATACTTTAACTCTCTAAGGATTCTATTTCTAATTTTCTTTCAATAACATCAAATTACGTTGCCCCTAGTGCATTATATTGGTTTTTTGTTTCGTTGTTGATAATCATTATATCTAACAAAGAAACAAAATTGACAAAATTTATTTTTTTTAGGTAAATTAAGAGTCAACATAAATAGTTTTTGTTGTGCAAATTTGTTAAACCTATCAAATGGTTTGGACACAATAGATTAAGAATATTATATTACTCATTGAAAAAATAGTAATTTTGTTGTGTTTTTTCATTTTTTGTTAGTCTTTTACGTGAAAATTTTATATTTGTCATTATTTTTTTCTTTACCAAAATACACTACGCCCCCCTAAACTGAAATCCTGACTCCGCTCCTGACTAACATTGAATTAAAGTAACACAATTTAATTCAATAAAATAATATTACATCATATTAAGCACAATCAATATATCACAATTCAAAAGGTCACAACATATTGAATAATACTACATTTAAAGTAATATTGAACTCTTCAATATTTTCCTAGTCATATAATTTTTTTTTCGAAAGTTAAAGTTGTGTGTGTGTGTGTGTGTATATATATATAAGTATTTACAAGTAGACAAAAGCCCAGTCAATGGACAAGCCCGAAGCGTGGACCCAAAACGAGAAAAGACAAACCTTTGGCCCAAAACCAAAGACTGACATTGTCTAAGCCCAAACTTAAAACATTTATAATAAGGTCAATAGTCGATTTATAATAAGGTCCATGGTGTTTTTCAAAATTGTCAATTGAGGTGTTCTTCTTCCTTTGAAAGCTCTTTCATTACGCTCCTTGGGGATCCAATTCACCATTGTTGATAGGGCAAGCTTTTACTATCTTCAATAGTAGAAATTGTCTTAAAATTGTTGAAAAATATATGTGTAATGCAAATTATATTAATTTATAATTTAGTATAATAAAAAATAAATGATACATAAAAAATTTATATGGACTCAACAACACTCGTCTCCCAGAATACAATATGAATTTATAATGCAATGAAATTAAAATTGCTCGAACCCACTTGACTTGCACTTTAAGCACACTTAGAAAAAAAAAATTATTTCAGAAAGAAGACAGGGACAGGCCGGCCCGTGTATGTGCGATTTGGTTCGGTCAAAACCAATCTATGACTAGATCCATACCCACCACACCACAATACGTCAACAATACACCTAGTATGTTTGTCTCTCAAAATACAATGTGAATTTATAATGCAATGAAATTGAAATTGCTCGAACCCACTTGACTTGCACTTTAAGCCTACTTAGAAAAAAATATTATTTCAGAAAGAAGATCGGGAGGGGTCAGCCCCCGCGTGTGTGGTCTGGTTGGATCAAAACCAATCCATGATTAGATCTATACCCACCGCAACACAAGTATGCCCACTTGTAAAATAACCTTGTTGTGCTCCCAAATTTTCTGTGGGACAAACTTCATATGAGACCAAACACATTTGGAAAGCTATGGAAATCAACCATGCTCATCTACTCGCAAAGAGGAACCTATTTCAATACGGACTCACTCAAAAATCTTAGTGTTATGCTTGTTCAATGCTAGTTTCCAACGAGATCTTCTTTGGTGGGCAAGAATACAAATCTTTGTTGGAGCTCAAATAGAATTACTTTGGACCTAAGACTAACAAAATATTTTCAAACCAATACAATTCAAAACCCAACCCAATAAAAAATAGAGTCGTACATAACAAACAAGAAAATTAATCCAAAACAAATCCCACCATGAGACATAATGGTTATCAAAAAGCAATTTCTCAACGTGTCTGTTAAGTTTTGTATGTGTGTTTCCAAATTATTGAGTGAGATAGAGAGAAAATGTAATTTTCCATTATAGACTTTATAGCACTGAGATCTAGTTATCAATACAGTCTATATAATTGGTTTTTTTTTTTTTTTTGGGTAGAAAGAATTGTTTTGTTACTTCCATGATATTTTTGCTTAAACAATAAATATGTACAAAAATAATTGGCTGACGAAGTAAACCAATCCCTACGAGTGTTTATTTGCTTTGGATTATGTTGGTTCTAAAATAAATCGTAATGTACATGGAAGGAATAATTAACTAACGTATTTTCATTGTGGTGCATGGTTGCATCATATATAGTGTATGTATGTGTGTGTGTGTGTATATATATATATATATATATAGGGGGAGAGAGAGAGAGAGAGAGATTTTATGAAAAGATGGAATATGTGTGTGTGTATGTGTGTGTAACTATTCTACTTGTTGCATGTTCCTTTTGGGATTTCTTTCCTGGGTTAATAGGTTAATAGGTTATGCCCCTATTTCTTTGTATACTTCCTGTCTTTTAATGCTATATATTTAGCTTACCGGAGAAAAAGAAGATCACTAGAAAACATACATACAACTCTGGGACTACAAACACATTTTCAACAACTGTGAGACTAGAAATGATGAAAAATTAATCTAAAGGCTGTTTGGTTTAATATATTTTCTTATAACTTTATGTTTCTGAAAAATAGAAAACAGTACAATGATTAACACACTTTCTCCTTCTTCTACCAGCTAAACTAAGCATCAAGTGTGTACTCTTGTTTTTTCCTTTCTTTTCAAAAAAAAAATAAATAAAATTAATCAAATGAACAGAAAGAATGTAGTTGCCAAATTACCCAACAGCTTGAAGGATATATATATATATAGACACACGCACACACGGATTGATTACGGATTGATTTCAATTAAATGCTAAAATACAAATGATTCAGCAACCTAGTAATCATTAAACCTAGAGGATTTCCAGAAGTCTCATCTAAATTAATGTAAAGAAATTGCAGAGAAAATTAATTCTCATCTGTGATATGATCTAACTATGCTTTGACATCACAAGGCAACACAACAGAAACTCCACTCCACTGCACTTGATTGACTTCATCTTAATAATACAAATGATTCAGAAACCTAGTAATCATTAAACCTAGAGGATTTCTAGAAGTCTCTCTAAATTAATGTAAAGAAATTGCAGAGAAAATTAATTCTCATCTGTGATATGATCTAACTATGCTTTGACATCACAAGGCAACACAACAGAAACTCCACTCCACTGCACTTGATTGACTTCATCTTAATTTATGTACAAGTTGAACTCTATCAATTTATAGTGCAATTTGTGGACAACAAAATTCCTTCAACTTCATCATTTTAAATTGTTCTGAGAACCATTGTATTGGTGCAATATGTGCATTCCACTTAGTCTTGCCTAATTTAGTGGACACTCCATCACCAAATTTTTATCACAAACAGTCATTCACATAAACCCTAGCATATATATCTATATATATGCTACTATATATAAACAACTTATTGATCTGGTTGCTTCCTCACAAATTCACATCAACGATCCTTCTAGCCATTTATTCACCATCTGGGTAAGTCCATAATCGTTATTCGATTTCGAATAAAATCTACAATTAACACAAATTTGTCTGAATCAAGAGACTTTGATGATTACCATAGTTATCTCATGCATTCATATTGAACTTGTTTTTTTTTTTTGAAGTGGCAGGTAGAAGCAATAAAGCTCAAGAATGAGGTTCCTAGTGCTTGTCGTTACCCTGTTGATAGTGAACTCTTGCTTGGCCATTAACAGGAAAGGTTTAATGGTTGAAATACATGAGCACGAGGACCGGCAGCTAGTCGAGAATGAGAGTGGCAAGTCTGAGTACCCTGCAACCAGTGTGAACAACCACCATTACATACCTAGGCAGGACTTCAATAACTATGGAGGTGGTTCTAAGGGAGGTGACGATGGACAGTGATGGCAAGTTCTAAAAATTTATGGTTAGTAGTCAGTTGGGTGTTTTGGATTGTATGAAGAGTATATCACACGTTGCTGTTGGATATTACAAGTTTCTGTATGGATTTTGGGTATAGTGTGGTAATCTATTAGCTTGTGTACTATATATGTAACTATGTCCCTGGCATAGTAAAGCCAATCTTTTATCTTTGTTTTACTCTCTCTCTCTCTATATATATATATGTGTGTGTGTGTGTGTGCTAGTTTTATCACTGACACATTGATCCTATGTTATGGTTTGCTTGATTTTATGAAATTAGCAGCAAGTTTATATCGAGTGCAGTGGGTGTTTGTGAGTTGCACCAGTGATTGGCAAAATTAATTGAAACTAGTTTTTTTTTTTTTTTTCTCCCAACTAAAGGATTAATCCAGTAGCGGAGTGGATCATGTGTACACAGTCTTACCTCCGCGTACAAAGAGGCTACTTCCTTGTCTAACCAAAATTGTTTCCTTGATTTGAATTCGTGATTGAGTAAAAATAAATCAACTTTACTGTTGCGCACTCTCGATTCTTAATTTCTAACAAAAATCATACATACAAGTAATAGTTTCAAGATCATGTATATTACATTGACTCAAAACATACTTGAGATTCCTTCGGCTAGTGCTAAACTAAATTAATTTATTTGACAAAGCCTCCATGGAAGGTGCAACCAAATATCCCAGATAGAGTCAACGTTTTAGCATCATTTCGAAGATTGGGAAGTTCTTTACACTACTAGCTTCGCAAATATAAACAAATTCATAAATAAATTTGGACACAAAATCATCCTATATTATGGTCAAAAGTCAGCATGTCCAGCAATTCAAAATGTTTTAGACAACCCCCTTTTTTTTTTATTCGATTAATATTGTTTAGACAACCCATTCAAGAAAAATCCAATTTTTTATGACATCCTTAGGCCCTAGCTTGCCAAGTTTGATTTATTCTACACTTTTTGGTGGCAATGTTTCTTTGCTTGTGTCACCAGTGAAGTAACAAAATATTCTTAGGCACTAAAGAATAAAGATAAGATCATACATTCCCACAGACATACACTGTAACACTACAAGTAGTTTAATATCAAAACATTAAATTTTATTACATAATATTAAACATATTACTACTTAATTATTGTCTTTAGTCTTTAAGGGTTGTGGCAACTTGGTATTTGTTTAATTATCCAAAAAATATGTTCATATTTTGGTATGCATGAATGACAAATCTAGAATTTTAAATTAAAATATATTTTTATTTAATATCAGAATAAAATTGTTGTAAACAAGTGACAAAGGCTTCATATTCTTGAACTTATTTAGAAAAGAAGAATTGCGATGAGATATGAATATATCATGTGACGTCAAATTCAGTAAAAAGGTCCGAATTCACGCGTTTCTTAATATGGAAAAACAGAAATAGCGTTGGTGATCATTTTTATTTATAAGGGTGTATAATTAGTGATGACAAATAAATAATTATCGTTTTTAATTACTTCATACATCTCGTCATGCATATATGTTCCCATATATAATGTATTTTAAGAATTGTTGTATCTACCGTGCTTCATAGTCTCAAATATTTGACTTAGTATCTTACATTTATACATAATCCTAATTGTAGCCTCAGCATAGAGCTTACTAATTCAAAGCTAAAAAAATTAAAATTACTTTTATTATTATTATTATTATTAATCGAAGCAAGCAATACAGAACTAACAACGAAAGAACACAAAGATTGATGGAGCCTGGAGGCAATCAGGTCAAGGAGGAGAAATAAAATTAGCATATATATTACTCCCTACGAGGCCGATGAAGCGAGGCACCAAAAGTTCTAAGAGCCTAACGAGCTAACTCGTGGGCCACTCGTCTCCCATGGTCAATAAAGTATTGAGAAAAGCAATATGATGATTAGACTGGCTAGTGATGTAACTTGACAGATATTTACAGCTTAACCCTGCCGTCATACAGATCAACCAAACCATTCTTACGTTACGAGAATGACTTCTTATAAAGTGAATTACCCAAACTTCCGAAAATATCCCTACAATGTCGACTACCTTCTGTGTACACGCAGTTTTATTGGACGTGTTGTCACGCTCAATACAAATTCGTGTATATCGTATATGTCCTTTCTGAGACTCTCCCCAGTCGTCGTCTTCTTCCTCGTTGCATAAAACTATATATATTTATAGCATTTGGCACATTTCTTGACTTCCTCACCTACACTACACAGCTTTATACTTTTCGTCCTCCATTCTTTCACATTCCCCGACTATGACTCACCCAGCTCTCCTCCATTTAATTCAATTTACCCCAAACTCTCAACCCCCTCAGATTTTCTTCTTCAAATTTTCTACTCTTTTCATCTCTGAATTAGTTGAATTAATCCATCTTCTTCAAGCTTATGTGTAAAGATAAAATGGCAACTGATGCCGCTGCGCCCACTCTGACCCCTCGAAACTCTACAACTTCACGTACAACAAGAACCTCCATCCCCACACCCTCCAACAAACCTCGGTCTCCCAGAACATCAGCTCCCATATCCGATCCTTCGTCCAGCAACCTCCATTACACCACCGAATCGAGCTACAGACTCGACACATCAAGAGCAACAACATCATCAAGCAGAACATCCTTATCCAGCCTCCGCGATTCGTTGCCAGAAAACCCTCACATTTACGATTTCGCTGAAATTCGCTCCGCCACCAACAACTTCCTAGCCAAACGACACTCCTCGTCATCGTCGCCTTCCTGGCGATGCACTCTCCGTCACAAGGACGTCATCGTCTTCCAACGCAAGTTTCGCCGTTCGATCGAGACATCGGAGTTAAAACAGAGGCTGTCGGTGATATGTAGGAGTCATTCTAAGAGTATAATTAAGCTCCTCGGCGCTTCGATCTCCGGCGACCACATTTACCTTGTTTACGACTTCGTCAACGGCGCAAACCTGTCGGACTGCCTCCGAAACCCTAGAAATCCTAATTTCACGGTGCTTTCGACATGGATGTCGCGAATGCAGATCGCGGCTGATCTCGCACACGGCTTGGATTACATACACAACAACACGGGACTGAGCATGAGCTTCGTGCACAAACACGTCAAGAGTAGTAGTGTAATTGTGACGGAACCCTCGTTCAATGCCAAGATCTGTCACTTCGGCGCGGCGGATCTGTGCGGCGAGACCGCGATTGAACAGAGGGAGGTTAAGATTCTCGAGAGAACTGGCTCCGATGAGATCACGGAAGAAGACGCGACGAAAACGCCGTCGGAGTTGAAGAGATCGGACAGTCGAAGGATGCAATTCGAAGGCGTGAGAGGCTATATGTCGCCTGAGTTCCAGTCCACCGGAATGGCGACGCAGAATTCCGACGTGTTCGCTTTCGGAGTTGTAATGTTGGAGCTATTGTCCGGCGAAGAGCCGGTGAAGTACAGATTTGACAGGACGAGTCGCGATTATAGAAAAAGATCGGTGATTGATACGGCAAGAGATGTGATCGATGACGACGGTGGTGGAGAGGCGGTCGAGGGGAGGCTGAGGAGGTGGGTGGACAAGAGGCTAAAGGACTCGTTTCCGGTGGAGGTGGCGGCGAAGGTGACACGTGTCGCATTGGATTGTGTACACGTGGATCCAGATAAGAGGCCAAGCATGCGACGCGTGGCGGGGAAGATATCCAAGCTCTATCTAGAGTCGGAGGCTTGGACGAAGAAGGTTAACGTTCCAGTGGACATTTCGGTCTCTTTGGGCCCTCGATGATGAATATATATATATATATATATTTATATGTATATCTTTTGGGGGTGGAACAAAAATATTCTAGCGGATAATATATTTAAATTGATTTTGACAGAGTATATAATTATTTGAAAATTTAGTTTTGTTTTTCCAATCTAATATTAATATGTTTTGATTCTGATGGTGACATAAGTGGGTTTTTTTTATTGCAAACATTAGTGGTTAATGGATTTTGTTAGTTGTTTAATGAGATTTTATAATAACTATCAAAGTTGAACAAGAATTATTTCTGTTACTTTTTTCCCTTGTGTATTCCATGCTTCCAAGTCAGTCCATCCAAATTATTGCCTTATTCTACTTTGCTATTTAATATTTAGGTAAATTACTCTCCCTTCTCCTAAATTTTGATATAATTATCCTTAGGGATTAAACTTGTCAACCGTTTGTTTAATGTTTAAAATAAGTCTGAACTCTCTACTGTTAATTGAAAGTTAATTTCTTTTAAATAGAATTCTCAAATTTGAAAAATACCCTTATGTTCAGCTTTGTTTTCCTTTTTATCCTGAATTCCGTTTGAATCTGAACTAGTGCAAGCTTAAACAAGAAATCACAACCATCGAGAAATCTTCCAATTGTCTCCATCTTGGAAATGGTTGTTGCATGATTTGTTCGATTGTAGTGCTAAATTCCGGTGAAAATCAAGTCAACGGGGAAATTGTATTTTCGAAATCCTCACCGGCCAACAACTGAGAGAGATGATGAGATGGAGAGGAGAGGAGAGGAGAGGAGGGGAATTGACGAGTCTTTTTCTTCACACAAAATTCGTTAATTTTTGGAAACTTTGAAGAGATTACTTTTCATGGAAATCTCTTCCACATTAGATGTGCTCCGATTCCAAGGCACACTATCAGATCTAACAGTAGTGGCTTTGTTTGGTTGGCCATGGCAGTAGTTGAATTGGGGGGTTAATGACATCCATGGTGAGTTGTGTGTTGGTTGAATGTTTTGCAGAGAACGGAGTTGCTCCAATGGTGAAAGGGGTGATGTTTATGTAGTGGATTGGATGATGTTTATGTAGTGGATTTGTCCAAAATCTTTTTGGTAGTGTGAGAAAATTATGGGTATAATACGATTTTGAGCGATGTTTATAACACTTATCTTCTAACTTAAAAATCTAAACCTTTGTTACTTATCTATCTTTATATGTTCCAAGTTCATCCCTTTCCAAATCCGATAGAACCATTTACTACAGCAAAGTATTTATTACATTAGTTAACGGCTAATTATGAGCAACAGCCATAGAATCATTCTTGCATCCACAGATAGACAATTTTCACTTGGATGATTGTCTAAATAATCCCTCTTAGTTATACCTTTTTATAATCCTTTTGTCAATACTTTGTATGATAAAAGTTTAGAAATCTAAAAAAAAGATAAAATATACTCACACCTTTTGAAATTTGTCCCAACTATACTATTTTTATAATTTAGTAAAACTTACACTCACACTTCACGAAATTTTATAAATGATTACACTTAACCCCAACACTATATGTATTGTCTGTTTTACTCTACCATTGACTGAAAAGACATTTTTGACCTCATTTTTCACTTTTAAAAGATTATATTGTCCCAACTTTCCTTCCATTATTTTCCTTTAAACCTTAAGCGCCACACACACACACACACATATATATATATATATTTGCAGCACTAGAAATATATAATATATTTTTAATATATGTTATATTACATATTTTAGTATAAAATAAATTTAAAATTAAAATTATAAATTATACATACTTGTAATTCTTTCACGCTTTATGAATCTTAATATGATAATGATAAAGCTTCATACACATATATACATAATCATCATCACATTAAGATTTATAAAACTCGAAAAAATTACAAGTTTGTATAATTTCTAATTTATATTTAAATTTATTTTTTTAGTAAAATACGTAATATAACATATATTAAAAATATATTTATAAAAACTTGCAATATATTTCTAGTACTACAAAAATATATGTATATGTATGTGTATGTGTGTATGTGACTTAAGGTTAAAAGGGAGGTAATGAAAGAAAAGTTAGGGCAATATAGTCTTTTAAACGTGAAAAATGATTTCAAAAATGTATTTGCAGCCAATAGAGGGGTGAAACAAACAATACATATAGTATTGGGGTTAAGTATAATCATTCATCAAACCTCAGGGATTGTGAGGGTAGATTTTGCCAAATTATAAATATGGGTGTAGTTAGGACAAATATCAAGGAGTGTGAGTGTATTTTGCCCTATAAAAAATGAAATAGATGTAATTACTACTTTCTTATAAAATTATATAAATAGTTTTTTTGAGAAAAATAAAAAAATCAAAAATACAAGCTCCCAAAGATTCTCATATTTGTCATTTTAATTATATTATCTTCCATTTGCTTTTTAGAAAATATTATTTTAAATATATCCTTACATTACATATAATGTAGAGTAATTAAAAAAAACACTTGAAACGCGTTTCTAGATTATGCCATTTTGGTGTTCCTACTCAGGGTGCACAAAAAATCGGTAAAACCGGAACCGTAAGGAACCATATCAACCGTTCACTACGGTTTCGGTTCCCGTTCCAAGTCAAGGAATCAGAACCGGAATCGGAACCGTTAGAAGAAAAAAAAAATATATATATATATATATATATATATATATATATATATATGTGAATAATAATATCTTCTAAGTTCTAGTATTCTATATAATATAACAAGTATAAAAATAGATAATATATAAATAAATACTAATACATTCTAAATTCTAGTGTTCTATTTATATATAAAGTACAAAATATATAATATATAGATAAATACATTTACCTTCTAAATTCTAATGTTCTATATATTTATATAATATAAGATATACTAATATCTTTTAATCTATTGTTATAACTAGGGGTGCACAAGTACGAGTGTGTATCTTGCTAATGTTTAAAAAAATAATAATAATAAATTTGACAAAGAATAGTTGAGTAACCGTAAAGAACCGGAATCGAACCGAACTCAATAATTCCGGTTCTGGTTCTAAAATTAAGGAACCGTTGAGAACGGTTCCGATTCTGATTTCGATTTCAATTCCGTCAAGAACCGTAAGAAACCGTACCGTGTGGACCTCTACTCCTACTTCCTTTCTCGCACTCTTCTCCTTCTATTATGTAACTTATCTACCACCTACCAAATTTGTAAATAAAATATCAATTAATGTTAAAATTTAGGATAAATATCAGCTTATGAGGTTTGGATTTATTTCACACGAAAATAAAAGTTTGAACTTTTAGCACCGTTTATCAAAAAAAGACTTCAAATTATGTATAGACAAACACCATATGTAAAGACTGTTATACCCTTGACCTTTCTTAACTTCCGAAATAAGTTTTCATTAGTGCAAGAAAAAGTAAATGAGTTGGAATACACACACGTATGTATGTACTCCCTCCGTCCCATAATTCTTGGCATGTTTGGGGATTCCAACTTTTTATGGTGGGACTCACTTTTTAGTGTAATAATGCATGAATTTACATATTAGTCTTTGTTTAAAAGTTAGTATCATTATTATATGGTGGGCCCAACTTTTAGGATAGTAGAGTTTGGAAAGGGTAGTTTAGGAATCATATAATCCATTTTAAGAAATGAACATGTATTTTGGGACATCCCAAAAAGAAATAGTGGACTAAAATTATGAGACGGAGGGAGTATTATAATTAAGTTAAAGCTTTCCAAGGTGCTTTGAACAAATAAATAAAATAGGATGTGCATCCCTGGCATAGTAGCACACAAGACAAATGTTTTGTGAAATGAAAAAAAAATACACTATATATATCAACACCCCCACCATATATGATGATTGTCTTCCACCAATTTTTATTTATGAATGTGCATTATAATTTACATGAAATAATTCCAGTAAATTACAAGATTCAATTATTTAGAAAATTAATTCACAAAAAATCAATCTATTGAGGTTCACAAAAATTTTATTCTATTATCTTGTAATCTAAAATGAAATTTTATTCACATAAAGTGAAATCTGATGAAAAAAACCAGTATTAAGGATTTTCTTTACTAGCTTGGGGTTCATAAATATATTAAAAGAAGACTTATATGATTCTCTCTTCTGGTTTTCATTTAAGAAAGTATGAAATGACTTCATCCAATGGCCAAGTTGATAGAGCGCCTAGTGTTTCAAACGGGTGTCTTTATGTTCAAGTCTCCCTCCTACATGTTTGTCAAGAAAAATAAAATTAAATAAGATATCGACTAACATGAAAGAGATGTACTTAATTAATGTGAGTTGTAAAAAAGTGACTGCAAATAAACTTTATGAGAGAGAAAAAAGAAAAAGAAAGGAAGTGTTGAATGTTCAAGTTTAAAGACTTTTTTTTTCTTTTTTGGATAATTTAAAGTGGGGGCATTTTACAATTTTAGAAACTTAAATATTCAAATTGGAGACAATTTCCTTGCTGCGACTTGGCTTCTTGGGAAATGAAAGTAGGATGATAATAGGCTTTACAATAAAGTTCTGGTTAAATTAGACTTACTTTTTCTGAAGTTTGATAAGTGAATTAATATGTTGACCTAACCTTCTCAGACTTGAGACTAGTAATTAGAGAATTTAATATGTTAGACCTTACTGGCTAAATTAATTTTTAATTTACAATCTTAGATTTATCAAACTTACAAATATTTATATATAGAGAGTGTCAAGAGAGGATCTAGAGATTATTAAATGGACCTAAACAATAAGTCATCGATGGAAACTTTTAATTGAACTGAAATTTTGGTGCCTCCGCACTAGAACCGGCGTTTTGATTACTCTTGACCTCCTCTTCCTTGAATTGAAGCCATGGAGGAGGTGCCAGCGGTTAAAGGCTTAAAGCCAATGGTGGGGGAAAATACTTATACGGCATAACCTCTATAAATTAATAATCTCTTTTAAATAATAAATTGTGTCAGTTCTAAAATACTAAATCAATAATTTCGTTAAATTTATAAGAGAATACATTTCAAAATTTTCTTTTCTATATGTTTCACTTACTACATAAATTAATAATTTGGTAATAAGTACATATAATTTAGTAAGTACAATATCTTTAATTTAATCTTTAATTGATTAGATGAGTACAATACATTGAGTCTTTAGTTTATTAAATTGTAAGTATAATACATTGAATCTTTAATATCTTGTTAAATTAATAAATTATTAATTTATCGATAAATGTATTGTACTTACTGAAAACTAAATTAAACCCATCTAATTCAATAGATGACCGAAGGTCACATAAAGTCTTCTGACATTTCTAATAGTCCCGCTTGGAACTTGTGATGTACAATTCAAACCATTTTTCTGTTTTTCAACTCTTTTTAATATTTATCAAATGTTGTAACCTAATACTATTTTTTTATCTCTCAAAGTGGAAGATTAAGGAAGATTATGGGTTCAAGTTCTGTAGGGATAAAAGTGGTTGAGTGTGTTATTTGTTAGGATTTTTAAAAAAAAACAAAATCTCCTTTTAATATTTTATCAACTCAAATTACTTGAGAATATGCTTTCTTTTGATGTTTTTTTTCTAGTATAAACACAATAGCTACCTTTATGGCTTATGTGAAAAGGGGTGAGGAACCAATGACTAAAAACAATCCAACTCACTCGTTAAAATCAATATTTAATTCACTAGTTCCATACTTTTAAGTAATTGGAGTTGCAATATTACTCCCTCTTTCCCATTATTCTTGGGTCATTTTGAAAATTTAATTTATTATGGTAGTAGAGTTTTAATATTTATTATAATAGTAATTAATGAATTTACACATTTGTCTTTATCGAAGTAAAAGATAGTATTACATAGGACCAACGTCTAGTAACACTTGATCCCTTAGATTTAAGTGTACTCACAGCATCTCACCCTTTGTGCTCACATGTGACGACGAGGTTTACCTTAATTAAACCTAGTTTACATCATCCAACCTGACCCTTTAGTCAACTTCGAGCCATTCAAGAACCCAAAGGTTCATCAATTCGTAGCATTCCAATTAGGTTTACTAAATTAGACCCAAGTTCAAGACACTAAGGTAAGGTGCACATGTTGTCATATGTTTGCCCATGTAACTTTGAAAATCAAAGCATTTTGAATTGATTAATTTGAATTTTGATGAATGAATGCACACAAGCAATTGATAAAGAGAATTTGCAATAAAAATTAAAAAAATAAAAACTTATCAAGGAATGTATGGTTTCAAAGGTAGGCTGTGTTGTGAATTTACAAAGTCATTGCATCACCAAGGTTGCACCGAAAATTTCCTTGAACACAGTATTTGGTGGCTTCCATCACCAACTTAACTTGGCCGCCATTAACTCAGCTTGTAACTTTATACCCCAATAACATTACCAAATAACAAGTACTCCAAACAAGCTTGATATCAAATTTTGAAAATAATGACCCATTCAATTTTAACATCTTACATGATATAAAAACTTAGATCATTCTCCAGAAACCCCTTCCTTAAATTAAGGACAGACAAGCAACCTTGCTATTGAAATTATATTTGGAAAGCAACATTAGTTATGAAAGAAGGAAAAGAAAAAGAAAAAAGAAAAATCAATAACATGTATTCATAAATTATGAAGGAAAAAAAAAAATTATAACATGCTTATTTGGAAAAGGTAAAGGAGAGAAAAAAAATCAACTATTTTAACAAATTTACTAATGAAACCCAAATTGTCTTTTAAATTTTCTTCTTTAAAATGTAAAAGTTATCTCCGGTATTACTAAAATTTTACTTTTTTAAGTATTATCTTTTCTCCAAATCTTTCCATAACACTTTTGAGAGTATAAACAAAGAGAGATTTGGAGGTCAAACTCTCTCCTTGTCTTTTCTTCTCTCTCCTCAATCGTAAACCAAACATGAAAATTATTATCCTTCCCTTTCTTTTCTTTTCCTTCCAAATCCATCAATCCAAAGGAAGCCTCAGTGATTATCAAATAAGAAGTTCATATAATTTGCATACATAAAGGAAAAAAGGTCCTTCATTGTGCTTTTCCGATGGCAAGTACATGGGATTTCACTGTAGAGTTCATCAATAGATTATTTCTTCTAACACTACAATAGTCTTGGAAAGTTTACAGAAAGAACCATAGTATTCAAAACAATGCAAAAGGTAACGAGTGTAAAAAACAAATCTCACATACGATTTACACAGAGAAACCACAAACATTATATGCACATCTCAGGCAAGAATATGTTAAAAAAAAACCAACAGATTGCCGCAAATATGATTACTCCAGCTCCCATCTTCCTTCTTGTTTCCTCCTACAACGCCAATCAAAATAATTGGACCAGAATAGCTACTCCCTCCTACTCCCTCACTGGAGATGAATTTACTCAAAATGCTCCCGAGCCTTGAAATACAGCAGTCTCCTTGCGGTGGGAGCCGGAGGAGCCAACCCAGGTATGTCCCTGATGCTTTTGTTGTTGGGATTCACAATCTAAAAACCGTCGCAGTTAAAATAGAAATTGAGCAGATCAACTGCAGGCATTGGTGCGAATGCAAAGAAAGTACATAAAGAAATATGCAGCGTGGAGATTCAAAGTAGTAAGGCCCTGTTTGGATTGACTTTTAAAAAGCGGCTTTCAGATTTTCAAGTTCAAAAGCCGTTTTGGAGAATGTTTGGATTGATAAGGTTGAAGAGTTTCGGAATCCAAAAAGAGCATTTAAAGGAAGCTGGTAGCTACCAGCTTTCTCATTTAGCTTTTGCTTCGGCTTTTACGCAGAAGAAAAAGAGAAACGAAAGCTAAATGAAGAAACTGGTATCCACAGCTCCCTTTAAACACTCTTTTTGAATTTCAAATCTCTTCAGCCTCACTAATTCAAACACTCTTCAAAACGACTTTTGAACTTGAAAAGTCGAAAGTCGTTTTTCAAAAGCCAATCCAAACAGGGCCTTAGACAGAGTGCACAAAGTGGCTTGTGATACTATAAGCACAAGAACATGATAATCTCTTCATTATAGTTACTCTCTCAGGAGATATGGCATATGTAATAATCCGCATACTTGACCATGCCACAAAGGCAATGAACATATATATCCACCACTCAAGCACCATGCACTTAATAAATGCATTGGGGAACTCAAATCTCTCGTAATTAATCAATATTATTATTCTCAAACAGTTGAATATTTCCCTCAAATAATTTAGAATATACTATTAAATGATAAATTTAAAATGCTTCGTAATAATTTCACATTTTCTTAGAATATGCTACCAACCAAATTCACATTTTGACTTCTACCCACACAAATAAAATGGATAAAAAATAAACTTGCGAGTTATTCACAAACTTTCTCCAACTAAAAATTCATAAGGTGGACCCTCAGAAAAATTATGCACTTATGGTAAAACTTGTGGTTGACAAAACTACTAACGAAGTAGGTAACAACACCCAAAAAGAAAATGGCAATGAATGGATAAGTAAGAGAAAATACCTTCACAATAATTATGGCTATTACACCACACACAATAAGAAAAAGAAAAAGCATGATGCATTTATCTGTAGCCACCTGGAAAACATCTGGGAATTAGTTTATAAACAAAAAGAAGAAAATTAAATAAAAATGCATTTCAGGGTAAATAACCAACCAACGAACCTGCCTACCAATCTCCTTCACAAGCTGGGATGCCTTCTTAATAGAGAACTGAATCGTATCCAGCTCATTAACGATACGACCCATTTGTTCAGTCTGCACAAATTTAAGAATTGAATGATAAACCTAGATTAGACCTCCCCTAGCCAAAACAACAAAATGAAGATGATTGCTGATGCATACTCACTTGTCCTTTCAAAGAAACAGCAGTTTGGGTTCCCACTTCAATTGTTTGTTCAACAACCTACACATCAGTCCGAAGTTTAGAACGCAAGTAATGCAATGTTTAAGCAAAAGACAATTCAAAGTTAAATGTTCACCTGTTTGGAGCGTTCAATAGCCTGATCAGTCTCGTCCATCGTCTTCACCCCAGCATTTACAAGCTCCTGATTTGACATTGCTACAGTGGCAACAATGAAAATTGGGAATTGTGGCTCAGCAAATCTTTTTTAAACTAAAAAAAAACCACAACTTTGACAAAGAAAGGCCCTGGCTTAAAAAATATCAAATACAATTGGAGCAAATAACAATGATAGAATGCCTGAATTGAAGATTGAAGTTGGATAGAACATTGAACCAGCCTATTTATATTGGGTGCAACATTTTAGAAACCAAAAAAAAAATGGTTTCTGAAATTGCATTTGACATTCTAATACTGCATCTCTACACTTCTAGTATGAGTTTGATATAATTGTGCTGCCAATGAGTTTTCAATAGCAAATAAATTGAAACACATGCTATAGTTCCAAAAATTGTAAAATAGTAATGTTGAGATTAAAAATGGGCCTGATATTGCCAATATGCAGGAAACGGATGCACATATCAGATTCACAGGACATTCATTAACAGAAAACATGGTTGTCAGTGCAACATTTTAGTAGCATCTGCTTCCAAATAACTAATCATATTCAGAAAATTAAATTGGGTATAGACATGAAAAGATATCTGATGTCACCTGATGCAACTTGAACATTGTCGTCAGCTGTAGGGTCACTAACACCTGCTCCTGTATCAAAGAGTTCAACCCTCTTATTGCCAAGGCTGCTCATATACCTGCAGTGCCGCCAAACAAAATAAGAAAAAGAATTTATTTGGAGATGCCGAGACGCATAGAAACCCAGAAAAAATCAAGGGAACACAGAGTGAATGATCGCAATAAGGACATGAAGTCAGTGACCATAACGGGTTACCACTTAAGAGGACCCACAAGAACAAGCACTGTGTAATTGATATTATATCATCATCCAAGTGCTTCCATAATTGTTTTTGTTTATAATCTCATAGTCACCACATGCGTTGGTGGTAGGTGTTTACATTCTTTTGCTCCGTGTTTATTAATAAGTACTGGTCTTATTACAATAAATTTCAACCACAATATATCTCGCTGCACTAATACTTCCCGAAATCAAAACAGCATCATTGGCAAGCAGCAAATTTATGCAGAGAGACTAATCATTCATACATGTACAAGACCCCAATGATTAATCAATAAACAAGAACAAGAACAACAAGTTCCATACAACTTACCAAAAAAATAAAAATAAAAACAAGTTCCATACATCTTTATTCCCTCGTCCTTAATGTAAAAGGACCAAATTGAAACAGCAATCCTGACTTAAGTTCTAAACTTCATGAATCAATCTATTATTGTTCTAAAATAACCAACGGACTCCAGACACAAAAAAAAATTGAACTTGATATCCATAAGAACAAATTAGATAGATAAACTTACGTTTTTCTCAAGGCCACATATGAGTTCAGCTCTTTGATCTGCAAAAGTAAAGCAGTTCAACACAAGAGAAGTTGTGTAACAGAAACCGAGTAAAATTTCATAGAAGCAGCAGGGTGTGTGTGTGTGTGTGTGTAAAGAGAGAGAGAGAGAGAGAAGTCCTCTGTAATGTTAGACCATTACAATCCAAAGTTTTCTTCACTTTATTTTGCAATAGCCACTAATCTGAACCTTAAACAGAAGACACTTCTTTTAAATAGCTCAGGACCAAATTTTACCTCAGGGAATCAAATTCACCAATTAAAGTAATGAAACCAAATTGGATGAGCAGAACCTTTTAAATTATAACACCAAAACTTTGAACCAGCTGCTTTAGTGTATGGGACCATTAAACTTGTTAACATCAAAAGAAGATCAGAGTCAAAGGCTTATGATATGCCCAGATTACATAATACATAGAAATGATCAAATGATGAAATAACAGAATTTCCATGGAGTAGAATGAAAGTGATGAAGCAAATAATGTGCAGTGCAAAGCTTGTACATGTGATGAAGAAGTTGCTTCTATTTGTAATGTGTTACCTAATGCTTAGATTTCTTTTTAACAAATCTATGTTTAATCAACAATATGTTATTGTTAATACTTACAATTTTGAATTTTCTTTAAAAAATTATCAAATAATGTATTTATTCTGAAATCCAGTTTGAGCAAACAAAAAAAGTCCACATTTCAATTCAACATCAGCGGCAATCCAGGATAATTGACACATTTCATATTTTACATCTTAAATAAAATTCTGGAATATGGAATCTCAGTACAAAAATTAATGGAAACAGGAAGACAAAACAATTAAAACTTGAAATGACACGAAAGGAAACAATATCTAAAACTTTCTACAATCTTTCTTGGTAAAAACATATGCAACACATTTAGTTTGGAAGTAGTTCATGTACACATGAGTTCACAGTCCATTTCCACGCTCATTTGTTGCATAACTAAGCAAACTAAAAGGTCTCCAACAAAAAATTTCGAAAAAGGGTCCCCAACAAATTTACCATGGATTGCTTCTCGTCGTTGAATTGCTTATTAACCTCAGGAGGATTTCTGACCTCTTCATCTTTAATTTCACGATCAAACTCCTTGATTAGCCTGTTTTAGTAATTGGCATGCAAGACTTCACTGAATGATTCTAAAAATCTGCTGAAGGAAATGCTGAAAAATGCTATCAAAGAGAATATTTATCCAAACATTTCTAGTCAACTATTGACTCTTCCATTCCTCATTAATAATATTTAAACCCCAACATGAGGTGATATGCAAGGAACCCAATAGAAACTGCAAGGTCATTTGCTTCTATACAATTAAGGGAGCTAAAACTCGGTCATTATAAAATGTGAAGGTATTTTTGTGTGCCAAAGCCCAAGTTGGCATTCTTAACATAAACCATATTTTGTAAAAAAGTCATTGTCACCTGATGAAATAGTTGATGATCTTCAAATATTGGACTCATCAAGGAATTTTAAGGAGTGGAGACGGTTTGAAGAATTAATTTTCAATTTCTGTCATTTTCCTCCTATTGGGACCATAACTTTTGTTCGGACAGAAAATGTCCGAAAAAGAATATAACGGATATTAACAACTTTAACCTTCTTTGACCTACAAATAGAATCACAAAAGAGGAACTAGAAAAAACGAGAAAATGCCTGCCTTTTACATTCCCTCATCTTCCCTGTAAGATCCTCCAGCTGTTTACTTTGTCTATTGGAGTCTTTAATTTTATCCAGCTTCTGAAATCCATTCCTGAATACAAATACAAAAGAAAAAAATTGTGATAAGTAAATACAAATACGTAAAGTTCATCATCATAACAGGTTTAGTCTAGCAATGCATCAAATTATCGGTTAAAAAATGAAAACAAAAAATTGTGCAGACACTGGGGCTAAAAAGGGAAAAAAAAAAGTGAGTGATTGCTAATGTTCAAGCAACCCTGTCATATAAGAACTATACTCTACCATTACATAAAACTGGTCACTTGACAATGGGAGAAAGTGTAATTCAGAAAAATTCTTATTCGATGCAAATTTTGCTAAAAGTAAATGTCTGTATGTCATTTCAAACTTCCAGAGACCGAAGAAAACAAGAAATTAAAATCAGTTAACCTTATTTTACACCGACTTCAGCAACCAAACATCTCTGCTGGGTGCAAGCATCGGAGGACATCTGTAAATCACACCAGATGGACCACGACAATGGCTGATAACCAAACCTTTTGCCGAATTTAAGAAAAGATCGAAACTACAATTAAACCAGGGAACTCTGTCCAATGTATGGCATCGATACATTCGTTAATCACAGACATGCTGTATCAAAAAAAGGTAGAGGACGAAAATGAATTCACAAAAGAACCTTATCAGCGAAGGCAAAGTCCAAAATTACAGTTTCTACATGCAGGATGCCTCCTCTTTTTAGACCCTAAGTAGCACATATACGGACACAGGGCACACGTACAATACAATACAGATAAACAAACATGTCAAATCCTACAAAATTAGGATACTGACACCACGTTGATACAGCAAAATATAAAGATAAAATTTTATTTGCATGCAACTATTATACAAGACTGCTATAGTATTTTGATTTATTTTCTAACTTGTGTACTAAGAATTTCACAACGTGGAAAATGAAGCAATGAAGATATCATAAAGAATTTTTATTTATTTTACATATACTACTCCCCTATTATATTTTTGTCATTATAATTATATTCTTTCTTAAATTAAAGAGTGACTGTTGCATGTTTGACTTGTAATGGCACGTGTATAATGCCATTTTTTCTAAAAGAAAAATGGATTGGACGTTTTGGGGTGCATTCATCTTGTTTCCAAATTTGCCAAACGTAGCTCCTCTTATGATGTGCTTGCTTGTGCTACACAAGGCTAGTGTAGGGGAAGTGTCTTGGATGAGTAGGCCAAGTGTATAAAATAATGAAATGTTTTAAATTTATGTACACGTCCATAAAGTACTGAACACATGTTTGTGCTTCTTAGGACCATTTAATCCAAGTATATTTCTTTAGTCAATACTTGCATAAAAAAAAACTTTGTAGTCAGTCCTTGTCAACCTAGTTGTAGTATTCTCTTTTATATATTTTTCTAGTCTACATTCTTAAATGTCATTGTCACTTGCATTATTATGATCGAATAGGAGAAGAAATAATTGTATCTCAGCATCAGACACAAAGGTGAAGGTCAGACACAAAGGTGAAGGTCAGACACAAAGGTGAAGGGCCTGAACCCTGTACAATCTTTTAAATCGCCTATTTTGCGACAATCATCTCACATCCTTATAGAAGAAGTTATTTCATGTGACGGTCACACCATGTGACAGCATATGTGATTTCACCATTCATGTTGAATCTCCAACAGGACGCATGAAAAAAATCACAATGGCTGTCATATGGGTGCAATGATCACGTGGAATAATTTCTCCATGATAATTTAGGTGTTGTACGTAGAAAAAAAAAACAAATTTGGATCCATTGATTCATAATTTCTCCTGGTGAAATGAATATGCTCTGCATACCATTAACTAGCATGAAATAATTGACATAAACTCCACCAGTTACTTTAATTTATTTCTTCAGCTAAACCAATATTATTTCTAAAAATGCCAACAGAAATTTGTGGTAAAGTCTCTCAGATGTAGTTCCAAGGCCTTGGTTTCAAGTACCCATAAAAGCATGGACACCATCTTCAGAAAGATAGGACAGAATAAATGGGATAATCCCAAGCAACAGAAAATAATCCTACTGCCTTTATGATTTTCTCACATATTTGAGTTGCTTTAAACCGAGAGGATAAGGAAGTCTTACATTTGATCCATAAAACCTGATGCCTACAGATTTGGATCCATTGATTCATAATTTCTGTAACTTCCCATAGTCAACATGAGCAGCAAACACACCATGATGCATCATGCTATAGATGGGTGGTCATCAATTAACCAAAAAACAGCAAAACAGGTGAAGTTGTAAATGAGCATATTGCATTTTAGTGAAAAGATATTAGCATCTCTATGTTTTAATATATGATTAGATATTTCTGCAGTCCCTAATCTATATTCTTTCCTTATTTCTTATTATCCACTTCCTCTATGATTTTAAACACATGTTGCATGAAAGCTTCACAAAACAGAATGAGAACTTAGGTCCACGACCACCACAAACATACTGTGTTCCTTAATCAATGCAATCACCATCCACTTCTCCATTATTATATCATATGCCCGCTTTATTTTAAATCACAAGGACAGAAGGGTCATCAGCATTACAAAAAAGTATGAGATCCTCTGCAAACAAATATTCTTTGATGATAATCACCGGCCACCCATCAAGTCATGTCACAGCCTGAATGGGTGCTGGACTCATATCCAGCCAAATAAAAAGAAAATGAAAAACTTAAAAATTAAACACCCCGCCTTTTGGTAGAATGACGTCTGTTAACCCTCAGGCTGCTGTCTGGAGCAAGACTATTGGTCATAGGTTGGCATATGCTTCTAAGTGTAGGTTCTTTTACCACAACCCGATGAGGAACACATTTTCGAACTTGAGAATCTACCGGATGAGAGCACTGAAGACATCAAATATGCACTTCTTACCGCCCAAATAGTAATACCAGTTCATTTTTTCACAACAAATGCACCAACATTAAGGTTCTACTAGTTGACTGGAAACACCAAATGCTTAGAATGTTTAAATATGAGATAGAAAATGTCCATTTTCACTCTACAGGTAGAGTAGAAACATAGTTATATCAATTTTTCCTATTAAAAAGCATTATGTATGTAGCTGACATCTATTAAACAGCAAAGTAATAGCTCTGTCCAAAACTGACTTCAATGTAGAACCCCCTCACAAATTCTCTCATTGACATTCCACCATTTCCCCTTTCAAAACTTAGTCCAACAAATTGTAAAAACCTGGCAATTATGTGCGCCCATACTCACAATCAAGCTGCACTTGAAGCTCCTATGACTCTAAACTTAAGTCCAGATCAACTCTCAACTTATTATTATTTTATAAGGATATCTCTTCACTTATTATTATTAGAATTATTTGTATAGATAAAACACACATCCATCTAATTTGTCCCAACTGTTTCTTTGGAATGTGGAGAATGTAGAAGGTTGAGGAAGCCCACCCAAACAAAAGCCTGATGGTGATTTTCCTAATCTATTTGCTTTCTCAACTAATTATTTAAAACCCACCATAGATAAGTTCAACCACCCGAAAAAGACATCAAGCTATATTTGTTGAAGTCGTATCTAGATATTCAAAAAAGCCCCAAGCTCATCATAGCTCATTCATGGTATCTTAATCTATGACAAGCAAGGTAGTTATGTGCACATAAAGTCCTTATACACATGCTTTTTTACTGGCTTGTGTTGCATATTTTGACCTGTTTCAACTGTAAGTATATTCATGCACAATTCTAACACATGCCTCTTACTTTGCTCAATGTCGCTCCCTCACACAGTCGCACTTTAACTATTAAAATCTTTGATACCTTAGCATGGCTTGAGCCTTTAATAACTATGCATCCATTATAAATTTCAAAGAAAAAAATAATGAGGTTCCCAGCATTCTAGACTTAATACATTGTTATCCTTGATTTGTAAGAAGCTCCAGGTTACATCTATTCTCCTTTCAGCCTAGCCTTGTAATGCTAATTACTGACAAATTGACAATCCAACAGCATCAATCATAAAATTCTAGTAGTGATGTGATGATGTGCTATTTCTTGATACAGACATCATGTAGAAGTATAGCTAGGAAAGCATAATTACAATTAGTGTTTATTGGACAACAACATTGGTTTCAAAGAAGGTAACTATTGTCAACCATAAGCACACCCTTGAGGAAGACAGCAAATGGGTTTTCCAGTAAAATGGTGGCTCCGTCTCAGTGAAAATCAAAATTCTAGAAACTTCGAATAAATCCTAGAGCTTGATTGATAGTGCGTGACAAACTGATCCAATCAACATGAGGTAGATAAAGGGATTAAATATGTGTACAAACTTATCTCTCATAATAAATTTTCACCTCTTAGAACTCCGACGAAAACACTGAGTAGAAATAACTATAAACTCCACACGTTTCATATATTTAGTACCGAGAACAATTTAGATGTCTACTGAATAATGAGTAAGTGTCAATTTATGAAAAAGTACTAATGTAAACAAATAAATAGCAGAAACCAGCCGAATATACTATCTATACTTAACCTACTTTTATTGCTGAGAAAAGGAAAAGTAGGGTAGGGTCCAAAAATTGAACCCAAATATGCAAAATAATGTACAAGTTTCAGTAAAATATTTTCATTTCCTCGCGCCTTGTCGAAGATGAAAATGATGACTTCAAGTGTTACCGTTCTCTCCCTTACATTGTCTTACATGTGTACAATAATATCAGATCGCGAGATTTACATTGACAATAATCATGGGGTAGTTCCTTTTTGAACGCATAGTTCTTCAAATGTAATACACATACATACATATGTACATATATAGAGAGAGAGTGGGGAAAAACATACGCGAGAGCTCGGAAATTGTCACGAATTTCGCCGTGGATCTGCTCCAACTGAGGGCTCATATTCAACTCCGTATTCGCCATTCTCTCTCCTCGCCGGTCAGAAACAAAATCCCCACCGGCTACTCCAATTCCCAAAAAAGAAACCCTACTCGATCACCAACTTCACAACATCTTTTAATATATATATATTCGGTGATTTGGAATTTGAAAAGAAAAAACAGAGAGAAAGAGAAGGAATTTCAGACGTTTTAGGGTTCTTGAAACGAAAGGAGAAAAGCGTGGAAGAGAGAGAGAGAGAGAGAGAGAGAGTCGCTGTTTTTGTAATCAAATAAAATAATGATGAGAACAGGTTGCCTTGTCTGTGTTATTCTTTCGATATACACTTTTTTTTTATATATTTTATACTATAATTTTCTCATGATTCATCAAAGTGGAGTGAATAAATAAATAAATAATAATATAGGAATAATAATAAATAATATTTGAATTTTAATTGAGAAATATAATAGTCTGTTGCGGCGTAACTAGTGTTGTCTCTAATGTGAACTTTGGAGACTACTACATCTCGGGATAAACCTGATTCGGTGTTTGGCAACTATATATCGCGATATGACAGTTGCAAAATTAAAATTATATATATATAGATATTATTTAGAAATGTAAATAAAAAGTTCGACTCAACTCAAGGCTCCTTTATGTTCGTTTGACTATTAACCATATGGAGTTTAAGCGATTCATTTAATACTCAATTATTAGAAGAATTATATATTAAAAATTCCTATGATGACTTGTTAATAAATTAATAAGTTTGTCAAAGCTTTTACTTGTGATTCATAAATAGTTTTGTTAGTTTGTAACTAAACAAAGTCTATCCTAGTACGCTCCATTCAAGAAAATGATAAATATAAAAATATAATTTTAATTGATAATACTTTTACAAAAACAAAAGAGACAGAGAGAGAAGTTTTACAGGGGTTTAATATAAGTGAAAAAACAAGAGAAAGAGAGTGTGAAGGAGAGTTTATTACCGTGGATATAGAGCGGTAGAGAGGGAAAAAGAGAGACACTATTACTTTACTATTTTTTAAATTAAAAAAAAATCAATGGAGGTCAACAGAGTATTTTCAAATTTTTACTAGGGGCATTGTTAAGTTTCTACTCTCTTTTGGATTTTAAAAAAAATAATAAGAAATAGTGAGAACCTATAGGAGTATTTTCAAATTTTAACTTGGGATATTTTTAATTTTTTTACAAAAAAATATCATAGCTAATAATATAAATAGGTCTATCTCTGCTCGTAGCTAACAGAAAAAGTCAAAGATTATAGAACAAGTAACATACAAAAAAAAAATGATCATGAAAATATTTTCATACTCCTATTGAAATAACATATTTAATGAAAGCAAATCAAACATAACCAGAACAAAGTAGAGAGCATTATTTTAATTCACAATAAATTTTACACAAAATGATTACATTATCACCAAGTACTAACTACTAAGAGCATCACCAATGGGATAGCCAAAGGCACATTTAGAGATCAAATTGACACTGTAGCAATACAATGTGATGGCTAAATTTGCGAGTCCCACTTGAGGTTAGCTAAGTGGATAGCCGGATCCGGCTATCCACTTAGCTAACCAAAACTTTGTATATATTTTTTTTTTGTCTTTGCTTTTCTCGAACTCCGTGCCATGTATATATATATATATGTATCATTTACTTAAATGTCAATAACTTTCACTACAAATTAAATTTTTTGATGAAACTAATTCTGTTATAAAGATAATTTCGAGAGCTTTAATTTGAGTACCACTTAGACTATTTTTTGACTTAAAACGAAAAAATTATGAATTTTTTAAGTTAAAAAAGTATAAAAAAATTTAATATAAATATGTATATACATAAAATTTTAAGATTAATTTAATTGTGTAAGATTATTTAATTGTGTGGGTAATAAAAATTTGAAGAACATGTTGTGAAGTTAAAATTAGAAATTATGATGTGGTTGGCTAAAATTTAAATCTGGAGAACCTGTTGTGGAGTCAAAATTTAGAGATCCTGATATGATGATGTGGCTGGCTAAATTGTTGAGGTGACTAACTAAAATTCAAATTTGGAGAACCAAATTTGGAGATCCCATAGTGGATGCTCTAAGGGTTGTAGTTTAGTCCCACGTCCTCACTTGCAAATTAAATGTAGAGGTTTTAAGCTTAGAGGGTATTTTTTTATATATATATTTGTACTCTCGTGTTAAAAGAATTGACACTTTTAATCATAGTTCACAAGTAAATGATAATTTTTTATTAAATTATACAATTACTCTTTCAGATATCCTCACTCATCCTTTAATTTTTAATGTTTTGTGGTGTCTTTTGACATGACGAAAAATATATCCAAAAAAAAGTTCTCTTCTAACCAGACTAAAAAAAAGTTATTAGATAAACTATCTCTTTTAACCGAACTAAAAAAAATATCTGTTAAATAAATTATCTCTTTTGACAAAAACAGAAAAAAAGGTACCCAAAAAAGTTATCTCTATTGAATAAATCATCTCTTGTAACATGACTCTAAAAAAAATTTAGTATACTATGCAAAAAAAAAGGATCCAAAAAGAAAAAGAGTATAGTACGGAAAAAAAAGAAGTTATCCTTGTAAATTATCTCATTTGACATTAATCGAAAAAAAAATATACAAAAAAAAATTCTCTGTCGAATAAATTATCTCTTTTAAATGGGCAAAAAAAAGAGTTTTAAAATAAGTAAAGAAGGTAAAACAAAAATGCAGCTGAAAGTGGCGCTCCACCAATATCCTTAGTCGCGCCAACCACTTTTTTTCTTCTAATGATATTACAAAAGAATCCACGTATCAAAAAGATATTTGTTTCTTATATTTTCAATTTCATATTTGTCCTTCTTATTAATTAACAAGACAAACAATTAACACAGCGTTGAAGGAAAGAACTAATTAGTTTGTTATGTAATAGCGATTGTGCAATAATTGTTAATGACTTCAACCGAGGAGGTGGAGAGATTGTGATGATGATGGAGGATGAAACTGAATTTGTGTCATGGCAGTAATGGTACATAAATTGATAATAACTTTTACCATGGTTATAGTGTTGTTATAGACTTATCGTTAGAGAAAGAACCTAAGAGAAGATGAATTGAAATTGTTAGAGACCTAAATTTAATAGACAAGGACAAATATGAAATTGAAAATATAAGAATCAAGTATCACATAATATGTCAACTCTTTTGTAATTTCATTATAAGAAAATAAAAATAAAAATTAGAGTGCCTAAAGATATTGGTAGAGCATATTATCATCGAAAAAAATTTTAAAGTTTATGGCATAAAAAGTAGTTGTGGTATTAAAAAATAAAGAATGAGTTTAGTGACTTTTTTGTCAATTTTTTTTTCTTTTTAAAAAACCAAATGAAATATAATTGTATAAAAAGAGAGTTTGAATATGCGCTCCTTTTAAATTTTCATGTTCAAATCTCACAAAAGCAAAAGTAATGCATGAGTTTGAGCTACATATAAGTATATAGAGGGGCGAGATATTCGCGAGAAATAATGGTACAAAGGTAAGAAGGGGATGTTTGGATTGAATTTTGTGTTGCGCTGTCAACGACAATTGACATGCTAGCAAGTTGTTGACGCGTGTAATACCACTGATTTTCATCAGGAGGGGGAAAAAGAAGGAAAATACTATAATACTCTTAAACAAAAAAAAAATTTACATCTTTATCCAAAAAAAAAATAAGAGAATATTTTTTACAAAACGGAAAATAAAATTCTTAATAACTATCGAATTTTCTTTGTAGAATCAAGCTCAACTAATTTTTATATAATTTTAAAGTGCTTTTAGACTTTATGTCTATTATTGAGAGACTCACCTTTGTAAAATCAAATAAATAAATTTTGATAGAATGTAATTTAAAAAGTTTTTTTTTTTCATTCACAAAATTTACATAATGTGATAAGACTGAATTTATGAGTTCCTTCCTCAAAATATAACAAGATTTTTAGTTAGAACTGTATCCATGGACTATGGATGCATTTTATGAGCTCTGACCTGTTCCTCACCCATAAATCTTTCAATTTATCTTCTTTATCTTCTCAAAAGCTAGAGATGACTTCTAGGTAAAGGAGGAACATCACTCCCTCTCTATATATATATACACACACACACACATATATATCTAAAAATATATAATAAATAAGATTTTAAGTTAGACCTACACTAAACAGCTAGTGATCACTCCACTTCTCTTTAGAGGACAAAGATAAGTATGAATATTCATGAAAGAATGAATTTTTTTTTAACTTCAATAAAAAAAACAAAACAAAAAAACCATTCTTCATGAATAAAGTTTATAATTATTTATGGGGAAAAAAAAAAGTTTATAGGAAAAAAATCGTAAATTGTTTGAAATTGATCGGCGTTGAATGTTACGCATTCTAGCCTCTTAATTTACATATTTTATTCTCTTAGTGATAGTTTATATGTGATTTTACTCTATTTTTGTGTTTTCTGTCTTTTTCAGGGCCTTAATGATTATTTCAGATAAAACCATGATTTTGGGCTTTTAAAGATGATATCCAAGAAGGTTATATGAAGCCTACATCTAATGGGTCCATTCAACTCCATATTTCAACTCAAAACAGCCCAATAAAGTGGTCCAAGAGAATTACAACTGCTTAAGAGGATTACGGGCCTAAAGCCCAATTCTACACTGAATCCAGTTTTAATCCCGTTTTGGAAAGTGGACTGAAAAGCTTATTTTCGAGTATCAATTCGACTTAATTCCCGCGTGGGTTGAACGAAATTCGATTCTACACACTTTTATATTTCACGTAAATTTCATGAATCGGACTTCTACTGGGTCAAAACTTGGGCCGAAAGTCAGCAGAAAAATTTACCTATTTTGGGCTGCGGGAAAACCCTAATATTCTCCTAATTGGATTAGGACTTTATCTCCTAATTGGATTAGGACTTTATGTATTCTCTTGGGGTATAAAGAGGTGAATTGGAGGCTGTTTTGGGGGAGGAGAAAAGAAGTGGAGGCCAAGGCAGAGAAGACAGAGACAATCCGGGTTTTATTTATTCATTATGTCTTTTATTATTTTGTTTTCTTCTTCTTCTTCTACCATGTGTAACTAAACTCCTCAACTAGGGTTGAGGAGGAAACCTCCATTAATGAAGTGAAGTTCTTTTGTTCATTAATTGATTCCCATGTGTGTGATTTAATTGCTTATGATTTTTGCTTCTTTTGATTAATTATTTTATAATTCTTTCACCATCTATATCATGTATATGTGGTAGTTAGAAAGTATTATAATTAATCTAAGCTTGGGTTTGTATTTCTTAAAAGTGATAATTTTTGATCTTGTGTTTTTCATTAAATTGGATACATAGGATGCTTAGAATTTTACACTAGTGAAGCGAAGGAAAATCTACCTTTTAATATATTTTTCATAGTGCTTTATTGTTAAATCTTGAGTAAGCAATAGATTGATTTCTTGATTGCTACTCTAACTTTGGGAATTAATAAATGAATATTAGAAACTTCATGAATTTAATGGTGGTGGAATCCGAAACCTTAGTTATTTTCTTTATTTGATTTCAATAGTGTTATTTTATTTTCATGTTAGTTTAATTTTTCTCAAATCAACTAAACTTGTGTTTAAACTAGATTAGTTTTAAATTAATTTGAATTTGTATTAGTTTTTCTTCTCAAAGCATTCCCTTGGGTTCGACCTCGTTCTTGCCGAACTATACTTTAATAGATTCGTACACTTGCGAGTTATTTAACAAATTTTAAAACAACATCAGAAATCACATAAGCATGAAATTTTAGTTAATCTTATGATGAATATAAATAAAAGTTATAATTGAATTAGTCAATTCTTCCATCGTATAAATGCGCCATGAAATATTTCAAGTAACGTCAATTGACATCTTTGATAGCATATTCATAGGAGTAGTTAGGTAGGAGAAGTTTTATTATAAGCAGCATTTTGATTTGTCAAAATTGAACTTCAAAGCAACGACTTCTTTGTGTAATGATATCAGAAAATCTTTATCTGTGCTCTTCATGAACCAGAATTGACAACCACTTCGTATATGACATCAAGAGCAATCGCTTCCTATGATAGATAACATCAGAAGTTTGGTCTTTTATTTGTTTTCAGCAATTTGATCAATTGCTTCGTATGATAATATCAAAAGCCAAGTTTGTATCAATACATCTCTTCCATATCTGGCATTTTAAGGGATTAAAATTTTAAACACGACCTGTCAATACTATTCAAAGTTAAAGGATAAAAATTCATTTTAATCGTATCGTGTCATAATCATGTCAAGTCGTTTAACCAGATTAATTAATCATGTCAGTTGAATCCTGTAACCTATTTTAACTCAATTATTATAGACATTTCTATTATTTCAATATAAATTATGAATATTATTTTTGGCGCTTCTTTTTTTTTTTTTTTTGTAAATGTTTTGTTTCAATTATTCTTTTTTCATGAATTTAGCCATCTATTAATTCAGATTTTTCAACATATTTGCATTTTATACTTGAGTTAATAAATATATTACATGATTGATTTAAGTCAAATGAGTTAAACAGGTCAACTCATGTAACCCGTCAAATAAACAGGTTGTGGTCCTTGACACAATTATTAAACAGGTCATGTTTGAGTTGACCTGTTTAGTAAAATAATCATACATCGACAAGATTATTATGACTCGTCTACACAAATTGTCACCCCCACTGAAATAATAACTAGATAAAATTAACATGCCTAAACTTTTATATTCATAAAATAATAACTAGATAAAATTAACATGCCTAAACTTTTATATTCATGAGATGCATCTGACCCTAATTCTACCTAACAATTTCATAATACTAAAAGTACTTTGGTCTAGCAGTTCTGCCTTGGTCCCAAAAGTAAAGGAAAAAAAAATACAGAAAGGGACCTAGAATGAACAATAAAATATTATTATTACTTTCAGTATCATTTATCTGATCCATAACTGTCAACAACAATAGAAAGCAACTCTTTTAGACTTATATTTCCACACCACCCTACCATGGCCCGCCACTTCTCTTTTTCCCCTCTCTTTTGGCATAAAATATTTTCAAGCCTACAACCAAATGTTGATGCCCCAATACATTATTGAGACTTTCAGAGCAGGATGCTGTATTCTCAAAAAATTAAGGAAACTTCAATAATGGACTGTGACTAGCTGGTCCAAAAGCCAGACCAGACCATGAGAATATATATATATATATCAACGATTTAACTCACATCTGACTGCACCAACCCAAAAATATTTATCATTGATTCTAGAACGTTTTCATATGTAAAAATGAAAAATATATATAGAGAGAGAGATGCAGGTCATCCAAGCCAACATCCATTACCGTAATGGGTGATGGAGAACGAGACAGACTAACACGCATGAGCTACACAGATTTCGCCTCTACTTTTATAGAAGGAAAAAGAATAGATAATTAGAGTTATTTTTCATTTATTATAATTATTTTGGTAATGCTTTAATTTTAGAGATAATTTAGTAATTTGTTGTTTTCGATTTTAACTGGTAGTAGAGTTTTTTCACTTCATTATTGAATATTGAGATTGATAACAGACATTCTTCTCCCTTGTTCTCTTCTTCTATCTTCACTCTCTCTTTTCTAATTGCCCTACCTGCATCAAGTGATATCAGAGAGCCCTACCCATCCAGCATCAATGGGACTTGAGATGAGCGACACAAATCTCATGTTTGATAGAAATTTTGTAACAAAGGCTCCTTTCATTCTCAAAACCACGTTGGTATACTCAATAAGCCTAACTTTTACTATTTTACCAAGTAAGGACACTTCACTGAGAGTGTTGTACCCGTGTCAGACATTTATACACTCTTTGAACATGCGTTAAACACTTCATAGAAGTGTCCTGATATTTTTCTTTTTATGACACTCCTCGAACACGTGTCGGACATTTCGTAATATTCAAGTATTTCAAAAGAAAATTACATGTAACTAAGTTATGATTAAAAATTTAAACTAAATATATGTAAAGGATTAAATAAATCTGGTTCTTTAATCTATTTGTCTACTCTTTTTTTTTATAAATAATCTATCTGTCTACTTTTGTTTATAATTTGTTTGGTTATTAATTGCTTTATGACAAATTGAAGTATTTATGTAATGTAGTTTTTTGTTGTTGAATAATTAATATATATTAACATATTATATTATTATTTTATAGCCGTGTCCGTGTCTTGTTTTTTTATAATTTAAGTGAAATAAAAATTAAAAATAATAATAATATAACTAGTCCAGTGCATGAGACTCCAGCCATTGCGCCATTTATGAAGGGTCAGATGTACTTAGAGAGGCTGTTAGTGAAATAAAGATAACTACATAAATTAAAACACCATGTGAGAATGAAGACCTAGAATGAACAAGCAAAAACCATCACATGTGATATCCATACCCTAACTCAAGCACTCGCAGGAAGAGCTCCTACCGAGAAAACAAACCCCCTCCTAAATAAAGAAAAATAGCAAACCAAGCCCCTTGCACCTTACCAAGCTCTTCCTATCCTCTTTCAGTTATGCAAACAAAAGCTCCATTTACGTATTCAAGTTACCCACCAGGAAGGAATTCCCAACATCACTCCATTATTCTGAGCCATAATCAGATCAAGATTCCAGAGAGAACCCATTCAAGCCAAAACAAAAACTTTTGGCCATTAAAGATTACAAAAAAGAGAACGGATAAGATCTGGTGAAATGGCACACAAATTACCCAACAATCTAAAATGCATGCAGCATACCTAGTTGTCTCATAGCTCAACCATGTCATTCAGTCTGGAGTAAACAGAATCCACCACATACCTCTTGAATCCACCATATAAAAGAAAAGCAAAAGCCCCAGAGCATATAAAAGCAAGATTTGAAGGATCTTAGTAACTTGGATAATCACCATTCTAGCCAGATGATCCAAGCAATAAAGTAATAGCCATTTAACACCTCCAACCAAATACTCTTTCACAGAAAATAGGTATTTAAAATGAAACAGCCAATTTTACATACATAGGATTGTGTTCCAGAACATTACCATTTGGAATGTCACTCATTAACTGTTCAACATTCTGTAACTTTATAAGAAAAACAAATACTTTCCAACAATCACATGATTTAGAGGGAAAATAATGTTCCCTCATCTCCAAGTAGAGGTAAAAATCAAGATATATTAAGTCAACCGACTAGCAACTACAGTTTATAATCCTATAATCATACATCCTAGCAAAATCTTATAACTAGAACTTTGAGTACAATATGCATAAAAATAAAAAATAGATAAATCCTTAAAAGGCATAAAGAAAATACGCAAGGTTAGTAAAATGAAAAGTTTAGAGTGCAACCTTTGAGTTTATCTTCTCATAAAGAGAGCAATATATATTTTCACTCTAGTAGATGTTTTCCTTTTCTTTTTTCTTTCTTCTCTCTGACAGTATCGAAACCTTGACCTAGGACTTAGGAACTAAGATCCATAACCACTAAGATAGAGGTAGACCGGTTAGCACATGCTTTTCTCAATGACACCTCTATAGCCTTTTCTAACCCTAACAAGAATCATAACAGCAAATATTTCAAGTGGCAAACTCTAACTTCAAGAATAATACACAATCAAGCACATTTCAGAAGACATTATAGATACATTTATTTGAGAATAAATGCATCACATCCCAAAGTTGTTTATAACCCATTCAGGATTTATTAATTACATGCATTATCCAGTAAGTTCATGATAAATTCACAAAAACTTCAATAATAGTTTGTTTAGTGTGCTCCATACAAAAGATGGGGGCAGTAGCATGAAATGTTTCAGCTATAATTATACCAGTGTTAAAGTCTTCATCAGGCAATTATCCAATTAAAATGAAATCTTATAAGGCAATCAACAGAATGATTCCATTTAAAATGAAGAAACCAACAAAAGAAGCACAGCAGACATATAAGCAAATTAACCATACCATACCAGCACATGAAAAATGTCACGGTTTTCACAGAATGAGATCCAATTCCGGAAACATAATCAACAATGTTGTTATTTGTGTTCTTAGCCACATAATTGCAAACTCAGCATTTTGCGGGAAAAAAAAAACTGAATCACTAAAGTTGACATTTTGGATTGATGGTAGTAAACTAATGGAGAGATGGAAAAATAGTAAAAAGAAAAATAGAATCATCTTCATAAAGTACACTCGGGAGAATTTTCGATGAACATCACTAAAGTTCAAAGCTTGACTACAAACTAACCTATTCCAAATCATTTCTACACGATGGATTAGAGAATACAATGAGAACTAATTACTCACAAATTCACAGAAGCTTCCTTCCCATATCCCATGGTGCGCACATGAAGCAGTGAAACTCCTTCATTGCTACAATGATTGCTTTGAGGCTGATGTCGAGTGTTCTGCAACAGGAGGAACCGAATGGACCCCATTGCTCTCCTTACCTCCTTCTTCTTCTACTACCCTATGAATCTGTCCACCATTGCCCCCCACATGTACTCCACTCTTTGGAGGCCCCGAAACAATGTCATCCTTCTGAAACCTATCTGCCCCAATTCGATTTTGAACCCGTTTTCGGGGTGAAACAGAACTATCAAATTCCGATTTCACCTTCTGCTGCTCTGCAGTCGATCTGGAATCCATGTTCCCTCTCTCCTCCTTCGTCGATAGATACGCCACTCGCTCCAACGCTTCCCTCGCCCTCTTCCTCGCCACCGCAGCTTCCCTAACCCTCCTCTCGGCTTCAACTCTAGCAACAGAAGCCGCTTTATTCATCGACGCCAATGAAATTTGTGCAGCAGCCAGTAATTGCTTCGCCGAATCCTTATCGATCGCTCTGCTACTCTCTGTTCTCGCCGATTCTCCATCATTGGCATTGCCTTCAATCTTGATCTTGGATGAGCTTAGGTTGAAGAAAGTGTAGTTAGGGTTTGCACAGGGAGGGCATTGATAGGTACGAGAGACGACGTCGGAGACGGAGCAGGAGAGGTGGGAGATGGAAGGGCAATTGAAGCACATGAGGCGGTCGCGAGGAGGAGGAGGTTGGTCGTAGACCTCGAAGCAGATGGGGCAGAAGGAGCCGGAGTGGTTCTTGAGGACGCAGGCGGTGCAGAGGCGTCGGTAGGTGCCTCTGTGGTGGACGTGGAAGAGGAACACCGGCTCTTCGCAGTCACAACCACCGCATTCGGACTGGTGGTTTCGCTTCATCGGAGTTGCATCTAACGATTCTTGAGCTCCGACGACCAATCAATCCCAGAAATTAGGGTTTGTTCTTCGAGCTATAGGGTTTTTAGGGTTTGAACTTCAAATAAGGGCAAAAGAGAGTAACAAAAAAAATGGAGAAATGCAAACAGAGTTATATGGAGATTCTCTCCCCCTATATATATATATATAGACACACACACACACACACGGGGAGTGAGGGTAAATTGCAATGACAGAAACGGATAGAAGATGGAAGCAGAGGGGGACACGAGGACTAGACGAGGAGTTCGTTGGTCCCAACTTTAGCCGTTTCCTCTTTTATTTATGGTCTCCTTTTCAGTTTCTTTTTTATCCTACCAAACCAAAATTACATTTACACTTTTTGTCTTTTTCTTTATTTTATGATAGGTGATGTCCCATTTCCACTTTCAAATTAAATAAATATTTGTTTCTGACTTTATAAATAAAATAAAATTACAATATTAGTTGACTGAGGGACAATTTTGTCATTTAATTTAATAAAACATTTGAAAATAGAATATATTTGTGAAAAGAGAAGCCTATTTTATCTAATTGATTCCCTTTCTCTTCATATATATATATTTTTTTCTAGTTTCCTCAACTATTAGTTTACCTTGTAAACCATATAAAATATAGCAAAAATTAAATCTTATAATGTCAAAAGCAATTAACACAAGACAGACTTATCTTGCATTTTCAGCTAGAAAGCACGGACACTTCATCGAAGGTGCCGTACTCGTGTCGGACACTCGGACACCGTGTCCGACACTCGGACACTCTGCGGACACGTGTCGGACACTTCGTACCCGTGTCCTAACATTTTTCTTTTTTGGACACTTCTCGGACACTCCTCGAAGACGTATCAGACACTTCATAGCAGTGATGTATATTCAAATATTTCGAATGGAAATTAAATGATACTAAATTATGATTAAAATCTAAGCTAAATATATATAAAAAACACCATAAGTTTGGTTCTTTAATTTATTTTAATATATTTGTCTATTTTTGTTTATAAGTTTGTTTGGTTTTTAATTGTTTGATGATGAATTGAAGTATTTATGTAATGTAGTATTTTTTTTATTGAATAATTAATATATATTAATATATTATATTATTATTTTATAGCCGTATCCTCGCCGTGTCCGTGTCCTATTTTTTTAAAATTTCCCGTATCGCCGTGTCCGTGTCGTGTCGTACCCGTGTCCCGTGTCCGTGTCCATGCTTCCTAGATTTTCAGATAAACCTCTTATCACTAATTAACATGGTGTGTGATTTAAAATTAGGGTTAAATTCATTCATCTCCCTTAAGATTCGATCAAATTACACTCGATAGATCATTTGACATTTATTTCTTTCACCTCTCCTAAATTTATTTTTTTGTTGATCGGAGTAAATTTTAAGCGTGAAAAGATAATTTTGCCCTTGCATTATAATATTATATTATATTTCAAATAAGATAAAATACAATAACCTCCACTGAGGTTTGCTATAATTGCACTGACCTCCCCTGAAAAAAAATCTAACTTTTAAATTGACATTATTGCTCACATTATACTTTCTCTCTCTGCTCAGTCTTCTTTTGTACACCTACTACACTATCACCGTTACCACTCATGACCATTATTGATCTTCGATCTTACTCCTAACATATCTGATCAATGGCTAAAAATTCTATCACATAAATTCTTTTCAAAGATTTTCGATCACGGTGATATATATACAAATGTATACATAAGATCGGGAATGTGGACCTAGTTGTTGAGTTTTGTCGTGAGTCACAGGTATGAGTTGACAAAAATGATTGGGCTCGCAATGTCGTGTGTGTGGAAGTGTACATATTATTTTAGAAATCAGATTTTTTTTTATTATTCAATTATTTGGGTGTAAAATGGTAAAATCATCCTAAAATATTATTTCAAGCAATTATGACAAACCTCATAGGAGGTCGGTGCAATTACGGCAAACCTTAGGGAATGTCATTGTATTTTAACCTATTTGAAATATAACGTGATATTATAATGTAAGGGCAAAAGTGTCTTTTTACTCTTAAAATTTATTCCAGTCATCGAAAAAATTAATTTAGGAGAGGTGAAAGAAATAAAGGCCAAACCAAGTCCTACTTTTCACATTGAAAGTTAAATAAGTACTAAATTTTTTTTTAAATCAATAAATCCACTTTTGATTTTTTTTTTTGTTCATTCAAGTCCCAAGTCCCTACATCTTCCATTTATGCTGTTACTAAATAGAAATAAAATTTTGTAATTATAAATTTATTCAATAATTGATAAATAATTTATTCCTTGAAGCTTTTGTTGCTTAATAAAATTGCATTGAGTTTAAATAATAATTAATCTAATTTAAAAATAATTATTTTATAAAAAATCAATAAAATTTATATTTTCTTTTTATTCAATTTTATATTTAATTTGGTAAAGGTATATTTGAAAGTTTGAGTCTAAATTTTATATTTAATGTAGCAAGAGTACATATAATTTAGTAAGAGTATAAATGGAAGATATACAGTAATTTAGATGGAAAAAAAAATTGAAAGTAAGGTCTATTGGTCCTAAAGAAAAAAAAATTAGAACTTATTTGTCTTTCAGTGAGAAAATTATTACTTATTGGTAATTTTTCTTATAAAATTCTTACATCCCATAAGTCAACTTGTTCAGCTCGCATGTTGTTTGATTAGTGGGATTGCGGGCGTGCCAAGAATTTCAAAAATTCTAATAGAAAACGAGTCTAACTATATTCCAAAATGGAAAAGACTACCAAGCGTTTGTAAGGGGGGTTTGGAATGACCACTCTCATGGATTTTTTTTTTGCCTTAAAAAAGACTTCAAGTATTTATGGCTAGGAAAAAATTAAAATTGGAAGTGCAAGTAAATGCACTAATTGTAGGAATTGAAATGCATTGATAGGAATGTAAAGCGCTGAACTGAACGATAATTGAAAGACATAATTCATTAATGGAGAGATAATTGCAATGTAATTTTTGTGTGATTGTGAATTTGTGACTACAGATTAGGAATGATCTAAGGCATCCATTTGCGAGTAGTGCTCCTGTATCATGCCCCCAATATTCTTGTTTGGCGCCAATTCTATGTAACATGTCTCTATTTCCATGCTATTAGTTCAGCATAAGAGATTCTCCACGTTTTCCACTTCCCTTCTTTTATTTCTAAAATTCCAAATTTCATCTATGTATATGAACAAAGTCAGTCCAGGTTCATCCTCCATTACCAATTTGATCTAATTCCCATGCATGCATGATATGCATTTAAATTGGCCAAAGTGTCTATAATTCATCCTACTTCCTCCAAATATAACATAAATAGTATGGCCCTTGCCAAATTCTTCCTCTCTCAAATTGGCCAACTATACAAATGTTATTCCCTGTGTGGCTGTTTAAATATGGCCTATACACATGATAAACATTATTTTTCTTATTTACTATGTGTCATGAATCTAATAGCAAATTCGAATAGTAATTCCACATGCAAATTTCCAACAACATCTTGCCACGTGGCACCTTTCCATTGGTGGTTGCCATAATAGAGTGTAAACACAACCATGAACATAAAAATGAAATTGACAATTTGATCATAACCATAAACACAAGCATGATTCTTGGTCAACCCTACACTCCCCCCAAAAAAAAATGCATGACCATAAATGTAAGCATGATTCTTACTCACTCCTACCCCCATAAGGTTAACATGTGTAATTTAGTCTCCAAAAAAAATGCAAGAGTGCCGAGAAAATCTTCCTTGCATGGGATGTACAAGTCATATCACTGCGTGCAAGTGTTTAACTAGTTTGTGCTTAACTAGTTTGTGATATTATGTCATCACTACTCTTGACTCATTAAAAATTTTCTCAACGATAACAAGACAAGTTCATCGAGCTCCAAAAAAAATAAATAATAAATAAAGAGAGAGTGTTGTGTGTGTGTCATACAGTACTAGGTAGTCACACATGAAATCAAATACCCTCCAGGGCCAATCCTTTTCAAAACAAAGCTCCAATAGCTCTTCACTGTAACAATGTTTCCAGCGAGTGAACCAAAACCTACACTTCTTTTCCAATAACATTGAAGCAATGCAATGGACATAAATATAATCATCATACCCTACATTAGATAACAATCTGCAACATTACATAATGAATAGACCAAAATTTTATGTTCTACACATTTATTCGAAAGCTTGGGTAATTAATAGACCAAAAATAAGAGAGACACGGTCAGTCTGCTTCAAATCAAGATGTCAAATACAACTCAGTGATAAAATTACATTCCCTGCATCTGCAGTTCTTCACTAAATATAACTGAAAAGCTAAATCAAAAGCCTCGGCAGGTTAGTAAATCATGAACCCACCATGCCACATCTGTTGACAAAAAAAAAGGGGGGGGAGGAAAAAGTTGTGCAAGGAAGTTTAACCTAACAACATTCAAAACCATCTTTTTGCGGATTTCAGTAGCAGCCTCTGATTAATCTGCTGCCATAAATGGATCAACTTCTCCAAGATCAGCAACCAAAGGTACCAACTCTGTTATGTCCTCATCTTCTGGGGCAAAATATGTTGGAAATGGAAGTAATGAACTGTCTGGTTTGTTGTAAACAGCATCTTTTATAAAGACAAAGTTCCCTTCAGCACCTGGAACCTGTAAAGGAATAGCAGTTTCACAAGGATATAGAAAAGGAGGGAGGGGGATTGGGATCTGCCTCATCATTCTCTGACTCATAAATCAGAATTAGAGAGATCATTTTAGATTTAAAATACTCAACCAAACACTTCAGAATAAGGAGTGCTCAATTTCTGGTACCAACATGGCATATAATTGTGCACATTTAAGGGTTACACGCACATGCATGAACTTTCATTATCAAAATATCCTCTGGACATATCTCATGATTTTCTCAATTATATAAGAATAAGTCTAAACGACATCCAATATCCCCGCCTCTCAATTCAGATTATGCGCTTGTACAAAAAAAAAATTAAAAGGTTAGAAAACATACCTGGCCTCTCACCCACATCAAGTTCCTTGCAGGGTCTATCTTGTAAACCCAGACATTTTTAACTGTTCGCTGCTTTCCACCCATGCGTCCAGGCATCTTTCTGCCTTTAAATACCTGTTCAAAAAACATATTACAAATATAAGCCACAACAGATGCCCACAAAAAAACACATCCCTCATCTACAGCGGCAGCACATCTCTTCTTCCAGACAAAATCAGAAGTAATTAGAAATGACACGTCAAGTTTTAATATTGGAACTGCAGGGCAATAGTTCCTAGTAATTTCCCTGCAAGGTCCAAAAAGTGTAGTCTTATCTTTTACTGTTCATGTCCACAAGTTTCCAAAAGACACCACGTAAACAAGTCTTTTTGAGTTCACAAACCAAGGTAATGACTAGAATGAGGATTTCAGATCAGAGTAGATCGAAACACACGGAACCTCAAAGGTAAGGAAATTGGCCTCAACGTATCCTAATATTTGAATGTGGTTGCACGTGCCTGAAAACAAATATGAAGAACAAGATTACCTGTGACATGACAATCAATTAGACAATGACAGTGAACTCTCAGTCTCTTGCATACTCTCTCCATCCCATAATAAGTGTCACCCCTGGGACTACAACTTTTAAGGAGACATGCACTTAATGAATGTCTCCTTTTGAAATTCCAAAATTAACAGTCTACTAACTCAAAAATATACATTGCTAATTTAGAAATATTTTCAAAATTTAAGAATAATTTAGGAAAGACTCAATTTCACATTGACTTTTCAAAGTGGACACTTGTATAGGAACATCCCATGATCCCATAATGAAAAGGTGGACACTTACTGTGAGACAGAGGGAGTAGCATTTATTCTAGTGGGGGAAAATAACTCTTACACGGTGACATTGTAACATCTGTATTACTGTATACCAGCAACATAAATCATAAAATATTACTAAGTTAATAAAATTCATGATTATGTTAAGTCAAACTCATTATGACAAAAGAGATTTATGCCTCAAGTAATCATTTAAACTCCTGAAACTCTTAAGTTGCATATGACATCTCCAGACATTCCTCACCCTCCACTTTGTGGAGATAGACACAGAAGACGATACGACACGGATACGCCGATACGTCAAATGCTAAAAAAGTAGGACACAAACAGTGCGGACACAGCTAATATATATAAATTTTCATTTATATATCTATTGATTAAGAAAATTTTAGAACTTCAATTAATTTGTAATTTAATACTAAAGTTACATAAGTTAGAAAATTAAAGCTATTCGAATATCAAAAAGAATGTATTATATTATATATGGTATTACTATCCTATATTGTCATTATAATTATGTTTTTGTTCATTACATTCTGTGACATATGTTTAATGTCAAAATTTTAAAGAAAACGACGTTGGATACTTTGATGTATGTTCATAATGTTGTTTCCATGACTATCATGTGCTTGTTTTATACAAAACGAATAGTGTGAGATGTGTTAGTCGAGTGTCTAGAATGTGTAGACCAAGTGCCCGAGCTGTGTCGGCCAAGTGTCTGAAATAATAAAAATTATTTTTAAATTATGGGCATAGTCCAACACGTGTCCATGAAGTGTCATCGTCCAACATGGACATGACACCTTCGTAGAAGTGTATGTGCTTCTTAGGTCACAATGCATTACTGCCACGTTGACTGATGTGGGAGTATCTAAAGTTCATGGAAAAAGAAAGTGAGCCCCACTAATTAGATCAAATTTATAGCAGCCCTATATAAGTCTTTTAATTGTCATATACTAATTTGTCATTATGGATTGTTATCAAGATCGGAATATTTTATTTTATGTCATGTGTTGAACATGTGTCTTTTTAAGTTTAATATTCATGTTGTAGTCATGCGATCACTTAAGTTGGGGGAACTAATGTCTTTTTCTTCATTAAGGCAACAATAAGCTCTTCGCATGGACACAACTAATAGTTATGCAGATTTGAATGCTGGACTTATATTATTCTATTTCAGAAGCTGAGTAAAGAGAGATTTATTGGTTCTTACTAAAAACAAGAAATCACTATCTTCTTGTTTGCTCCTTAACCCATTGGAATTTTTGCTTGCTCTTGATTATTTTACATGTTGAACCCATTGGATGACAATCTTTATATCTTAAAAAACTATTAGACATGAGTATTATATAAAAAGAAAAATAAATGAATAAATGAAATCCAGGATCCTTAGATGGTTAGGCTACAGAAGCTGATAGGTTAGACCCAATAATGATCTTCAAGAGAATGACATTTGAACCAACAGCGTCTCATAATCTAGTATCCTAAAGTCATTATTAAGAGATTTTATCAATTTACCTTTTCCTACTCACAGGCAAATCTATACTATTATTAAATGTCAAAAGTTTTTCAAATCACACTCAAGTTCTTCTCCTTAGAAATTTCATAATCCAGCAAGGAGTAAGTTTGACTCCGAAATCTGAACTACCCAACAAAGCCATTTAATTTTTTTTTTTACACAGGTAAGCCATTTAAAATTCTTAGTAGAACATAAAGAGGTCTGTTTCATTTTTCGACAAATGCTTTTACTGCTATTTGGCCTAATTTTTGTTCCTTTTCATCAGCTTGCCGAGCTTATCTGTGGATGTGATTTTGCCGAGTTGAAGTATATTGGAAAGCCTTATTTTTTTCTGCAACATTGAGAACAGAAATTTACAAAACCTCATACTACACCACATTACATTGAGATTAACAGGCCCCATAGCCTTACCCAGGAAAAAAAAAAGGCCCCATAGCCTTCAGTCTGTGCAGTTTACTATATTTCTCTTATTGTCGAACACATGAATTATGTGACAGTAATAGTTGTTAATTTGGTATTTGGATCTTAAGGTATGGTATTCATTCTGGTTCACAGTTGAATGCTGTAAGGAAAAGTTAAAAGAAATGTTGAAAGAATTGCTTCTGATTCTTTCATCTCCAGTTTCAGAGTCCCCCTTTTCTTTTTTTCAAATCATTCAAAGACATTTTGTTTGTTCTTGTTGAATCGGTTTATGCTATATGTTCACGTGTGTTATAACTAGGAGTTAGTCAATGATGATTAAATTTTGACAATACTTTATGATTTATGATTAATACCTCTAAACTATTATTGTTCACTAAAATGTCTATCATGCATTTGTAGTTTCTATGTATCTTAAGAGATGATATTTGGGTAAAACATAAATTCTTCCTCTTTCTTATTCTGCAGACTGCAATAAAGAGAAGCTGTGCAAAAGTTTAATCATGTTCTTAATGCCCATAACATGCCACAACTAAATATTTTTTTTATCAGTTGTCAACTTGGTAGTAGTCTTATTCATATATATTATATTAGATAAAACAGAGAGACAACAAATGTTTGAAAATTGAGAGAAAAATGCTTATCAAGAAAAAAAATGAGATGAAAATAAATTTTATACATTTAAGTGAAATTTTATATTATTTTTTTATTTTAAAGGCTTCTATTTTGGTTTCTTTTGTTGCTTGGTTTTAACTATTATTGGGTGGTTAGCTTGTTCTCTTTGAATGTGAGTTTCAGTCAGTTTAATTGAGTCTTTAAGTTTTTGAGGCTTCCCGAATCATTTTATATAGGTTAAAAATGCATGTAAATTTGGTTTGAGGAATTCAAGCTGACCCTGAAAAATGGTGAAAATTTTCCAATTAAAGCAGAGTATCAATGGAAGCCTCTGGTTTGTCATAGATGTAAAATCTTTGGTCACAATGATGGGAATTGCCCTGTTATTGAAAACATGAATGTGCAAAAGTATAAAGCTGTTGCAGATGGAGAGTTCAATCAGAAGTGGGCTGTGGTTGACAAAAATAAGGGTACTGGAAATGCGGAGAAAGGTTTAATGGATAGTGTGATAGGAAGAGATAATGAAGAATGGCAGATGCCAGATGGGTACTTCCTCAGTTGCAGGAAATAATGCTCAAAGAAAATGTGATAATCCCCAATCCCCAGCTGCTGGGAGTAGATTCCAAATTCTGAATTGCTTATATGAACAAGAAGAAGATTTGGAGGAAGGTGAAATTAAAAGTGACACATCAGAATATGTCTTAAAAAATGATGCCGATCCAGACTGTAATAACGAGACTGAATTGATGCAATACTCAGAAGTTGCTGGCAAAGCAGAGACGGTTAAAGACTTCAAGGTGGCAAATGGGAATTTTGATCTTGATTCTGGGAATGATTGCGGGCAAAGCAGGGATGATCTGAACACTAATGATGGTGTTGATAGTGGGAATAAGGAAGTTATAGAAATTAATTCATCTGATATTCCTAGAAGGGATGTTGAACCAGTGTGTTCTCCAATAGCCAATGGAAGTGAATTACAGAAAGATAAAACTCCTCCGAAAAAAACAAGAAAGAAGAAGGCAGTGGGGATATCTAATAGGGTTACAAGGACTATGTCCAGTGGGAGTCTCCCAAAAACTAAAGTCAATTCTCCATGATGGGATGTTGGAATGTGAGAGGCCTGAATAGGCTCCAAATGCAAAAAGGGGTTAAATATTGGTTGGGTTCAACTAGTGCAAGTATGGTATGTTTGCTTGAAACTAAACTGGAAGTGCATAAGTTTAACTCAGTTACTAGGAAAATTAATTCTCGATGGTCATGAATCAGTAATCATCATTCTCATTACCTGGGAAGAATTATAGTTGGTTTGAATCCTTACATTTATGATGTTCAAAACATAAGTGAAGGAGACCATTGGATGTTGCTGAAAGTTACTCAAATAGAAGACAATAAAACTTTTTGTGTTTCTCCAATCTACGCAGCAAATACTGAAGGGCAAAGGAGAAGTCTGTGGAGGAACCTTTTACAATGTCAATCCACTGTGGACAGGCCTTGGATTATGCTAGGGGACCGGAATACTGTGAGATATCATAAAGAAAAAAGAGGAGGGCTGGCTATTCCTCAAAGAATCATAGATGAATTCAACCAAACTATCACTACATTGGGCTTGACTGATCTTCATGTCACAAATGGCTCTTGGACATGGTGTAATAGACAACGGATTGGCAGAAGGATTCATGCAAAGTTGGACCGGGTGTTAATCTCTCAATATTGGTGCTTAGAGTTCCCAAACTCAAAATTAATGTTAACTGCTGCTGGCTTATCAGATCATTATGCCGTGGTCATCCATACTTTAGATAAAATAGCCTCAAAACCCAAACCTTTTAAGTTCTTAAAAGTATGGTGTATGCAGGGAGGGATTGATTATGTGGTCCAACAGGCTTGGGATCTAAAAGTTAAGGGGAATCCTCTGTTTGTGTTTTCAAAAAAACTGTTAAACAAGCTATCAGAACTTGTAACTCTACAGTTTTCAAACATGTGAATGTTCAACTGGAAGAGGCTAGGAAGAAAATTGAGACTGCTCAAACAAAGCTTCTGTCTGAACCTGAGAATGAAGTGTTGATTGAGGCTGAAAGCACAGCTATGATGGAATTGGAGCAGGCTTTATTCAATGAAGAAATGTTAATGGCTAATAAGTACTCACATGGCTTAAAGGTAACGATAGGTGATCTAACCTGTTTTATCAGAAAGTAGCCCAACATAGGGCTGTAAATGCCATAACTGCTTTGCAAAATGAACAAGGGGAATGGTCTTCTAATCTTGATAGAGTCAGAGAGATGTTAGTGGATTATTTTCAGAAACTTTACAGTAAAGATCCACTAGACAGCTCTTGTAATACTCTCTTCACCCCTAGAAGATGTATTGATGTAAATGAAGCTCAGGCGTTAGAAGACATGTTCACACCAGAAGAAATCAAATTGTGAATAGTGAGAAAAGTGGTAGTTGATGCTGTGCAGTACTTCTTCTCCACTTCTAAAATGAATAAAGCTTTCAACTCCTCTTTCATTTGCCTTATCCCAAAAAAGCAGAATGGTTGCAAGGCAAGTGACCTTAGGCCTATCTCCTTATGTACTACAACCAACAAGGCCATTACAAAACTCCTAGCCAATAGACCTGAGTATCTTGTTGAATAAGCTAGTGGGAAAAGAGCAAAGTGATTTTTTCAAAGGTAGAAGCATTCATGACAATATTATAATTGTTAATGAAATGTTGAGAGGCTTCAACTCTAAGAGAGCTAAGTCAGCTATGGCCCTGAAGATAGACCTAAGGAAAGCATATGACTCAGTTGATTGAAGTTCTTGTTTCATCTGTTACAAGCTTATTGATTTGGGCAGAGGTGGATTGGATAGATCAAAGAATGTTTGCAATCAGCATGGTTCTCAGTTCTTGAAAATGGATCACCTGCTGGATTTTTTCAGCCTCAAAGAGGTTTGAGACAGCGATGTCCTTTGTCTCCCCTGTTATTTACTCTGATCACTGAAGTTTTTTCAGCCATGGTCCAGAAGGAAATTGGTGGAGGGAGATACCAGTTGTGCTATACCACAAAGAAAGCTGAATTTAATTTTTCACATTCATTTTATGCTGATGATCTGATTTTAGTTGCTAAAGCAAATATTAACACAGCAAGCTGCATTGTATCTTTGCTTCAGGAGTTTCAAAATATGTCTGGTTTATCAGTGAATTATGACAAAAGTCACATCTTCTCTAAAGCTGCCAAGAGGAAAAAAAGCTTACTGAGGCTGCTGAATATGAAAATGGGATCCCTCCCTATGAACTACTTGGGTCTTCCCTTGGTGGATAGAACTTTGAAACACTCTGACTGCAAACCTCTTCTGGATAAAGTGGCTGCAATAATTCATAGTTGACCTTCTATTAACCTTTCCCTAGCTGGCAGAGTGGAGCTAATAAAAACAGTAGTCTATTCATTTTTCTATTACTGGTGTAAGGTTTTTAAAATTCCAGCTTTCACTAGTTCATCTATTGATGGAATGCTTAAGTAATTTGTTTGGGGAAGTAGAGATGCTGTGAAGAAACTACACCTGATGAAGTGGAGCTCAGTAACTAATCCTAAAGAAGAAGGTGGCTTTGGCATTAGAAGAATCAGTGAAATCGACTCTGCTTCCAAAGGGGTCCTTTTATGGGAGTTTATTCAGAAAAAGGAGAGAAGATGGATAGATTGGTTCTCTACAATACATGCTGCATTCCCATCTATATGGTATTGTACTAAACAATCTAAATATTCTTCCTTCTGGAATCATTTACTCGAAGCTAGAGAGACTTTAATCTCTGAAACTCAGTTCAAAATTGGCAATGGCCAAAGGGTTAGACTATTCATTGATCCATGGTGGAAAGGGCAAACTCTACTGCAAGTTTTTGGAGCAGACTTTTCAGACAAATGGACTTGCCTAAAGCTGCTTGGTTAAATGCTTTGATTCAAAATGGAAACTGGTGTAAGCCTGCCCATATGTCTTCTGAGATTGGGCATATCTGGGATTTTATTGCAGCTACCCCAATTAATACAGGGGAGGAGGATCAATTCACTTGGAAACATGGTCATTTCAGTTTAAAATCTTTTTGGCAGAGTAGTAGACAATCCAACTCTAAGAAGGAATGGTCTAAACTCATACGGAATAAAGGCAGACCTGGAGCCTGCAATACTGCTTGTTTGATCCTTCAAAATAAAATTCCTTCATTGCTTAATCTTCAAAGGAGAGGTATTACTTTAACTGCCGTATATCATAATTGTATGTATGCAGAAGACTCCATTGACCATTTATTTTTTAAATGCCCCTTTGCTCAAGAAGTATGGGGACTGATTTTTGAGATTCTACACTGGAGGTGGGGACAGTTCAATTCCTTTCATCAATTAACTCAGTGGTTCATAAACCAATTTAAAAAAAATTCTCAAAGGAATGGGAATGTATAGGCAAATCTTTACTTCTGTTGTGTGGACAATCTGGAAGGATAGGAACTCGAGGATTCATAATAATGCTGTTATTAGTGCTTCTCATTCTGCTTGAACGGTTCTGTGGGAAGTTTTAGATTTGGTGGGTCTTAAAATTCCGGATATCTTGACTATCACATGACAATGATATTCTTTGCGGATATATGTTGTATTCTTTGTTGGTGGAACATGGACTTCGTGAGTTGCTTTTCTCATTGCAAGGAAGGGGAAGCTCATAGTTATCAGACCTTGTCTAATGTCATTAGAGACTGGATGTGTTTTTTGTGCTGGGCCCTTAACCCCTGGAACTGCTTCTTCAAAATGGATGTTGTGGGCTATCACATTGGTCATGGTTGGCTGCATTGGGAAGTGACAAAAGAAATGGGATGGGAGGATCATTGATGTGCTATGTGTTTGTAGACAGTTTGTCTTTGTAAACTGTTGGTTGTTATTTTTCTTGTTAGCTGGTTTCTGGAAATGGCACTGGTGTAGTCTCATTGTCCATGGGGGTTTGCCCTCTTTATTTTGTTTGTAACTATTTTGTAGGTTAATAAAAGCTCACTTAGGGAAAAAAAAATGCAAGTAAATTGTCCAACTCTGTGGCACACTGATGTATAAAATATTTTTAAATTTTAAAAAATTTATGTTCTTCACCTTTTCTTTTTCTTTCTAAAATCCCTCATTTGACTCATGGTATTCTTCAAAAATTTCTTATGAATGAGTCACCGGTAATCTTCACAAGGTTTAATCTCCTTGAAAATCAACTTTCCTGAAAGTTTTATTTTATTATCTTTCTTTTTATTTTTCTTTTTTCTGAGAATTTCAGGGGACAGGAAGATCCGAAGAACCACTGGAGGCATTGCTGATAATTGGAAAAGGTAAGTAAGCAAGAAAGATTTTACTTTATTCATTTCACAATTTAAATATGATAAAATTTTCCTGTATTAAAATTTGATTTATTTATACCAATACTTGCGTAAGTGATGAAGGTTAGTTTCTTATGTGAAGTATTCGTATGTCAAAACTTCAATCAATACCTGCCACAGAGAAAAACTCAAAGCAGTTATAGCCTTCAAAGCAGAATAGCCTCTAAAAGGAATTGGCCAAGACCTGTTAATAAAAAAAAGGGCAAGAATGGTGATAAAAAAGGGAGGGCATACCATAAGCTTGTACAGGAAAATTTGATAGAAGTACTTTTTGAAATTATGTGCCTTCTTATACTTCACTAACTACAAACTCACTTCATCACTATTGCTTCTCATCCAAATACCGAAACTAAAGATTATCAGTCATCTGTTCATTCCCAAAGCTGAAAATTTTGTCTCTTGAATTTATCGATGTAGATATTATTTTTAGTAATACATATGATGTTACTCAAATAATTGAAGTTGGATGAGTTGAGAGTAGAGGAGTGCACTGGTGGAAAAGAACTGCGAGAGCCACATTGAAGATATTGGTAGGGGAAGGGGGATGAGTAAAAATTAACATGGGTTGATATAGTAAGAAAATATATGAAACATGTGATTTAATTGGAGTTATACTATCAAATTGAGTAGAATGTTGAAATACGATTCATGTAAACTAACCCCAAAAGTAATTCTCTCTCCTGATAAGAATAACTCCCTGGGAAGTTGGGACAGAACTTTATTGAGTCGAGTCAAATACAATAGACAATATGTGGATTCATTTTTGTAATGTAAATTATGTAATACAGAAGGTGGCGTGATTGAATCATGGGTAGCATTGATATGGATAAACCTGGAGAAGAGGCAAAGGAGTCAAAGACACCTACTCCACAGGTATAATTATGTTTTTTGAATTTCTTTCAGTTCATGTGGCTATATTGTTTTTGTAAATTCTTTCATGTTGGTCATTTTGATTCAATCACCAATCTGATAGTTACATACTGGCATGGATTGTGTTTGCACCAGGCATATTCTCCACTACCTCCACATGGGTTATTAGCATTGAGTCCTCAATATCACCCCTACATGTGGGGAGTTCAGGTATACTTGTTGCATTAGTTTTATTTTTTTAGTAGAATTAGTACAATTCCTAACAACATTTGATGTTTGAGAAGCTCTTTTTCTTGAGTAATAGTTCACCGGAGAGATTTTACTTCTCTATTTCTACACATGGGAATGTTGTGCAGATTGGGAGTCTTAAGCCAAAATCTTGTGGGTGCTCAAGCATAAACTAGAAGACATCTCATGAATCAAACCTGATCTGGTGTGAGATTGAAAGCTTTGTTTTCAATGGTGAAGGTAACATTTGGCATGTTATAAATGCTATTACAATCACTGATTTCTTGTGTTCACTCCAACAAAGTCACAAACATCCATCCTAATTCATTATGCTCCACAAGGAAGCATGTTTTGAAAATGAAAGCAAAGAGAGACACAGCCTAAGGCATCCACTAGTGGTAGAAATTATGTAACACAATGCAAACATTGAAAATTAAGTGACTACATGAAACAATACAAATTTCCTGACCTCAGTGTACTTTCTTATGGTTATCCTTGATCCTTTGCAATAGCAAGTAGGATTATTTAGATAAGAATATACAATCTTGACTCTACTTTTTCAGTTAATTTTATATTGGCTTGCTTCCGGACGATAATTTTGGTTATTCAGTGTTGTTGTTTCAGGTGTTTTGAATCTTCTTGGTGACTGTTCACCTACTTTCATGTTATTTTTCTTCTTCTTTTTTCGTTGTGGATATTTTATTATTGATTATTACATTGATGAACAATGGGTCAGATGTGCCCAGTTGTTTGTTGATTTTGGTCTTATTGACATTGAAGAGTCCAATTTGATTTGCTGATGGGAGTGGGTAGGGGAATGTTGCAGGCAACATTATTAATGGTCAGACTACTATACTAAGCAAAGAGGAAAACTGTGAGTTTTGTGCTATAACAGCAGGCATTGTTCTACATACTTGTATGCAACCCCGTTAAGCAAGGCAGTCAGTTATTGGGTATTGCCGTATTGGTGATGTGGAATGTTTGAGCCGTTTGAATTATGGAGAAAATCACTTATCAAATAATAATAATAATGGAGAAATCCCACTATCTATCAAGTACATTGTTTTGTTTTCTTAGTTATTGGTGGGGTTCAGTCTGTTAGCTGGTAATTGTTTAGTCATTCAGATAGATAGTGACTGGTGTGTCATTTTTTTTCTCGAACAAATCAAATACTGTCTGGTGTTTTGTTATTATGAATAGAGGTTCCCACGTGCATCGCATGTGGACTTATACTAGTTTCATATAATTGCCAATGCAATAAATATATTATAATAAAATTATGTGAGACAAATAAATAAAAAATGGCAAAAAGCAAAACAACAATTAGGAATCAGATTCTGCTAAATTTTGAATGGAAGTTCACCATTATGAAGCCATACAAACCTTCCCAGGAGCATCCCTCTGACCAGTAGAACCAATACTTCGATGTGATAATGATGCGCCATGAGAGGCAGGCATTCCTTTCATTCCATGTCTTTTCATTCCACCCTGAACACAACAACATAACCAAGTTACATTAGGATGCAATGTAAAAAAGGAATACAACATTTCTAACTGTATAAGAGGACTTCAAACGACATAGTTTTTGGATATCATTGTCAAACTTTAACCCTCTTACCAGTGTTCCTCAGGTTCAAGGAATTGACAAGCATTGTTAAGTAGGATGTGGGTTAGTGAACAATATTACAGTTACATATTATATGATTGTCATACTAATAATATTTTGAATCTATAACTATGAGATTAGACACACACACACATATATATATAAAATAAATAGCAAAGAAAGTAAAACAATATAAAATACAAAAGCAGACAACACGTGGAAGCAGCTACAAATGGCCTACCATAAATTCAGTCTCTCCACTGTTAAGGACTTCAAAGGTAAAAAAGCTAGTTGGGAAACATTATATAAACCTCTAGCCTCTAGCTCTTCTTCTTTGACAGTAAAAAGTTCAGCTCAGCAGTACTCCAAAAAATGTGCCCCCTCTCCCAAAAAAAAATAAAATAGAAAAAGAAGAATATAAAATACATAGTAGACAAACATCTGGAAGTAGCTTAAATGGCACTACCATGCCTTCATTCAATTTCTCTCCACCGTAAAGAACTTCGAAGGGAAAAAACTAGTTGGAAAGACTATAAAAACCTCTAGCATCCACCTCTTCTTTTATAGTAAAAATTTTCAGTTCAGCAATACTCTGAAGGAGGTGCCCCCCTCCTGCAAAAGCTCGTCTTCAAAATAGTTTTTAGACCAGAAATTATGCTCCACTTGGAGATGGTTCAAAGTCGCAGATATGTTATTGACTAGGGGCCTGAAACATCTCAGTCATGGTGACATGGGTTGATATGGGCAACATACAATAAAGAAAGCATAGAAATAAGGCTCAAAAAATTTAAAAAGAAAAAGAAAAAAAATAGAGCAAAATGGATTCATCAAATAAAGAATATACACAATCTAGCACATACAACACGGTCTATATTAGTGATACAAGTATTACCAAACTAACCCATGACCATATTATATAATAGTTGAAATATATGTGTGTGTGTGTAACTTGATTCCTACTTTTACTATTCATGCATAGTGTAGATCTACAAAAATCTAGTAAAATTTAAATATTAGTTAATGTTTAAAGTTGAGGGCGGGCCTTGGCATCAGTAAGACTGCTCCATTGTGACTTGGAGGTCATAGGTTCGAAATGGAAAACATCCTACTTGCATGCGGAGGCAACCGTGCATACATCTGACCCTCTCTAGACCCTGCAATGGCAGGACCTCGTGCACTGGGCTAACCCTTTAGTTAATGTTTAAATAAAAAGGCATAGATATTAATAACTAGAAATTTATAAATATATTTACAATCACATTCAAATAATTCGAGAACAAGGAAAAATCATATCTTCACTTCTTTTTTTTTGGTTGGGGAGGTGGGTGGGTGGGTGTTGGGTTGTGGAGAAATCTAATCTCTTTTTCCCGGTAAGTAAGAAAAGCAAGTATCAAAACCAAGAGACCCACAATTATTTGGCATTTAAGGAAAAAATAACTCGTGTTGAATTTGAGAGGTAACGCAAGCAATTGACTTTGTTGGACAAGGTTATTGAGGCAATGACCAAACTGACTTTGTTTGGTTTTGGATGCAGCATAAACGAGAAGACAATGTCATCTTGGGGGAGATGTACCATTTGTCTCACAATAAAAGGCATGCGAACATAATTCTGCCAATCTTTTATAACATGTCACATATTCGTCTTGAAGAGCGGATATAAAGATGACTCTGTTAAGTCGGCGCGGTAGCAGGTAAAACTTCAAGCCATGGTCTAGGAGGAGGGAAGAGTTGGAAGAAAGAAAGCAGGAAGAGATTGGTAAAGGATGCTTAGAGTTTCCATACTTTCCAAGCATACACCATAATTTTTCCGTCCAAAAGTGGATCGAAAGGAGTGGTGAGAGGACAAGCCACTTTTTTTCTTCATAATCCTCTCCAAACAACATGAAATGATATAATAGTAAAAACAAGAAACAACCTTTTCCTTCTTTCTTGTTTAACTAAACAAAATGAGAGAATGACAACTTCCTTTCACTAGGATGCCTTTGATCCCTCCCACGCTCCCTTCCTTCAAACTCTCCATCCTTCCCACCAAGCAGAGCATTAAACCAAGTAAAACCTCCTAATTGTCCCTTCCATCCTAATTATTCGACACAAACATAGAAAACCAAGTCAATACATAGCCAAAATCTTCCACACATAAAAGCCTCAAGTAAGAAAACATCTTGTCCAAGAATGTTCAGGTCTCAAGTTTTAAACTCTATATGTGTAGACCTTCAAAAGGCCGATCAATGATGATAAGCCATTGTCATAATTGATGAGCCTTCTGCAAACAATCGCAGTACATCATACACTCATTTGCTACCAATAACCAAAGCATGAGCATCATAGATGAACTTTTGAAAGCACCACTCTTTATAGAGTTTGAACAAAAAAACCAGAAAGGGCAAAGTGTGTGCCTATATATTAAATTAAAAGGCAAATTACTCTGACGTCCCCTGAGGTTTGGCTTAATTACCCTCATATTAAAGTTTTTTCAAAATTACTCTAACACCCAGTTAGACAATGATCCGTTAAACAAAATCACATCTAATATACAATTACAAAAGTACCCTCAAGTTATAATGCTATTTTTTTTGCAAACATAACCTCAATTTCTAATCATTTGACTAAGATTAACATGTTTTATATATGTATTTTATCCATCAATACCACACTAGCACTACCATCACTGAGGGTAGTTTTGGTATTTTGATTTTTTTTATGTTAATTGACTTTAACGGTAGTGACTGTCAATTAATGACAAGAGTACTCGGAGTAGTAGAGTGAACCAAACCTCGAGAGAGGTTGACCACCATATTTTAAAAACTTTAATCCGAAGGTTATTAGGCAAAATCTCAGAAAAGGTCACAGTAATTTACCCTAAATTAAAACAAGCAGGAGCTAATCAATCACTTACTATCAAATACAACACAGAAAGAGTATAGATAATAAAAAGTAAATGCTTCACCTGGAAACCTTTTCCTCTCGTAATTCCCGTGACATCTACATATTGTCCCGGAACAAAATGGCGAACGCCAATTGAGGTACCAACAGGAAGAAGCGCATCCTCTGTCACCGGGAACTCCCTTAATTTCCTCTTCATTGGAACACCCTGAGCTCTAAAATGGCCCACTTCTGGCTTCGTCAAGTGTTTTTCCTTTTTGTGCCCACAACCAACCTAACACGTACCACAAAACAACACCAATCCATAATTCACACAAACCCACTAAATTTTACATCAAAACATGTACATATATATATATATATGGAATAATATATTAACTGAATTGAACAATACAAATACCTGCAGAGCACTGATTCCTTCGTTCTCCAAGGTCTTAACCTGAGATACAATATTATCATCCATCCAAAGGATGGTGACCGGAACCCTCGCACCCCATTTGTCCCAAAGTGCAGTCATTCCACACTTGAAGGCTATGGCACCAGTTCTCTTTGAACTGGGGGTCATGATTCCAGGTTTAGCTTCGATGATTCGAGGCTGTACAACGCTGATATCACATTCGTCGATTGAAGACAAGGCGCTGAATCTTCTGAAGTGGGTTTTTGAAACATCTGTTGGAGTTGTTCTAGGACCGATTGAGAGTAGTCGGAGGCGAGAAATGAGGCCTCTCGACAAGGCCGACATGGCGAACAATCTCAATAGAACGATTGTTCAGGGAGATAAGAGAAGAAGATCTACAAGGGGTTCAATGGCATAATGGTGAATGTTGCTGAGAAGTTGCAGAGAACATATTCGAACGATTGCGATTGTGGAAGAGAGAGAAAGGGAGGGCTTTGGTGTAGGGTTTTAGGAGAAGGGAATCGATCCTCTGCTGATGTGCTTACAAGTTACTCCCTATGGGCCCGAGTATTGCGCAAGGAAAAAACAGATAAAAATGAAATATAAATATACATAAATTTGTGTTTGTTGGTTGATATCGTAATTAGATGACAGTTTTATAAAATTAAAATTAAGTACAGATTTCTGATGATGGCTGAATTTACAAATCAAAATGTGTTTGTTGCTGTTTATATTTTGAGTGCTGAACTTGTTAAAGTTGTTACTAAATTTTAGAGTTGGAAAACTCTTAATTTACAGTTTTGTTTTCTAAAGTCAATTCCCACTTGATTTTACTAGCTGAATGGAAAATTTTTGCATATCTTGACACAAAGTAGTGGTTTGGAGGAACAATTGGAACTCAATCTTAAATATAAAATGTTTAATTATAATTCAATTCAATCCTATCTTTAATCCTAGTTACTCAATTCCTGGGCCAAACCATTCTTTAAATTTTAAACTTTAATTTGCAATTCGAATTAAAATTTCGAGTTGCCCATATGGTGAGTTTTCACACAAAAAATTTAATGTGATATTGAATTAGTTTTATATTAGATTACTCCTAAATGTAAAAAAAAATTAAAACCTTAATGTAAATTTCTAAAAAAAAATCAAACAAATTCTTAGGAAATTAATTTTCCAAAATATAAACATACAAAAGAATAAGATTAAACAAAGAAAGTTAAAAATAAAAAGATGATCATAATTTGAATATTATATATAATATAAAAAATAAAATTATAATTCGAATTCAGGTTAGAATCGAGTAGTTGGCACTTCAACTCAAGCCTAACCATAATTAAACTCAGGTTGAGATTTTTTAACCTAAACTCAACCCTAATTATAAAAATGATTGTCCAAGTCCGTATAAAATCGAACTAGGCTTGAGTCGGGTTCGAGTTGACTAACCTTATTGCACACCTAATATGAACAATCATGACTAAAGTAGATTGGCTGCCACCTAGAGCTTAGCTCTAGTGGTATCTCCTCAAATATTTTCAAGTGGAATATCAGTTTAAATCCTTGGAAGGGGCAATTGTGGGTGGGTGTGTCTTAAAAAAAAAAAAAGAAAAAAAAAGAGAAGGTTGATTCACAATATGTGAATTACCACTGTTTGTTGTAACTTATGTTATATGGACTCAGATAGATTTGTCGGATGTGGTTATGAATCCAAGTGTTAGACGTGTCAAATCTCCAAATAGAAAGACAGTGCTAAATATTTATATTATTTACTTTCTATAGTAAAATAATATACTTTACATAATATTCAATGTAGACATTTCACTCGTTTTGAAATAATTATATAATAAACTAAATTATTGAAATTTTAAGAGGCATCTCCAACTAAATGAGTCATACACATATCTCATATCTATGTCCAAGAATTGTATGTCCGATACAGGTACTTCACTTACTTTTGAAGAGTCCATATGACACAGCTGACAACTATATTTTCTTAAAGCTTAGATAAATATAGTTGATGATTAATAGTATATCATTACAGGTAAATTTTACATCATGTCATTTTTATATTGTTTATGAGTTTTTTCACATTCATATAATTAGTGGGTTAAATTTTTACTTTGGTAGACAAAAATTTTATTTATTTATTAATCAGAAAGGCAAATTTCATTAAGAAACAGAGGAAGAAATACATTCAAGATTAACAACATTATTCAGCCACCTGGGCCATACATCCCAAAGTATATTTGATTCCTTTATTTTCAATGCATCTTGACTCCCAGAATCCACTGCCATCAACCCCATAACAGCTTGATTATCACCCTCGATTTTATGACTTGTAGGTGAATCTCAATTTTATTGATCATGAATTCTGTAACGGTTGTTGTACCCTGCTTAGGCAGATTCAATCCAAGTGTTCATTTTCATAACTACAAATTGAAAACTGAATAACAGAAATAGCAAAGACAGGTAAGGCAAAACACACCTATTAAAATGAAAAGAATAAAATTGAAATTTTCGAAATTTGGATGGGCAATATTTCTATATCCTGTCCACATGATCTTGGCAGATGAAATTTTCAAATATGAAATATTTGACCAAACATTTGATCAATTAATTAATGAAACTTGCATCAACTTTTTTGGGTTATTAAAAATAATAGAGAAATTGTACTTCAATAACACATGATAAAACAAATAAACCTTAATGGTTCAGTTTTCTGGGAACATTCTTTTGTTTTCTAAAAACTGAAAATCAGAAAATTGTAAAAAACAAAAAAAAATTACTTAGTTGATAGTTTCTAAAATATGATTTTTTGAAAACTCATTTAAAAAAAAGGCATGTTTACATATAATTGTCTTTTATAGTTTTTTGAAAAAAAAAATTGTAATATAATTCTTAAGAATTGTTTTTAGAGAACTGAACTAAGCATGCTCATAATAACCATTCAAAATATTATCAACACAACTCTCAGCACGGCTCTCAGCTTTCTCTTGGATCTCATCAATAACCATTCGATTTGATTTCATCTCGACATATATGTGAATTATTTTATTTGATTTTTATTTTTATTTTTTGCTATTAGCTTTTGAAATCAAATTTTTTTAATAAAAAATTATGTCTCTAATGAGTTATGTTATCGAATTGAATATTTGATTAATAAATCAGACATAAATTTAATCATAAATAATCATCGGATTTTATCAGACAGTAAGAATCCGATTTGTTTAATATGTGAAGTTACTTTCTGAATAATTATAATAGATACCAAACTGTAAGCAACCACCAACACAAACACGTTGTTAATACATTCTAACTTAATTTGCATTAAATTAATTGAATTTCTTATATCAATAATCAATCAAATGTTTTCGCATGTGCTTAATTTGCATGTGTTTTTCATATGGTTAACATATTATGTTTTTTTTCAATTACTCAATTAAATTGCTTTTAATTATTTGTAAAAGAAGATATTTTTTATATATTTTTGTACAAGAGATTTTAATTAAGATCATAAATTAACTTTTGACCACGTGCATCATAACACACCTGTCCTATCAACTAAAAAATATGAAGAAAAAAAACACTAATAGGTTTTTATTGTTGTTGTGAATTTGAAGTTTGAGAAATAATTAAGTAACTTTTCTAACATATTTTAATATTATATTATTATGTTCTTTTAAATTACTTGTATGTTGGTAAATATATGAATAATAACATTGTTCATGAGAAAGTTAAATGATTTTTTCCCCAAACTTTTGTTACCTAGCATATCTATATGAATTTGAAGTTTAATATAAATATTATTATGTGCATTTAAATTACTTGTTTGCAGATAAATATATGAATAATCAAATTGTACTTTATGGGAAATCATAATTTTTGTTTAATTATTTTTTACTAATGAGTATGTGTTTTTTTTTTAGGGTTCTAACAAAGTAAGTCATTTGTGGGGGTTCAAAGCAGTTATACTAAGACATAGAAAAACAAGGGGAAGAGATCTACGATTAGCACTAATAACTTAATTTATTTCAATAATAATTTAATTTATTTCAAATAATGTAACACTATTAGCCAGAAATGAAAAAAAAGGGAAAGAGATTTAGAATTAGATACTAATAATTTAATTTCAAATAACATTACACTATTAGCCAATTTTCTTGAATAGTATTTAAAAAATTAAGCATCATAATTCTTTTTCACTTATCATTGTGTCATTAAAATACTTATTTTAATATGGTATTTAAGTGCAATGTTTAATTGTTTAACAATTTGCATAAAAATCACAAACCAAAAAAATTAATATAAAAATCACTTTGTTGTTTATTTACATTGAAAATTATTATTATTAATTTAGATTTTATTCACGTGCAATGCACATGTCATTTTACAATCACTATTTTTTATCTATTATTTTATTATGTATTATATTATTTTATTTTATCCAAAAAGTAATAAAAAAGAGTTTTCATTAAACATAAAATCTTGTATTTTATTTTATCAAACTACAAACACTGAATTAAAAGTACACTCTTTGATAAATTCCTTAACTAAGAAAGTAATAAAAATTAAATTCTATTAATCACATTTTATATATAATATTAAAATACATCTCTTTTAACATAATTAATAAATTCATATTACATAAGTATTTTTTATTTTAACATAATCAATAAATTCACGTTACATATGTTCTTTTTTTTTCCAAATAGGTGTATATATGTATGTGCACGTTATTTATATGCACGTTGTATACATGTCGTCTCCTACCATTCGTTTGGATAGATTTTTAAAAAATTTATAGATAAAATTAATTCATATAAATTTATCAATAATATTAAAATAAAATTCTTCTTTTTGAAAGAAGAGGAGACTAACGAATTTTATAACAAAGTGATTCTTTGATCCAAGAAAAGTGATTTTCTGATCCAATATTTGATATATAAAAGCACAAAAGACTACTAATACATACATAGTATATGAGTCGTTTTGATAATGTAAAATGATACTAAAAAGGGATTATGCAAAAAAAAAAGAGTTACAAATATATAAAGGCTTCTGTTTACGTGCATGGCATGTGCTTTAGAAGTTTTTGTTTTAGACCTTATGCTTTTTGGAATTAGCAGATGATCATTTTGTTTTAGAAATTGATACCTATAATTCTACCATGTTATTGCACCAAAATTCATGGCTTTAATTATAGGCAAACTTAATTATTCTTTTGTATTTTCAAACTACAGACACAACCTATAACATAATCATATTTGGTGTAGATTTTTTGTGTCGATCTTGAAGTATTAATTCTAACAAAACATGATTGAATTTTATATGCATAATGCACTTAGAGATATATGATTGATAATGGATGTGTAACAAATAATATTATATTTTAGGAGAATAGAATTAGAAAAAAATACTTATTTAAATAATATTATATTTTAGGAGTATGTGTTAGGAATGAGTTAGTGAGAGAATAAATAGAATTAGAAAAAATATCAATGTATAAGAATTATATTATATATATATTTAATTTTTTTGAATTTTAAAAATAAAAAGATGATGTGTTAGAGATGAAGTGTGAGAGAAAGAATAAATAGAATTAGAAAAGTTATTTTTATTTTTTCTGAAATAGGAAGAATTTGTGTTAGAGATGAAGTGTGAACTAAATTGGAATTCTAACCTAATTAAGCCACTCTAAATGGATTTGAAATTCTTTAGACATTTAAGGAAATAAAGAATTCTAATTAAATTAAATGATTTGAAACTCCGGAAATTATTTTTTTTCTAATCAAATTATTTAAATTTAAAAAATAGGAAGATTTTGTGTTAGGAATGAAGTGTAAGAGAAATAATAAATAGAATTAGAAAATTTATAAAAGTATGAATTATAATATTATTTTTACTTTTTCTTAAATAGGAAGAGTTTTTGCATGTTAGGGATAACATGTGAGACAAATAATAAATAGAATTAAAAAAGAATACTTGGTGTTTAAGATTTATGGAAAGATTATGTTTCTATGTATTTATTAGAATAAATATATTATAATAAAAAATAAAAAATTTACTGAAACTTTTGAACATCTTTGTACTTTTAGTAATAGTGTTTGTATATATCTTTAACCTTTTATTATTTTCATGGTGAAATAATATACTAATATAAAATTAAAGCTATGCAGTAAAACTTGTAGAATTATTATCTAAGATAAAATTCATATAAAAATAATCCTTCGATGCAAAAAAAAATTTCAAAAAATAAAATTGCACACAAAAACAATAAAGATGGGTAAAATCCTTTTAGAAATTAAAATATTTATTATATTAATAGTTTTAAAGTTCGTCTTACATAGATAATATATACTTGAGACCATTAAATAATACAAACAAACAGTTTTATTTAGATTAAGAATATATCTTTTAAGTTTAGTTAATAATTGGGTAAAATTTAATTTTAAAAAATATATATATAACTTAACATTTGAATCTCAAAGTTCAATTATTTAATAAAAATAATTTATTTAAATATATATTTTAATTTAGTACATAAATAATAACTAAATTATAAAATTAGTGAGTTCATTAAATATTATTTAGTTCAATTTCCTCCTGTTGAAGTTTTTCTGTTAGTAGTGTTTTTTTTATTAATTAATATTATATTTTAGGAGTTTATGTTAGGAATGAAGTTAGAGAGAGAAGAAATAAAATTAAAAAAAGAATACTTATTTAAATAATATTACAATTTTGGAGTTTGTGTTAAGAATGAAGTTAGAGAGTGAAGAAATAGAATGTATTATAATAAAATTTTAATTTATTTTTTATCCACGTGCATCAAAGGTATAAAACGCCTTCGGCTATCCACATCGGTTTGAGAAATCAGTATAAAAATAATTCTTCATGATATAATTGTGTTTCTTTCACACAAAAAAAAATACTTCCCTTACAAGCTTCCAAGTAAGAACCACATGTGAGTGATACGTCATGTGATAAGGCCCCACCTCACTCAGAAATAGACGAAGAAAAATGTTAGGTGAAGAGGATGATTTTCAAGTTTGAACGGAAAGAAAATATAAGAATTATTATTTTATTTTGAAGCTAAAAAATTGAAGGCTATCTTTGAAGAATATCTACTCCATAACTTAGCAATAAGTTATAAAAAAGAAGTAAATAATTGCAAGGATGCTTCTCACTCTTGATGAGAAAAATACCCGTCGGATCTTTGAGGGCGAGGCTCTTCTTCGGGGGATGAACAGGTACGGGCTTTTGGATGAGAGCCAAAACAAGGTTGACTATGTCAGGATTATTATTTTCTTTTTTAAAATCAGAAGGGAGCATTTTTCAGGATGCATCTAGCATTGGTGGTGATCGCTTCATCTGCTTTAATTTTGCTTGGATATTTCCTTTCCCCTCTTTTTAGCTTTTTATTGTAATTAATAGCACGGTTTTATTATTATTTATTTACTGCACTAGAAAGACCTATGACTCAGGATAAAAAGAAAATGATTAAATTAAGTCTACACTTATGTATATGTTGATAACACAAATATGACAGATTCAGTATTCCATTTAACATATTGTACTTTAATTTTCAGTTATAGTGATCTTCATTTTTTTGGGTATCATTTGCAATTTTCATCTTTTGATTTGGTTCATGGTACGGTCGTGGTGGTGGTAGAGCAATCCAAGAACAAGATGGTGGATCCGGCAAACTCTACTCTCGGATGAATGTTACTCAACGAGAGAGATTATGCTGGTGGTTATGATTTTGCGTACATCTCTCGTCGAAGAGGCTCAATTGTCAAAAGAAAGGTCTAGTTTAGTCGAAATGCTCAACCTATCGTGAAACTCATCAACACTAAAGAAGAGAAAATGATAAAATACTAAAGTGAGTGAAAATGATAAATAATAAATAAGAAATAAGAAAAGTTTATTTGTATCTTGGAACTTTCACCAATTCCATCAGAGTTCAGAGGAAAACAGTAAACTCATCAACACGATTCATTCATGAACTCTGTGCTCAAAGTTTCACTAGCCAATTCCATAGTCTGCCTTTTCATTGTATCAGATATTGATTCCCTACTGTCATTGTTATTTTGAAAATTTCTTAGAATATCATTATCTTGGGACCCAATATTCGATTTCATTATCACCATATAGTTTTTAAAACTAATTATACTCCCACTTGACTAAGTTGCCCTCCCATCACCCAAAAACTGTAACAGCACATCACTATGTACTGCCTTCTCAATATCATCGAATAGAATAACGGAATAAGGTAACTTCACATGAGGGTCCACTGCAACCAGTCACCCAATTCCATTTATCAAACCACCAGACTTGTTACAAAATTCTATATAAAAAGATATTCTAGTTAAGCTATAAGAAATTAAATATTAGACTGCTTCAACTGAACTTTCACTATGCTAGGACTTCGGCAGGATAAAGGTACCCACGCAAATCATTTTAATCTTCAAATTTGGGACTCGGGAATAACAGAGTCCATTCTTATAAACACACAATCTCAGCCAGGCTTGCAAACTTTTTTTTTTTTTTTTTGTGTTTATTTATCAATTATAATTTTTTGTTTATTTGGATTCTGCTATTAAAAGTACAAGTTACCTGTACTTTTTGTGTTGGAGGGTGTTTTTGATAATTTGACATACGAATGACAATCAAGTTAGGGTAATTTTGGTAATGTGTATGAACAGTAAAAGTTGATCACTTTTGTAATTAATTTTTCTTTGATGTATTTATTTATAGTTTTAGCTCTTTAATTAGACAAAATTTTAATTTTTTCAAAATCAAGTGGTAATGCAATATGGATATCTTGACGTGAGAAATTTTGCATTTCAAATTTATTGTAACCTTTGTTTCGAATATAGATTTCTGAAAGTAGCCCTCCCAAGTCCCGATAATTTTGTGCTTCATTTATTTTTTTCTCCATCTCTCTCTCTCTCTCTCTGGAGAGAGAGTACCTTTAAGATTTATAGATAAATTCAATTTGTTTATATTGGCTTTAAACTAGTAAATATGTATATATTTGGTACGTATTATTATTTGTGCAATGCAGATATATTAAATTAGGTATAAAGTAAATTAATTAATATAGAAATAATTAATGAATTGGATGATAAAAGTATTTAAAGAAGTATAATTTAATTGATTATAAAAATTTGAATATAAAAGTATATACATATATAGAGGGAGAGAAATACAAAGAGAGAGAGTTGTTCAGGAAGAATCCTAAGAGCTGGCGGCTGAAGGAGATTTCATCGACAGCGCTTTAGCCGCCAGCTGTTGGTTGCCTGGGATTGCTGCGGCATATGGGTCTCAAATTGTGCTGAACTACCGAACTAAATTGGGGTTGGTGATGGCTTGTGGTGGTTTCAATTGGGGCTTGTGGTGGCTGAAAGTGGTTTCGTTTGGGGTTGCGGTGGTTTTGATTATAGCCTGTGGTGGCTTGTGGTGGTTTTAATTAGGACTTGCGGTGGTTAATGGAAGTGGCTTGTGGTGGCTGAAAGTGGTTTCGTTTGGGGTTGCGGTGGTTTTGATTATAGCCTGTGCTGGCTTGTGGTGGTTTCAATTAGAACTTGCGATGATTAATGGAAGTGGCTTGTGGTGGTTTCAATTAGGACTTGCGGTGGTTAATGGAAGTGGCTTGTGGTGGTTTTGATTGAGACTTTTGGTGGCTTGCGGTGGTTTCGATTGGGCCTTGTGGTGGCTTACGGTGGTTTTGATTTGGGTTTGTGGTGGCTTGTGATAGTTTTGATTTGGACTTGTGGTGGTTTTGATTTAGGATTGTGGTGGTTTTGATTGAGGCTTGCGGTAGTTTCGATTACGGCATTGATGATAGTAATGCATGGTGGTTGATGGAAGTGTTGTGATGTTGCTTGGTGGTGGCCTGAATTAGGTTGCTTTGGCAGTGAGCTTCGCCGAAAAAGATAACAAATGATGAACAATATATAATAATAATAATAATAATACAAAAAGGTAAGCAAAGGTTATTTGGGTAATTTAGTACTTTATGTAAAGGGTTAAAAAGTATTAGCGTCTTTTTGTATGGTATCAGATGTGGTCAGACATGCCAATACACACGATTTTAGGGTCTCTGTTAGACGGTGCAAAAAGTTTAGATTTATGCAATCAATTAAATTAAACTTTCTCTTCGTGGAAATTAATTAACTCTTACTTTTATATATAAATATATATATTTGGTATGTATTATTATTTGTGCAAATACAAATATATTAAATTAGGTATTAAGTAAGTTAATTAATATAGAAATAATAAATGAATTGGATGATAAAAGTATTTAAAGAAGAATAATTTAATTGATTGTGAAAATTTGTTAAAAAAAATTTGAATATAAAAATATATACATTTAGAGAGAGAGAGAGAGAGTCGTTCAAGAAGAAGCCCAAGAGCCCGCGGCGAAAGAAAATTTCAACGACGGTGAGGCTGTGAATGGGTTGGTGGTGGTTTGCATGAGAAATCCTGGACATATACTATGTCCAACTATTCAATCTTTCTTTCTTTTGAATATCATGTTAGAATCACAAAAAAATTTAGGTATGTATTGATTGTACGTACATGCGTTGTGAATTGAATCTCTCATTCACGTTTGAAGTTGATCCATAATTAGACATTACATTATGTGGAAGCTAAACGTTTATGACTACAGATGTGACGTGAAGTAAATGAAGCTTATAATTAGACATTACATTCTGTAGAAGCTAAACTGGAGTAAGATTTATTTTTTATTGTTATTTGTGATGCCTAGGCAAAGCGGCTCAAGGCCATTATATATGATGGCTGCGGTTGAAGTTGAACTTGCTGCGCATGCATTGCGTCTCAAAGATCTTCCAACCACAAATCACAAAGGTTGATATCCATGTTGATAATAGAGATAAAAGTATTCTTCTGCCTTCGATCTTGACAAGAATGGATTATAACTTTCTGATATCAACAAGCTGAACATGCCTGATTTATTTTTATTGTTATTGTTGGTGTGAACTGAAATACTGCTTTAACGGAATGGAGGTTAGAACATCCCGCAGCCTTGGATCTGAAACCTTTCTTTTTCCTAGCCGCTTGGCCTCCCCCTAACTAGGAAGGGATGGGGTGGGTAGACTTCTCTGCTACTAAATTACTAGTCAAAGCAAGCTCGAAAGATTACGCCCATGCTTGTGAATCAGCTATCTCAATCACCCTAAAAAAGAGTGGAAATGACTATTCATAGATCAAGGACAACCTTCCACAGATTAACAAGATATGCCAGCTGACCTTTGCGCAGGAGCCTTCACCTTCCAATCACAAGGAATCCAAGAACAGCATTCAGAAGAGACCCACAACCTACAGTTTGAACACTATCCATCAATGATACTACTACTGGCTGATAGATGAACAGTGAGCTCCAAACTCTCATAGCCCCTTTATAGATCCACATCCAAAGCACACATCACATGATCTTTCTTCTTTTGGGGACTAACAGTATGTAACAACCCAAAATATATAAGGTGCAACTCTTGGCAAAAATGTGGCTACCAACTAGAAGAAAACTTTGGCAGTGAAAATGCAGCTGGGAACCGATAAAGAAATTGTGCTATAAATTTTATCAGCGCCCTGCATCACCAAAGCAAATCAAAATTTCTCAATTAATTAAAACTCTGGAAGAGATGAATGTGGTCAGAAAACTAGATAATGAAAAGATCATATTAAAGAAGAAAGAAGCATCCACAACATCAAACAAACACAAGCACACACACACAGAGATAACCAATTAATACTAGTAATAAATAAGTTTCATAAAAGCTATGCATGAAGGATAAGAAACCACATGTAGGTAGGAGTTAAGAAAATGATCAACTAATGCCAAAAAAAATGTCTTTTGTTTGTGTGTGTGTGAGAGAGAGAGAGTTATATGTCCTCCTGAAATTGGACAAATGGGATGGGTGGTAGTCACACCCAAATTTTGCCCAATCCTTTCTAGCAATATCAACAAGCTACTAATAGAGGTGTCCTTCAAACAGTAGATAATTCCAAGCTTTCCCTTTATATACTAGAGCTCTAAGAAGCACGGATACGGATACGAGACATAGATACAACATGACACGAACACGGTGACACGGCAATTCTAAAAAATTAGGATGCATATTGTACTTTAAGAAATTAAGAGTAATATTATTTTTTATCAATCTAACAATGAAAAAAAATGTGTTTTGCTGAATTTTAGAATTTGTGCTTTGCTGGGAAAAAGAAAGAAATATAGAAAGAGGGTTAAGAAAGAGAAGAGGATTAGGGTTTTGTTAGAAAAAGAATTAGGGCTTAGTTAAAAATAAAGGTAAGAATCCATATAAGAGAAAAAAAATTCATGGAAACAAGAGGAAAAAGGAAAAAGAGACAGAATTTTGTTGAGAAAGGAAAAAAAATATAGTATCTAGGGTTTTTGAAGAAGAAGAAGACGAAAGAAAAGAGAAAGAGACCTGAAGAGAGTGACCATTTACTTGCAGCAAAGCTTGGTCGGTACAAGAGAGCCAAAGTCGATTGTGCAAGAGTTTGAATCTTTGAACCAAAATACAAGCCTAAATATACGATTGTTTTTATATAAGATCGAGTTTGTTGGTTTTGAAGTAATTATTTAATGACCACCATAGTATTAAAAGTTATTAAAGAACTCCTCAAAGTTACACTTTCACCCAGCTTTCTTTCTAAAACTTTCTTAAAAATTCCCAAGAATGCAACATGCGTGTTTGATATGTGTCTGTGTCATGTCCCCGTCATGTCTGAATATTCAAAAAAAGAAAAAAAAAATTCAGACGTTTTATAGCGTGTCCAACAAGTGTCGGGGCGTGTCCAGCAGGTGTTCGTGTCCGACACGAATTCTTTGACCTTGTAGGTGTCTCCGTGCTTTCTAGCTAAAGCTAATAGACTAACTGGTAGTAAGATTTTTTCTTTCTGGCTTTTCTAGACCTAATTCTGGTGTCAAAGTTGGAGCTGCTTGACTGCATCAACCTCTCCCAACTAAGAATGTTTAACTGACAGGTTAGAGTCCACATTGCAGTCAAGGTCAAGATCTGGAAACTATCTCGCATATTGCAAACCGTTAGACAGAAATGCTTGAAATTATAAAACCAGGATGCTTGGTGATGCGATACTTAAGTGTCAGACTATGGCGATCCTACACAAAACAGTAATGTCGTGATGATATGACTTGCAGTGCCGATTTGATCTTCATAGTGTGGCGAAGAATATAGAAGCTAATCTTCCTCGTTAACAATTGCTTGTGTAATGATTTTTTGCTTAATACAGGAGTCAAATGAGGCTTCAATGCAAATTCAAGCATCTACCATTACATTTTACAAACACCGAAGACTACATAACAAAAGTCATTGACTGAATTTTGTTTTTGTCCAGCTTACTGTTCTTTGTAAGATCATTTTTCTTAACAGAATCAAAGGCCTTTTACAAGTGTCTAAAGTTTAACAATCATCAGATGGGTTCATAAAGGTTTGATTGGACTTCTCTTGCTAACATTTTGTGTTAAAATAGCATTATGGAAGTTCAAATAAAAATCTAGATCTGTTGGATGAACTCCTGATGAAGTTACAAAGTCATATATATGAAGGCAGGTAAAGTATTATGTGATCATGGAAACTGAAAAAAACTGTGAGCGTCATTTCGGAAGTTGCAGTGCTTTTTTTTATCAAAACTGATTCATTATAATGGAAACAATCTGGAGCTGTTTTGCTTCTGGTAATAATTTAAAATCATCTTTTTTCTTTTTTTCCAGAAGTTATAATTTAAAATCATCTTCAACACAGAATTCTAGTAATGTATAATTCTGTATTTGCTAATTGCTATAACCATATTTAAATAAAATGACCAAGAGAAAAAATATATTGGAAGAGAGAGAGATATAACTGCACCTTTTAAACAAAAATAGAAAGGAGGAAATGAGTACCTGAAATGAATCCAAGTTGACTTGCTCGAGTCTGGTTGATAGCCTACTGCATCCCTTGTTGCACTAGAGTGGACAAGCCTTTGGAATTTTGTGGACAACTCTTGATAAGACTGAATTTCTGATGGTTGTACTTGTTTAATTGCACTTTTTAGATGTTCCATTGTTATTTCTGAGGCATCAAGGTTCTCCTGATAATATTCAAAGAATATATATATATATATATATTACTAAAGGCAAATTTTCAGAGAGAATTTTTATTGATCTTATAAATGGAAATGAACTAACTTCAATAGCTGCAACAGCTGCTTCACGGCAGATCAGCGATATATCAGCCCCAGTGTAGCCTTCAGTGAGAAGAGCTAGCTCCTTAATCCAGACATCAGAATGGCATGGCATTCTGCGCAAATGGACATGAAATATATCTTCGCGGTCTGTTTCACTAGGAGGTCCCACATATAACAGCCTGTCAAAGCGTCCTATCAAAATTTAATCAATTATCAGGAGGCTTGTTGATTTAGAGAAAGAAACAAGATGTTGGAGAAACTCAACATCTAACTTAGAGAGAGAGTGACTGGTGGCACCTGGTCTTAGAAGGGCAGGGTCAATCTTATCTGGCCGATTTGTAGCAGCAATAACAGTAACATTAACTCTTTGCTGCAAACCTAAAACAATAAAGTATTTGTTTATATTGTAGAATATAACGGAAAAGGTATCAGTTCAATTTCATAATACATTAGATATTGAAGTTACTTCTTTTTCTGTTTTTAATTTTTTATCAGCAAGTATGTTGAAGTTCTTCAGCTAACAGATTTGTGGATCTCCTTAAAAGAGCTCTCCTCACATATGGAAATCTAAGGATATTTTTAAAAATTTGTTTTCCCAGCTACTGATGACAAATCTAAACAATGACAATTTAGAAACCTAGTTGAAAATTCGTGTTTTACAATCAAAACTGGAAGGAAATGTAAAGTTGTTATACTTCTATCTCAGGAGATGGTAAAGGATTTGTTAAAACTGTTAAATGGAACCCCTCCAGAAGCAGCAAAGAAAAAAATGGTATTTAAGTATGATATAAACTATTAATTAATTACCGTCCAATTCAACAAGAAGTTGACTCATAACCCGATCAGCAACTGAAATTCCATCACTTTCTTTCCCACGTATGACGGCAAGAGCATCAATCTCATCAAAAAATATAATTGACGGGGAATTTTCCCTTGCCTTGGCAAAGAGTGACCTCACAGCCTTTTCAGATTCACCAACCCATTTGCTGAAAAGTTCTGGACCCTTAACTGCAAGGAAATTCAGCCCTGCTTCAGAAGCTATTGCACGTGCCAAAAGGGTTTTGCTGCACCCTGGCGGACCAAACATCAGAACCCCAGTTGGGGGACGGGTTCCAATACGCTTGAAAGCATCCTGATGCTTTTGAGGCCATTCTACAGCTTCCATTAATTGTGTCTTTACCTCCTTTTGACCACCAACATCTTCCCAATTAACCTTCGGAACCTCAAGTATTACCTAGTAAAATAATAGGGAACAAGTAAAGGATTCTGATAAAGAAGACAAACTACATATTTTTTCTCTATAACAAATGATAGAACATGGTTTGAACTCTTGCCCAACAACACAATGACTCAGTTGAGTCATCTTGGCATTACTGGACACTAGACAAGTACACATGCGGTATAAAAAATTAGCGAGAATATGAATGCGCAAATATACCTCTCGCATGGCACTCGGCCTTATTTTCATTCTAGCCTTCTCAAAATCTTCAAAAGTTACTTTCAAAAACTGTTCTTCCACTTTAAACATCTTATTTACCCTAGTAGTATTAACTCCTTCGTGAACCTCGGACGAAGCAAACAAATCTGAATTAGATGAAGATGGAGATTCTGAATTCTCTCTTGAAAATAGACCCCTTGCATATCTAGGAAAATCAGTGCCTTTTGTCATACTAGTAGGGCAATCATCATCTACAATAGATAATCCGTTGAGGTGTGAAATATCAGAACATTTCTTTAAGTCGATGTAACGCCTAAGACAAACCAAGGCTGCTTCATTGCAGAGGGCAGCTAGATCAGCACCCACAAAACCATGTGTAGCCATAGCAAGATGTTGAACTTGCATGTCCAAAAGTGAATGTTCCATTTCACTAAGAAGGGCAAGCAGTATATCACAACGTTGCTTGGGAGACGGTACACCTGCATATAAATTATCAAGGAAATAAAATCATTCCCTATCAGGTGAGATGTAACAATATCAGCCAATACCGAAAGGTACTCAATTCCTGGTCAACAAAACAAACAGAGATTTATCTAATTTTAAGTTCAAATATGGTTCTAACATACTTATATTTACTTAGTGTACTCATAAAGAATTGCCAAACTCTTATTATATCAATTATGTTGCTAACGTGGATTGCTCAATACCTATTAACTATAGCAAAAGGGAAACTCTACTTGGTCAATCTTAAGGAGATCCTTTACCACTGTAGTTTCATTTGTTTCATGGAGACCTCTGCCATTTATATCTTCCACCACCCCCCCCCCCCCCCCCCTTCTCTCTCTTTTCATTAACTTCAAGTGTTACCAAAAGGAAAGAACTATTAGTAAAATAAATAAATGTTTTTTTAATATCCACTTCTATGTTAGATTACATATATGACTAAGATCCATCATTGTAACTCTCATATCTAGGTTAATAAATTAATATAAAAGGGGAAAATACCACAAATGCCAACAGGTATGGAAACTTTATGCAGATAAATTATATGGAGCCTAACCCAAAATAATGTTCAATAGATTGTCATATTGTATAGTTAAACCCTTTCACATGGCTCGTAAATTTAACATTATTTTTGGCTGAGCCCAATAGTTCTCTCTCTCTCTCTCTCTCTCTCATATTTTAGTTAGGACAGGGGGTAACAGTTTTGAAACCAGGAGTTGAGGATTGATACATGTCGGCCTCTTGAAACAACCAATGAGAAAAACGTGTCATTGTATGTGGTAGGGGATAACTATATGTTGGTTGCTAATAAAAGTTCAGCAGAGGGAAAGAAATTAAACAAATACCAAGAAAACTAAATCTCTATTTTAGGAAGTCTAATCAAATTTTAAAGACGAGAATTTGGAACATCACAACATCTAAAGCATAAGACATTCATTATGGTTTTGGACAATTACTAAGTCAGAAAGAAAGATTAAACATTACCTATTTCAATTTCCCTGTCAAGTCTTCCAGGCCGTCTGAGTGCAGGCTCAATACTGTCGGGCCTGTTGGTTGCAGCAAGGACAAGTAGCCCATCAGTTCTACTAATGCCATCCATTAAATTCAACAACGTCGCAACCATTCTCTGAGACAACTCTTCACTTCCATCCTTCCGTGCAGGTGCAATAGCATCCAACTCATCAATGAACACCTGTAGACCTAAACCCATCATTAACATTCCAACAAAAAAGGGACAGTTAAGATGGAAGGTTTATAAAGCATGAACAGACTCGTGAGTCTATAATAATGACAACCTTAATGAATACCAGATGAAGATACAAGCTTAACATATTTTAAATTAGTTTAGAAAACATTTACTGTACATGGCTGGGAAAAACCAGCAGATAAATGCAAATTCACTACAGCTTCAGAACTACCACTTGAAAAAGCACTAAATAGGGATGGGGTACCCTCTGCAGATCCAAGAAGCAAACCAACTGCCAATCTTAAGCAAATACTAGTTACTAGTAAATCCATAAATCAAACCCAAACAAACCTATCGAACTAGACTTCTATGAAGTTGCTAAAAATTAATTCCACTTTTGATGTAACTGAAACTAGAAACAGACTTTTTAGTCCTCAACTTCTATGCATTTTCTATTTAGCAGTGACAATATTTAAACTAAACCATTAAATACTCTTTCGAATGGCAGCATTTCTATGGTTCAACCTGATCTTCTGACCATTTAAAATGATAGGGGTTCTCTTTCACAGCGACCAGAGACAGTTCAGATTTGGACTGACAACTCAATGGGCCACTGTACTAAGCTTCTATTTCTAAAATCTATATAGTATACTATTTATTTCAATGTAACATAATCACTATAAAGGTTCATATGGCTTAATGATATCATTTAGTACTATTATACTGCATATGATAAAAATTATAATCTTAAAAAAAGATTAAAATAACTAAATTTTAAAATAAAAAAAAGTGGGGATAAATGAATCGGACTGTCAAATCTTTGCGTTGATGGAATGTTCATTAAGTTAAGGTCTCCACTTAAAGCTCGGCTAAATTAACAGATTGACTTAGTGTTATCTCAATCTACTGTAGAAACTCATCTTATGTTTTAAAACACATGCAGTATCCGTGTCAGACGTGGCTATGGACTGTGTAAAACTTATTAAGTTGAACATGAACCAAAAAGAGCATATCAAACAATTCAATTTTATTACATTATTACTTCAAATCAAGTGAAATGCCTATGTTTAACACAATTTTACATAGAAACGGGTAGCTTACTCTAAAATATTACTTCAAATCAAGTGAAATGCCTATGTTTAACACTATTTTACATAAAAAACAGTATTTTACTCTAAAAAATAAAGAAAAATATTAAATAATAGGAATATTTAGCAGTCTACCTGTGTCCTATTTTGGAATTTGATACATCCAATGCTTGGACATTACCCGAGTTCATGTAACACAGAACTCAACCCAACACGAGTGATTCCCTCCCTAAATTACATGAAAAACTCCACTTCTGCAACTAAAAATAGAAGCTAGAAACCTTGGCATGATACATACAACCTGTTTTGTCATCATTCCAAACCCCGCAAAGAAATGTCAACACAGAACAATGTAATAGACCAAATCAATGCAACTAGAACACAAACAGACTATGATTGACAGTAAACCTTTTCATGTATAAAGTGAGACCAAGCAACTGGACAAGTCTGAGGAGGTTTGCAGCAGAGTGAATTCTAATATCTAATCCCAAAATCAAACTATTTATTCAAAGTCAGCTCAAGCAACCCACCAAATTGATCCCATGGAACTCAAGCACATGTATAGACTAACACTACTTTCAAGTCTTACCAAGAGCTTGAACACTATTTCACCCATTAACAACAGTGTTGCCTCGTTTAAAAGGAAGGGGGAAAAAGAAGGAGACTGGAAGTGGGATTAGGTTTAGCCATATGAAATATCATAAGATATCAAATATTCCTTACAACAGTTGAAACAAGAAACAGAAATAACAGAAAAATAGAAAGGTAAGGAGGGAGGAGGAGAGACTACCAACACTTTCGTAACTGTGATATTTTTCAATTAGTTACTCTATTACTCATTTGAGGCTCTGCACATGTAATAATATCCAAAAAGAAAGCTCAACTAAACTCAACAAAGACCTTTTCCCAAATAGTAGGGGTCAGTTAAATGAATTCTATTTTTAACCTTGTCAGACCACATGTTTTCACATCATTCCTTACTAAATCTACCCATGTTAACATTGGTCTCCCCCTTCCCATAGCATTATCCTCAATGTAGACCACGTCACTCTTCCTAACTGGCATACTTAGGTCTTCGTTGGGCGTGTCCCTAAACATCTTAATCAATTCTCTCTCATTTATCTCCAATTTGTGCTACTTCAACTATCTCACAAATGCGTCCATTTCTAACTCTATCTTTTCTTCTCTTGCCTCACATCCATCTCAACATCTGCATTTCCGCCACACACACTTCATACATGTGTTGTTTCTTAACTGCATTACATTCTCTCCCATAAAGAAAAGCTGGTCTAATAAACAATAACATTCTCTCCCATAAAGAAGAGCTGGTCTAATAACTATTTTATAGAACTTTCCTTTCAATCTTGGCAGGACTAGATGCAATCCTCCATTTAACCTATACTGTCTTGATTCTATGATTACCATCATCTCTAATTTTTCCTTGATTATAAAAAAATTGAACCTAAATAACAGAAATACTCACTTTTTGTACCTCTTGATCCTCAATTTTCATCTCATCCTTAGAATCAAAGCTAACATACATAAATAAATTAACTGAACAAGTCCTTAATGTCAGAATGGTGCGCTACACTTAAATTTCTGTCCCAAAATGCTATCTTTCGACATATAAAAAATATCTTGTTAATTAGTTGTGTTTGTTAATTTATTTTATTCAAGCAGAAGGTTCAAAATGAATGAATCCAAATGAGCACTGAAGTATGAAGATAAATTAAAGCTTCATAGACTTCCACAATCCCCATAGAACATCTCCTTTTAGTACAAGTTTCTTTGTGCAAAATGAAGCTCAGAACTTGTGAATCATCTTCCTCAGTGAGTCTAGAAATTATTGTCAACATCTTATTAATGTCTACCTTCCACAAACAAATATCTTATAACATATGTGGTTAAGGTCCATTGCTGTCAGACTTCTGTCAAACAAACTACGTATATAAATTATATAATAAAACCAAAATTTCTATTGGAATAAGATCACTACATTTAACAAATTAATGTATCATTTTGTCAGCTAAAGAATTAATATATTTAAAAAACTGCATAATTAGTATTCAAAATGGGAAACTGAATATTTCGTAGATATTGGACCATCTGGGCAAGAAACCTAACCACAGCAGGTGCAGCACGGCTAGCTGAATTGAAGACCTCATGCAATGCTTGCTCACTTTCTCCATAATATTGACTAACAATTTCAGGTCCATTCACAGAGAAGAGGTTGACACCAGCATCATGGGCACATAATCGAGCCAAAGAAGTCTTTCCAGTGCCAGGTGGACCATGAAGAAGCACTCCTTTTGTAGGCCGTAAACCAAACCTAAAATAGTTATATCAAAAATAATAATATAATGCTAAATAAGCTAAACAATAGGTAAATGTTTTTTGTTTGACTGCATTTAACTACTGGATTGTAAATTCAGAATAGGAAATTGATTAAATTGCAGTTAGTCATATAAAAACAAAATTAATCTGAGAATACAAGGCCGAATGGCATAAAAGCATCTAATCCATCTGTCTGGTTTAATATGTTAATGTTCATGTTCAGAGGACATAATCGACTAGCTTTCTTTTTCAAAAACCATGTTTAATAGTAGATAACCTACATAAACTATTCTTAAGATTGAAGTGCTTTAGTGTACAACTGATCCACAAATAATTAATGATTATAAAAAATTGGATAAGTTGCAGAAACACACCCCCCCCCCCCCCCCCCCCCCAAAAAAAAAACTATAAGCAAATTACAGCAAACCCCCTGAACTACCATTTTAGCAAGAAACCCCTTCAACTTTCCTAAAATTTTGTGATTCAGCCCCTGCCATCGACATAAATGGTTATCCTTTTAATATATATACAAACCCAATTTTTTGCTTCATATACCAAATGCTTCAATCAATCCATTTGTAAAACAATGGATTTCCCTACCCCTCCCCTCCCTCTACCCATCTCCTTCTCCCTTTCCACCCTGCTCCTCCCTTCATAATTAACATGTGAAATTAATTTCTTAGTTCCCCTCCTCCCTCTCCACCCCGTCCCTTTCTTAATTCCTCTATAATTTTCACAATTTTGTATCTCCTTTGTTTTTATAAATTTGTACTATGGTGCTTTTCATTAATTAATAATAATGTTAAGAAACTAAAACTACATAATTTAGAGCCTACCACCTCTCTTTTTTTTCATTTATCCATTCATTTTCAAAGAATGAATAGTGTCTCAAAAACTAGTATTTTACTGTGAATAAAAAATACCAAAGGACAGAACACCCTCTTCAGTTTCCAACCATAAGAGATTTTGAACATACAGTCAAACAGTAGTAGTAAATTCTATGATTGGAGCTGCTCAATCTCCAAAGATTGCCATACATGCTGTAAATTCTCAAATAAAGCTTTGAGAACAAATAGGTGGATCCATCATCAACCCGCACATTGTAGCTGCTTTCCATTCTAAGAAAGCTGGAAAGCGTAGCACAAGAATCCAGCAGTAGTCATTTAATAAATGGAGTGAAAAGAAAATCATTATCAATCAAATTTTCTAGTGAGGTGACAGGGTACACATTGAACCTTTTTTTTATGAGACTCCCAAAGTGTTGTCAAATCACTGATCAGAGGGCCACACCTTTTTTCTGTAGAAAATGTATGCTTCTCTGACAGCTGACAATAACACAAAAAATTCAACAATATATATTAGCTTATGTGCCTGTACTGATGTACATGCACATAGGCGCTCTAGAGTGGCTCAAACCATAGCATATTTCAAATTTAGCAGTCTTGCTCACAAGCTCCAGGTCTAGGACACTTAGTTCATATCTTATGGATTTCTAGCTCGTCTTAAAAAGAATAGTATAAGTTTCAGGGTGTCGATCTTCTTCGTTAATATATTGACACTGTCTATATGCGGTGTTTCATTTCATAGAATTCCAGGAATTGTGGAATTACCCACAGTGCAATTATGAAAGTAAGAGTTCCACCCTAGGAAGCATGGATACGGATACGGGACACGGATATGACACGATACGGGTACGGCAATACGACAAACCTCAAAAATACAAGAGACGGGTACGGTTAAATACGGCAATATAAAAATAATAAATTATATTTTTATATATACAAAAAATTGAATTATTAACATTTCTTTATAAAATATTATGATTAACAAACTAAGAGTTAGGAGTCGTATTGTATAATTTGGATGGATAAATTTTGCATTAAATCATGATATGCATCTCAACACTTCTTTTTTAACTTTTCTTAACAATTATACTATGATATTATTGTTAGAAAGCTACATTTTATTGTTCAAACCTTGTTAAAGATGTGTTCTAAAGTATCTAAGAAACATCAGATACGTGGTCGAAATATTTGAGAAGTATCAAATAAGCTTTAAAAATAGAAATATATATTTTAAAATTATGGATCCATTTAAGAAGTATCGGACAGGTATCCGAAGAGTATTGGTATCCGATACGGACACAATACAAGTACATTACTCTTGTAGAAGTATCCGTGCTTCCTCCATCAATCCCAAAAGTAATATAAACATACAAAAGAAAGAATAACTTTGCTCATTTTCTCCACCATACTATGTAATTGACAAGATCAACATGGCAATTAATCAATAGCAATATGGTTTTTTATAGCATACCTTGATAGAGTGCACTTCCCTGTTGAGGAAATTATATCCTTCAAAACTGCATGTTCTTTAGATAAACCACCCAATTTCAAAAAGTCCATGCTAGCTTTCATATCCTTGTGTTCAAGCTCCACACATGGTGAATCTTTCTTCTGTGCAGTTCCCAATGCAGAATGGGTTGGTGAGCATATATACACTTTTGTTTCATGGTCTATAAAAAAGGCATCATTCACATGATCTATTATATCAGGAGATTGAAGGAACAAATCAGATTTACTTTCATCTGTCAGATCCTGATTGGTACTATTTGCTGAAACTGCATTAGCAGCAACAACCTGCCAAACGCAAAGCTTCGAAAGCATTGGGATGGTTACAATATTTCCACAGAGTAGAGTGCGTGAATATAACCACGAAGCAGTGCAGGTCTGTAGAAGTCTCTTTGCACTTTCATCCCCTAATACTTCTCTTATATCAAATGAATCCGACAACATCCCATATGGATTGGGTGATTTTGATACAGACTCTTCACATCTTGGTGAAAATAGTTGACCAGTATTAGGAGAACTAAGCCTTGACTGAGAGAGCAATGGTGTCTTGGGGGATGAAGAAACCTTTCCATTTTCAACTCGACCACAGGTAGCTTCTGCTGAAAAATCATTGCGTGGCAACAGAGAACACTTCACCGTAAATCCACTCTCTGAAGAAACTAGCTCTAAATATAACTCCTTGCACTTGTATAATGAGAGGCGATTAAATGTTGTGCTATGCAGCTTGTCATTCTCATTTACAAGATCCTTTACAGATTGAAATTGAATAGGAAATACAAACATGATCCTGCCTAAAGAAGGACAACCCAATGTACATGAAAGGTTTGACGACAATCGCACTCCATTCTTCAAAACCTGCAAAGAAAACATCCTCAAGTTATATGCAGATCCATGCCCTATTATGTAGTGCATCATTATCTTAGTAAAAAGTAGCAACATAACTCCAACAAGTACAACAAAAAAGACTGTGATATACATGCAAATAAAAGCATATAAATGGATGATATAAGAAACTGAAAATCAGTACAAATTAGTAGTACAAAAGAAGCCAGGCACCAAGAAATTTCTACTTAGTGTACAAAATTTAAACAAATTATTAAGTGTAATATTATTCTTACAATATAATGTTTGAAAGTAGATCCAAGACAATTATTCATAAATTAAAAATATTCCATAAATAACTAAGTGCATAACACCACCCAAAAAGAAAAAGCTTAACAGTGGACATGTACTGAATGAAAAAATGACATGATGCTAAATGGTTCCCACATTAAATTCAAGTACTTACAAAAATACTCCCTTTCACTAGCAACAAAGAGTAGACCAGGTAGCATATTCCGAAAGGGTTCCAAAAATTCTTACAAGGAATACCATTACTGGATGTTATAGTTTCTACAATTCTAATCAAGATTAAACCATCTATACCCTTCCCCCAAATCAAATAATTTTAATCAACTTCACTATTGACCTAACAAATTCCCATATATGAAGAAAGATCTGACAGTCAAGCTCCCATTCATAATTACTACTTTGGACATTCAAATATAAGAGACCTATGCACCATAAAATGGGCTGTCAAAGGCTCTTAATTACACAACTATTTTCTCAAATTTCGTTGATCACCCTTTTGTGAATTAGCTTTGGTGGAGGGGAAGTATCAATAATCCCTTTTCAAAGGGAGACCTAATTTGACAGGGCAGCATCACACCATTCCAAAATCAGCACACCACAAAGGCATTGACATTAATTACAGGATATATACTGTTACTTTAAGAATAAAGCAACCATTTAGCACTAAAGCTTTCTTCAACTGAAAAAGATGAAAAACACAAAAACCTCTAAAAGGAATGGCTACTGTGCAAGATTTGGATGGGCAATCCCACCCCGACGTTGCTCCATGAGAGGCAGAACCCTTGAAGACCATGATCCTGACAGGTACAGAGAGAATGGGTAACTCTCAAGTCTTGACTATATTTTGAATGATAAATTAGGGCTGGAACGGAGCAATTTCATCAATTAAAACCCAAAAATTGTCAGCAAGGTACCTTTTCCTCCAAATTAAAATTACGCCCATCACCGAGAAAAGCTATAAAAAGAACACAAGTTTTGTTTTTTTTTTCAAGTATGAACTTATACCTTAACATACATGTGTATATAAATCCTGGACACATAGACAGTAAATGTATGGAAACTCGGGACAGAACAACTAAAATCATAATCAAGGCAGGGTAATATACATATTCCATGCTTGTTGCTATTGTGTTGACTTGAGTGCCCATGACATCCCAAGCCACCAAGATCCAAAATACCACAGACCTTTACCAACAAAACAAACCAACCTATAACGAAATATGCACAGCTTGCAATTAGTAATACAAATCCCACAGGCCACAACTAGGGATGTCAATTTCACCCGCCCCGTTGACATCCCTAGCCACAACTCCACTCATAGTACTTTGCGGAAAATACCCCAATTCACCACTACGTTAAACATTATCTTGATCGAAGAGAGACTCAATCTATTTCAGAAATTATATTGCTTAACCTGCAGAAGATTAATAATCCATGTGGGCTTTAAGCCGGATTCTTTCACTAACCCAAATGTTCCTGAAATTATTGCATGTATTCGTCTTCTTAAGTTTTTAAATCATTAGTAGTGTAGTACTAAGCACAAAACAAGGTAAGACAGGATGTGTTGTGTTACTCAAACCTTACAGGAAGGAAAAACTGTAGCTAGAGCAAAGTAGCTCCCTGCTTGATCAACCATTTTATCCCCAGAACCAAGCCCAGAATGTCTTGAAAATTCATCTGCTAATGAAATGAGAGGGACGTCACTTGAAAATTTATTTCTTGAAGAAGCAAGTGAGACCTGTCAATGAATCAATACAATAATTATCAAACACAGAAACATTAAGATTATGCATCAGAACAATTTCTTATTAAAAAAAGATTCAGAAATAAGAATGGCACAGATAAGAGTAAAATTTTGAAAGAAACAAATAGAAGTATGTTAGGGCAATGTAGAAATCAAAACAAGAGAAACGCAACATGAAAGAAAGCTACATAGTTCAAGCATATCTCTCTAATGAGAAAATTGAGTGCATCCCATGGTTACAGCAAAACAAAATTCCAGAAGGGCAATTAAAACTCAGAACTTGAATGGGTCAGTATTGCTGACAATCACTTTAAGGTTAATCAAAGAGATAAACCTGACAATTGAAAAAAAAAATTATCAAAGTAAAAGGATGAAAGAACAAAAACAATCTTCACAAATAGAAAGGACCCGACCTTTTCTACTGAACAAGAAATAATAAACAAGGAAAGATGCCTTACAAGCAAAGAGACCAATAGATAAAGGTGTACAAAAATAAAAAATAAAAGAGTTACCCACTCCGGGTGGTGCAAATCAATGAGGAATTATGCCCTTAAGCCCCTACCTTTGCCTTGCAGATTATTCATCTTGAAATCCAAGCAATAAAACAATCAAAGCACTAACTTAATTAAAAAGCATTCGTGAAGTAATGGTGATATATATTTATGAAAAAAAGAAAAGAAGTAATGGTGATATATCTATAAGCATTGAAACTTCAATGCTCTGGAACAGCGTTCCCCTGCACAAAGGGTTGACATAATCTTCCCCATTGATGATTGCTTTAAAAGATTCTACTTGCCTTGCTGGACTTGTGAAAGCAAAGACAACAGAGAACTCATAGAATCTTAAAATCAGCCACTAACACTAATCTTAAACTTTAAAACCACCATCCTACCCCGTGGTGGCATAAAGGCAGGGTTCAATCAATGAGGCTAATGACCTGCGCCAAACAAGAGTAAACAGATTTTCCTCTGTCTCTAGTAATCAGGGACACATTTCTTTTTCTTTTTTTCTTAAATGATTAGGGACACGTTTCTAATTTCCTCTATTAAAAAAAAAAAAAAGGAGAGTGCATTTGTTGGAAAGTGGAGCGCTGATATTGCCTCCCTATATATAAAGGGCATTACACAATTCTGTCCCGCCATTTTATTTTTATATATTTATTCATCTATACATAATTATATATGTATATATATAAATATATGTATGAGCAGAACCATAGGAGTTCAACAATCATCATCACCATCATCCTTGCCTTAATCCCATATGAATGGGGTCGACCACATGAATTCTCTTTCTCATTCTTTTCTATTACATGTTATTTCCCTTACCATGTTTAACTTTTTCAAGTCAATTTTAATAATTTCATCCCATGTTATTTTTGGGGCCCCTCTCCGTCTCTTACCTTCTATCACAACTAGTTGTTCTCATTTCTTAAACGCATCTCTACGTCTCCAATATATGTGTCCAAACCATCTAAGTCTACTCCCTCTAATTTTCTTACCAATTAGTGCTACACCTAATTTTTCTCACTCTCATTAGAGACCTTATCTCTTCTAGTCACTCCACTCATCCAGCTTAATATTCTCATTTCTATTTCTTGTCCCTTTTTTAACGCCTAACACTCCGCCCCATAAAACATGGTTGGTCTAATAACAGTCCTACAAAATTTGCCTTCTAGCCTATGCGTTATTCTTTTATCACACAATATCCTACTAGCTTGACTCCATTTTGTCCTACCCACACCAATTCTACTACCTATACCACTATCTATCTCTCCATCATTTTGCATTATCAATCCTAGGTATCGAAATTGGATTTCTTCTTAAAGTTACGCTCCATATACTCGGTTTTAGTTCGACTAATTCTTAATCCTTTTGATTCTAAAGCATTTCTCCATATTTCTACTTTTATTGCTAGGTTCTCTTTAGAGGTTTCCAAGAGCATGATTTCATCGGCAAACATCATGCACCATAGGATCTCATTTTGGAAGTCTTTTGTTATTTCATCTAATAAGATTATTGCAAATAGATATGGTTTTAGCATCGATCCTTGGTGCAATCCTACGTTTATGGGGAATTCACTAGTGTCACTACACGTGATACGCACTTTAGTTTTTGTATTCATATACATATCTTATATACTTTTTATGATTTGTAAGGGGATTTGTTCTCTTTGTTGGGCCCACCAAATTATATCTCTAGGGACCCTATCATACGCTTTTCTAAGTCTATAAAAACCATATGTAAGTTTTGTAGCTTGAACCCTATCATACGCTTTTTCAAATTGATCATTGAGCAACACTACGTCTCAGAATGAGTATTGTTATTATTATTTAGTTGCTTCTTTTCCTGATTACTAAGATGTTAAGAGTAAAACTCACTTGTTTACTATTTCCTCCTGAGAAGCATCTTTTTAAAAATTGAAAGACAACAAGGCACTAAGCTCCCAAATAGGAACCATATGGAAGAGCTATGTCTTGACCACTTTCATTAAAGAGACAAGAACATTTTGGTCCCAAACCTATTTTTGGAATATAAAAAATGAAACATTGAAGCTACTTTTTGGTTCCAAACCCATTTTTAGATACAAATGATGCAATTGTTACAATTTAACAACTCAAGGATCATTTTTTGGCTAGAACATGTAGTGATCCGATTCCGTACGAATTGTAGATTTCTTTTGAGTAAGTCTCTCCCTACCACGTTCTATTTTCGTTCTACATAAAATCTTGTCAATCTCAAACCTAAGCTTAAATCATAAACAGCTTGTCCAAAACCTAACAAATTAAACCCATGATGCAATTCCAGTTATATTTTGGATGAAATTCTATAGTAGTAGATAACTGAACAGTAACAATGAGAAGCTGTAACATACCGATACAATGGAACCGGGAGCAAGGGCAAAAGCAACCATAGAAGACTCTGAAAGCCATATCTTACATCCTTTGGACTCGGCCTCAATATCCGTGATACGGCCAATTAAAGCAGATCTGCCGATCAGAGAAGGGAATTTGCTCAAAGCTTCCTCAAGAGAGAAAAGGAGATTCTCTTCACTAAGTTCTGAAACTGGGAGAGGCATCCCAGATGATGCACTACAGGGAGATGGAGATGCAGTCTGGTCAGAATGTGAGAGTTTGGAAGCTGTCTTTGAATGCTTCTTGGTCTTGATCTTTGAAGGCATCTTCCTCTACCTCACTGGAAACTTTTCTGCCCTCAAAAAATAAAGATATCAGAAACATGCGAAAGGCAGTGAAACCTGAGGGAAGAGCAATGACTAAATGATGAAAATCAACAGCAGCCAATGACATTAACCACTGAAGGAAAGTGGAAAGAATACAGACTAGTTGAACAATAATAATTAGTAACAGGTTTTATTTCTCTAGTGTATCTAAACATCAAAAACGAACCTGTGTTCTCGTAGAGACATTTTCTCAAATGGATAACCACGTATCTATTCCAATATTCAAAAAGAACATGCTTCGCCATTTAATCTTTTAAATTATATCAGATGAAATGTGTGCACGTGCATGTGTATACATATATAAATATTTTCTAGATTTGTTTCTTCTCTTCCCATCTTTTCTCAGAAACCTGAGTTGCCGTTATGATTCAGATTGTTTTTTAAACGAAATCTTATTACCCAGAACATGAATTCAAGACATTGCAGGTAATCATCGAAATAAGATCATTCATTAAACAAAACTTAGCATGAAGTTAGTTGCTTTGGTCATTCCATATTTCATGACCCGATTAAATTCATCGCATGTAATTAACAATTACTCCAATAATTATTATTCTTTTCTACTAAAAAATTTATTCAGTTTCACAAAGGTAAACGTTATGTGTAAATTAACGTACAATAATTATAAGCCCTAAAAACAACATATAGAAATTCACACAAACATAAGAATTATGCATTTAGGGACAAGTCAACCTAAGCATATTTGAGAATGTAGCTCAAAAGACAGAGCCCTAAGAGCAACTATACAATAGAAAAGATCTCACCAGCAAGATCCTTCCAACAGTAAATAATCAGAAACCAAAGAAAATCTAAGAAACCTGAGGAACTTTAGTGACATATAGGAGTACACTGAAGCTAACTTTGACTGAACACAGTCAAATTTATTCAAAATTAGCACTTGCAAATGCCCATAAACTAAATCTGACATATATACAATCCTATAGTAACTAAAATTACCTATAGGCTGCTGTGATCCTATAATATAATCTGTCCATACCTTGATCACTCGGTTCAGTCAGATTATTCAGTAAGATATGGTTTGATGCAGATTAGGGAGAATGGTATCAAACCGAAACCCCAACTGTAACGACCCCTGCAATCAAGCCGAGCCGAGCCAAGTAGTGGCATGTTTGAGCTCGGCTCGGCAGTGTAGGAGTATTCGAGTTTTCGAGCTCGGCTCGAAACTCGTATAGATACAGATATAACACACACAGGCACAGATGTATCATACACATTTTACAAACGCACATGCACAATGCACATATCTGTCTAAAACTAAATTTCCATCAAAAGAAATTTCATACAAAATTATAAAAAGTAGAAATACCTGGAAAATCACCGATCTCGTCAAAGCCACTGCTCCGATCTAGCCAAAGCCATCGTCACCATCCTCCCATGCCACGAGAGAGAGAGAGAGAGAGAGAGAGAGAGAGAGAGCAAACACAAAATACAGATCGGCAGTCGTGAGTTGGGACTTGGGATGTAGAGAGAGGAGTGCGGGCCGTCCGGCTAGGGTTGAGAGTAATTGAATGGTTAAAGAATATATATAGATGGGCTTTCAGAACATGGGCTTAGGTTGTCGGAAGCTCGCCGAGGTCCTCGGATGTTGTCGCCGGAGCTTCGCTGCTGCTTGTTTCAATTTCACGCGAGAGGAAACCTCAGCAATGGAAAAGAGAGATTACAGACTTTACAGTCTTCAGTTCCTCTGCTCTTTGGGGTTGAATGATTTTTAAACCCTTTGCAAGGGTTTTGCTTTGAAAGCTGATAATTGACCCGAATTACCGGGTGCCCCGCCCGCCTCTAGTAGGTCGGGTTTTTGAAGTGTTCTGTCTAATAAAGGGATTCAAGTTTAGAAAAAGAAAAGAAAAGAAAGAAAAAACAACAGTAGCATGCATACGGTTCGGATTTGATTTATTCTGTTGTCATAAACTACTTGGGTGGTGACAACAATTATAAAAATAATTGAAAGTAAACCAAACCAATTAAATTATCTAAACGGAACTCTAACATTAATACACGATTGGGATCCGTGGATCGAGTCTATGTATGAAATCTCCGATCTATACACACTTTGAGGATACGTGCCCAACCCTTTTCTTTTACAATCTCAATTCCAATCCGAATTGAACAAATCCGAATTTACTCCCAGATGTAAACTAATTATCTATATGATATATCTATACTCCGGAAGAATGATTGAGCCAATCAGGCCCATGAGGCGATGCACCAAAAGATCTAAGTTATCTAACCCAGGTTAAGAGCTCATCAACGGGCTAACTCGTGGGCCACTCCATTTGCTGTGCTAACCCAGCTTAATTATAGTAGTCAATATATAGTCTCCCATGGTCAATAAAGTTTTAAGAAAAGCGATTGATGATTAGACTGACAAGTGATGTAACTTGAGAGATTTTTACAGCTTAACCCTGCCCTCATACAGATGAACCAACCATTGTTACAAACGAGAATCGCAATTTATTTACTTCTTTTTCTTCTAATGTTATTATTTATAATTATATCTATATTAAACTTGGCGTTTGAATTTCTCTCTCAAAAAAATGTTATCATCTAATGGGTCAAAAATACTTAAAAAATTAATCTAAAAATTTAAAATATCTATATCAATCTATGGTCTAAAATTACTCTCTCTATCTACAATGAACGGTCATCATTCACCCACTGCTTTTATATTACATTCTCCCGCTCATTTATTTTTTTTATTTCTTTTTTTTCTCTTATTTTATATCTTTCTTTTCTCTCTCTATTTTAAATCTGTTAGTTGATTATTTTTTATTTATTTTCATATATTGCAAATCCATATTGTCGAATATCACTCTCTCTGTATGTTAGTTGATTGTTTTTTTTTTTTTTTTTTTGACATATTGCACATCCAAATTGCCAGTTCATGTGTGAGATCTGCAACAAATGATTTCAACAGGAAACTAAGGCAGCGAACGAGCACAGAGGTTCGGCCCCCGCCTTGGCCCATCCCTTGTCGGCGCTCTTTCAAGTTTGACTATTCTGCGAGACTTGCATCTACCGGTCCGACGTTGGCCTAATTGACGAGCTCCGCTGACGAGCTGTTCTTGAATGGCCAAATCCAACCGATGAAGCTCTCGACGCACCTGTACGCAACAGCCGTTAGAGTTGTTGCCCAGTCTTACCAGAGAATAATCAGATCTATGTCGCCATTGAGAAGCAGACCAAACATTCCCATCAATTCAGAGGAGTACCAGGGTCAACTCAGTGGCCATGACTTGGGTTTGTTTCGTTTCCTTTTTGACCTTTTTGGGGTGTTTGGTTGCTGAGAAATTGAAGGAAATGAAAGAAATCGGGATGATGAATGTAATGTTTTTATGTTTGAAGCTAATTTGGTTTCCATCCCATTAATCAACTCAACTCCGCAACACCAAATCTGAGACAAATTTCTCGGCTACCAAACAGAGACATCGACATTTTTATAGTTGGTTGGTGCGTGTTCATGGTCCTTTTTTCTTTTCATTTTTCTACTGTTATGGGAATTACATATTTTATATCCTCAACTGAATTTTACCATTGTTTCAATCATTTGAAATTTTCTCTCATTATATACCTTCCACGGCCAGCCTTCACCATCGTAGAGTTGTTGCCCTAGCGTTCCCGCCTTCGCTGTCTCATTTAATCACCAAACCTCCATTGACGACCCACCATGGTCGAACCTCAATCTTCATCATCTTTAGCCAACCACTGTTCAATATTCTGTGTATATTTTGGAGATAAAATGAAGAGAGGGTGATTTCGCTATCTTACGCTGCTAGGTTACCTGTTTCAAAACATAAGCCTGATGTCCAGAAGCGCTTGAACAAACCCATCGTGAAAAGAATCAAGGCCTCTCTCTCTCTATTTGTATACTTTCTATCTCTAGACTGGTGACTCATGTTGTAATCTCTTTGTTCCCTAAAATGCAAATGGGTATTTTTTTCTTTTGACTCTTGCTTCTTCCTTTTTTTTTCTCTTTTGTATTTTTTGATTTGGTAGGAATTAAGTTTATGTTTGGCTGGTGAGAAAAATAAGGAAAATCAAATAGGGTAAAATTTTGAGCCTAATGTTCTCTGTCTCTCTCCCTTTTTTTTTTTTTAAGTTAATTCTGACCCGTGGGCTCAGTTCAGTGACTGGGTTACTTTCATTTTCCCAGTATTTTCTCACCAAACAAACAGAGCATAAATGCAAATGACCATTTGTTTTATTTGTTCTCATGTTGGTCAGTAGGGTTTTGGGTTGATGAAACAACAATAATATTATGATAATTTTATGTTTGTGTGATTTTGTAACCAAACAAACAATAATAAATGCAAATGAGCATTTGTTTTATTTGTTCTCATGTTGGTCAGTAGGGTTTTGGGTTGATGTAACAACAATAATATTATGATAATTTTAACGAGGAGAGAAAAGAAAAGAAAGGATAACTTAAGTTATGAGAGAAAAGAAAAGAAAAGAAAGGAGAGGATAACATGTATTTGTGTTTGGATAAATTAGGAAAGAAAAGAAAAGAAATGATAACATTGTTGTTTGGATAAGCTAAAGGAGAGAAAAGAAAAGAAACTATTCTAACCAATTACTGATATACCCTTTCGTATTTATATTACAAAATAAAACACAAGTTTCTCTCAATTATGTATTTTCTTATGAAAGTGAACTTCTGATTGCAATCTCAAAAGTGAACAAAGTGGTAAACGTGTTAGTAATCTCAAAAGGTTATCAATTCTCTACTTCTGATGATCAAACAAATAAATAAAAGTGCAAAACAGGAGTAAACCAACAAGACACCGTTCAAAAATTGAAATCAAACAAAAAATTTGGAGAGATTTGAAGGAATAGCAATCAAGATTTATCAAAAAAACACGATACATTTCTAGAGAGAGATGTGCTGAGAGTGGTGTTGGAGAAGAGAGCTCATTCTTGTCCTGCTGCTGTAATGGGTGTTGTGAAATGAACGATGATATGTCCTAATATCTTAAGTTAGGATTCAGATGTCATAAAAAAAAATTATTCAAAAATGTTGTGGGCAGTTTCGGCATTATGAAAGTCTCACTTACTAGTTATCATTTCTCTCAAAATCTTCTCATTTTTGGAGGAATAAGAAATAAGAGATTTGGAGGGATTTGGAGGGATAAGCTATCCCTCCAAATCTCTCCCAATCTTTTCTTTTCTCTCCACATTAGTTATCCAAACACAAAAACCATTATCCTTTCTTTTCTTTTCTCTTCTAATCCTTTCAAATCCATCAATCCAAACGAAGCCTTAAAGGTCTAGCTTGTATCCACTTAAATGTCATTTGATATATTTTTCTATGTATTTTGGTTGGTGAATGTGGGAGAATGAATTAGAAAAGAAAAAATAATAGAAGACAGAGAATATAATAATAGAAGAAAGGAAAAAAAAAAAGAGAGTTGTCGGAAGAGTTAGAATGAAGAGTGCATATGATAAATAAAAATAAAAAGAGAAGAATAAGAAAGAAAAAAAAGAGGAAGCGTGGGAGTGCTCAGCCTAAAGTAATAAAAGAAATAAGGGTAAAATACAAAAAAAAATCTCTTATACTTCACCCATTTTGCAAAAAATCGCCCTAATTTATATTTATTTATTTTTGTACATTTAACTATCACATTTTTGTGCAAAAGACTCCAAAAATACCATTTGCCCCTAAGATTTGAGTAAAATTGTATATACTTTTTATATTTTATATACATTTTAACACCTTTGTAAATTAAAAATAAATTACTAATATTTTGTAAACTTGACAAAGAATTACATTTACATTCAAACACATCTTTTACCAATTTTTTCTTCTACTTCATAATAAATTAATGGATAACATTGATCGTAAATTACATATTTTTTTTAAATACAAATAAATGATGTATATTATAATCATAAACGGTTACATCTAATTTTTGAACTTATATATGTTTATTACTTTTATTTTTTAACAATATCATTTTCATTACTTTTATATACATTTTTTGTAAAATTTTAATTTAATTATAAATTAAATATATCAAACAATTCACAAAAAAATCACATCTAAAATATGTTTGGTGAAGTTTAAAAAATTACATTTAAATCCGAAAGTTACATTTATTAGTGGTTCATATGTTTTTTATTGGGGCATTAAAATTCATTGTCTGTAAAATTATTAGAGAGTGCAAAAAGAAAATTTTTTTTGACAAGTTTCATCAACCGCTAATTTTGTGGTTTTTAATTGCATTTGTCGCCCATTTTATAAAGTTTAGGGGATTTTTTGAACTTCAGAGGATTTTTGCAAAATGAGCAAAGTATAGTGATTTTTTTTTTTTTTTTTTTTGCGTTTTACTCAAAAAAAACAAAGAATAAGAATGAGAAGTACAGGGAGAGGACTTTTTGAAACTATCAATAGTTGTATGTTCATGGATCATCAGGTACTTGAAATTTGCATGTATCCTGTATAAAAAATAGTAAATGCACTAAAAGGTCTCCTAAACAATTTTAAGAAGAAACAAGTATGGACCAAGATGGATACCTGCTACATCAACGATGCAAAGATGGTTCTGTTTATTATCTGAGGGTCATGATTGCATGATAATAATTTTGGGCAGCGTAGATGATATTCAGTAATACCTTGATCATATAAAATCAACTTTTATTTCAGTTCAACAAATTTTTTTATAGTGTCGTAGGTACAGACAATACACTAATAATATTATGTAATGTTATTATTTATAATTATATAATACTATGTAATGTTATTATTTGTAATTATATAACATTATTTAATATTATTTATAATATATATATATATATTTATGTTATTTTATGTTATATTATTTAGGGCTCGATTAATGGAATTGGAAGAAAAAGAAAAGAAAAGAAATAGAAGGATAGTATTTTTTGTGTTTGGATTGTCATTAGTAAGTGAAAAGAAAGGATTATGAGTGATTTGAAGGGATAACTTATCCCTCCAAATCTCTCACATGCTATCCTCCTAAAAGTGAAAAGATTTGGAGAGAAATGATAATAATAAGTGAATCTTTCATAATACCAAAATTCCAAAAATAATTCTAACATTTTGAAGAACAAAATTTAAAAGACATTTGGGTGTATTGTAATATAAATAAAAAAAGGCATGATAATAAATTGATTAAAATGATTTATTTTATTTTCTCTCATTTACCTTTTCCAAATAAGAATGCAATTATTTCTTTTATTTTATTTCATAATTGATCCAAATATGAATACATGTTATCCTCTTTTTTCTTTTCTCACATAACTAAATTTTTTTTTTCTCTTCTGTTTATCCAAACAAAGCTAAGGGTCAGTTTGGTAGGAAAGAAATAGAAAGAAAAGAAAGGAAAAGTGATGGAAGGATATGATTTTGTGTGCTTGGTATGAAATTTTTAATGGAAATGAAATGAAATGGAAGGATTTGGAGGAGTAAATTAAGGATAAATAATATCTTTTGTTATCCTTCAAAAAATGGGAAGGAAAAACTACATTTTTAATAAAATTTTGTTAATACCAATTTTGTCCTTATTTTGATAAAAGCTAAAATTTGTTCTTTTAAATATAAAAAAGGTATAATGATAAATTTTTTAAATTATTTCCTTTTATTTCTTTCTCCAAACATGTTAACTATCTTTTATTTTCTAATCAACCAAACACGATAAAAGTTTAACACCATCATATTATTTCATTTCCTTTATTTTATTTTCTCTCATTAGTAATCTTATCCTTCCTTTTCTTTTACATTCTACCAAACATAGCCTTAGTGTTATATATTATTTATAGAGATGAAAAAGAATATATATATTTATATATGTATATATATATATATAAAGTTTGCTATGCCTCAAAAGCCCCCCACCATAATAGAATCATGATCCATTACCAGTACTAGTTGCCTAGTTGGTTGGCAATCCCACGTGTAGAAAAGAATCTCTCACATGCCAATTGCTGTTTTCCTTGTCCCCTCCCCTTCTTGACTCGACAGCAAGCAAGCGCTTAGAATTTTGCTACCATCAGTCCATCACCATTCACCAATGTACCACCTTAATGTACCACTTATGGGACTTTGGTTCTATAATCTCAAACTAGTCCATTAAAATAAAACAATTCTTTTTTCTTAAAATAATAATAAAATAAAAATCTCATGTCTGCTTCTAAACTGGAACAATGATACACTATTTTCTCCTCTCTTCTTAGTTGTCTTAAAAAAAAAAAAAAAAAATTATCACTATTAGTATATATTTTTCCTTTCCTCAGTAAAGTTTGTATCCTAAAATCAACAAAAAGGTTAAAATTCCACTGACTCCTGTCTAAATCTACACAATGTGCAAGACAGCAAGAGTCTAAACTAAGAATGAGTTCTTAAAAAGTGCATCACCCAAACTCCCGAAAATATCCCTACAATGTCAAAAACCTTTGTGTGGTTATTATTACATCATCTGTTCACTCTTCACAAATTGCAGTCTTCTAAGACTGTCCCCAGTCGTCTTCTTCCTCGTCTCGGGGGTGTGAAAGAAAGGAGGAGTAAAAGTATAAAACTGTGCAGTGTAGGTGCAGAAGTCAAGAAATGCGCTAAATGATAATAGAGGACGAAAAGTATAAAGCTGTGCAGCAACTTTCACACCCCCGACTCTGACTCACCCAGCTCTCCTCCATTTCATTCAATTTACCCCGAACTCTCAACACCCTCATATATATATATATATATATATATATAGCACAGCAACTTTCACACCCCCGACTCCGACTCACCCAGCTCTCCTCCATTTCATTCAATTTACCCCGAACTCCCAACACCCTCATATATATATATATATCATTTAGCGCATTTCTTGACTTATATATATATATATATAGCACAGCAACTTTCACACCCCCGACTCCGACTCACCCAGCTCTCCTCCATTTCATTCAATTTACCCCGAACTCCCAACACCCTCATATATATATATATATATATATATATATATATATATATCATTTAGCGCATTTCTTGACTTCTGCACCTACACTACACAACTTTATACTTTTCGTCCTCCATTCTTTCACGCCCCCGTCTATGACTCACCCAGCTCTCCTCCATTTAATTCAATTTACCCCGAACTCTCAACACCCTCAGATTTTCTTCTTCAAATTTTCTACTCTTTTCATCTCTGAGTTAGTTGAATTGATCCATCTTTTTCAAGCTTATGTGTAAAAATAAAATGGCAACTGATGCCGCTGCGCCTACTCCGACCCCTCGAAACTCTAGAACTCCACGTACCACAAGAACCTCCATGACCACACCCTCCAGCAAACCTCGGTCTCCGAGAACATCAGCTCCGATATCCGATCCTTCGTCCAGCAACGTCGATTATACCACTGAATCGAGCTACAGACTCGACACATCAAGAGCAGCAACATCATTTTCAAGCAGAACATCCTTATCGAGCCTTCGCGATTCGTTGCCGGAAAATCCTCACATTTACGATTTCGCTGAAATTCGCTCCGCCACCAACAACTTCCTAGCCAAACGACACTCGTCGTCGTCGTTCCCTTCCTGGCGATGCACTATCCGTGACAAGGACGTCATCGTCTTCCAACGCAAGTTTCGCCGTTCGATGGAGACATCGGAGTTAAAACAGAGGCTGTCGGTGATATGTAGGAGTCATTCTAAGAGTATAATTAAGCTCCTCGGTGCTTCGATCTCCGGCGACCACATTTACCTTGTTTACGACTTCGTTAACGGCGCAAACCTGTCGGACTGCCTCCGAAACCCTAGAAACCCTAATTTCACGGTGCTTTCGACATGGATGTCGCGAATGCAGATCGCGGCTGACCTCGCACACGGCTTGGATTACATACACAACAACACGGGACTGATCATGAGCTTCGTGCACAAACACGTCAAGAGTAGTAGTATAATCGTGACGGAACCGTCGTTCAATGCCAAGATCTGTCACTTCGGCGCGGCGGAGCTCTGCGGCGAGACCGCGATTGAACAGAGAGAGGTTAAGATTCTCGAGAGAACTGGCTCCGATGAGATCACGGAAGAAGACGCGCCGAAAACGCCGTCGGAGTTGAAGAGATCGGACAGTCGAGCGATGCAATTCGAAGGCGTGAGAGGCTATATGTCGCCTGAGTTCCAGTCCACCGGAATCGCTACGCAGAAGTCCGACGTGTTCGCTTTTGGAGTTGTAATCTTGGAGTTATTGTCCGGCGAAGAGCCGTTGAAGTACATATTTGACAGGACGAGTCGCGATTATAGAAAAAGATCGGTGATTGATACGGCAAGAGATGTGATCGAAGACGACGGTGTTGGTGGTGGAGAGGCGGTGGAGGGGAGGCTGAGGAGATGGGTGGACAAGAGGCTAAAGGACTCGTTCCCGGTGGAGGTGGCGGTGAAGGTGACTCGTGTCGCACTGGATTGTGTACACGTGGATCCAGATAAAAGGCCAATCATGCGACGCGTGGCGGGGAAGATATCCAAGCTCTATCTAGAGTCGGAGTCTTGGTCGAAGAAGGTTAATGTTCCTGTGGACATTTCGGTCTCTTTTGCCCCTCGATGATATGTTTGGGAGTGGAACAAAAATATTCCGGCGGCTAATATACTGTGGACACTGGACAGAATTCTAATTATTTGATAATTTTGTTTTGTTTTTCCAATTTAATACTAGTATGTGACATCCGAGTGGATTCTGATTATGACATAACTCCTCATCTTTCATCATCATATGAAGTTAAAAAATCAAAACAAATGTTAATGAGTTGGTGCTCTAAATTATTGGATTAAGCATCACAAATAAAAAAATAATAATAAATGTATTGAATTTGAAGCTTAACAAACACCTACACTTTTATTACCTAATGAAATTCATGTGTGATCATTTTAAGTAACACTATTACAGTCATTACTAGGGGTGACCATGAATCAGATTGAATTATGAATAATTCTAATTCAATCCGCAATTTATGGATTGATGAAAATTCGATCTAATTCATGACAATTCGTTAATTTGATTGAATCCGTAATTGAATGGATTGGATTGACGGATTAAACTTGTTCAAAAGAATCTGAAAGTTAAGTTGAGAATGAATTTTTTTTTATACAATTTTGTGACAGAGTTGGAGAGAAAGAAAGTTGAGATTACATGAAGACAGGGAGAGGGAAGTTGGTGTTGTTTCCATGGAGATTTGTGCTAATTGTCTTCAATTTACAAGGGCTTGAAGACCTTGTTTTTGTTTTTGAATAATGCTACTCAGATAGAATTCTTAGGCATAATTCGTAAACAGAAACTTTTACATTCATTGGATGCATGTGATTAGTGTATGTGGTGGGGCCTAACACATTCATCCAATAGATGTAAAAATTTCTGCCTATAAATTCTGTCTAAGTAGCATTACCCTTTGTTTTTTGAGGTTCTTTTATGGTTGGTTTGCTTGTTGTAACAGCCAAATTTTTTGTAACTTTTCTAGTGTTTCTTTGATGTTCTAAGGCTCTTCCCTCTCTTTTCTTCTTTGTATCCATTGTACATTTTGTATCATATAAAATCTTCACATTCATGGAAAAAATTAAAACAAGATTCATATAACTGACTCCAAATGGATGAAAATGAAATTGTTTTAACTTTTAAGCTTCAAATGAGTCCTTTAGGTTTATCCTAAAAAAATAAAAAATAAAATATATTATTAATTTATTTTTTATATATATATATATATTGCCACGAATCCAATCGAATTTATGACTCTTCAATTTGTAATCCGATCCGTGACTAACGGATTCTAATTTTTTAATCCGTCACCAATACGTTAGTTATCGAATTCGCCCGAATCAAATTAGATTAAATCAAATTTATAGATTTTTTGTGCACCCCTAATCACTACTTACTTGGACCAAATATAATACTTTCACGTCAATCCATCTAAATTGTAGCCTTAATCCTTTGAAGAATAATGAATCATCCTATCTAGTCAGAATCATACTAAGTTTTTTTTGGGTGAAGTTCTCATGCTCTTTGTGACTTGTCGACTTGAAACGATTTACTACAACAAGCATTTATTTAATTATTTAATGGTTAATTATGAACAACCACCATAGAATCATTATTACATCCATCGACAATTTTCACTTGGATGCTTGTCTAAATTATCCCTCTTAGTTATTCTTTTTTATAATTCTTTTGTCAATACTTGGTATGATAAAAGTTTAGAAATATAAAAAATGAAATAAAAATAATTTATACTTTCTTATAAAATTATATAAATAGTTTTTTAAGTTCTGCTAAGCACAGTCACAATTGTGCAACATTTCTTGGATCTCGTGAATTTTACCGCGAAACCTACCTGTTCAATAATTTCTTAAAAAAAAAAAAAAAAATTTAATATAAAAATTTATGTCAGGTTAACTTCAAAATCTTTTATATTAACCTTCCAAAAAAATTAAAAAGGTCTTTTATATTTTCTCAACACTCTAGTGTACACCAGCGGTGAGGCCAACAATTATATCCCACTCAACTTAAAAATGTAAATGAAACTCGAAGTTTCCTACTATCGTACAAGCTCTCAAAGAATCTCATTTTACCTTTTTAATTACATTATCTCGCATTTGCTTTTGAGAAAAGATTATTTTAAATATATCCTTAAATTACATATAATGTAAATAATTTCTAGATTATGGCATTTTCATGCTCCTACTTCCTTTCTTGCACTCCTCTCCTTCTATGTGACTTACCTACAGCCTCCAATATCAAGTTAGTTATATAACAAATTGGTAAATAAAAATATCAATTAATGTTAAATTTTTTTTATTTATTGTTATAGTTAAAAAGAAATATTTATCTTATCGTTGTTTAGAATCACCTCTCTGGAATAATTTTCTGACACTGTCTTGATAAAAGAAATTAAAATGATAAATTTTGTTAACATCTGTCTTTTTTTTAATAAAAAACGTAAAATTATATTAAAAAAGAAGAAGATGTAATCAGAAATAATAATCATCATCACTTTATCCAATCGGATGAGGCAAAAAGAGAGAAAAAGGTAAGACCGCATTATAAAAAATATATACACGTATCTGATATAAATATGTCAAATGAATCTTATTCATATGTGTACAATAAGTACAACATACATATACAATATACACTACTCAACACCGAATGTGACGTACACGAATGCTTCACATTCAGTGGTCATAACAGTTCGAAAATTGTCGCTTTCAATTTTCTGGACAGTTAGGTTAACCGAATGCTTCACATTCCGGACAGTTTGGATTATGGATGACAAAGAGAGATAGAGAGATGTAATGAAGTGAGAAATGGGGCATTTGATGGGTTTAAATGCCTGCAATAATTCGGCGAGGAGTGGGGTGCACTAATAAAAGCATGGCATTCAAAAGTCTGAAAGACGGAAAAATGTCAAAAACTCACAGGTCACAACTACCCACGAACTGGATTTGAGGAGCTGATAGTGATTTAGTGAGTGATGAATTTATTAGTTTTTTTATTGGTTTCTTTATACTTTGTAAAAAATAATATTATTATATTAATTATTTATTATTATAATATTTTTATTAATTGTTTAGTGTTGGAGTTGGTTTGCAGTGTGTGATTTTCAACTTCATATTCTTCTTCTCGGTTCACACGTATAGCTAATGTCTGCAAAAATATGAGCATGTCATTAAACGGTTTGGAAGAAAGCACATCTCAAAGTTGCACACAATTTATATTGCCACATTAAAGCTTATAAATAGAGAAAGATAAGTTGTCTAAAATTAGATTTTTTTTTAGGGTAAATTACATTTTGATTTCCTGACGTTAATATGATCCATCACGATTGCAAATCTTCATTTTGGTTGACTTTGGTCAACAACATGTTAAAATGACTAAATTACCTTACTTATATGTATGGTAAATTATTTTTTGACCTCCTGAAGTTTGTCCATACGTCAATCTGACTCCCACATTTACGAATTTTTATTTTTACCCCTATCAAAATACAACAAAAATAGATATAAAACAGCATGCAAGAAAAAATAACAGCTTTAATAGCTTGTAACCTTGAGCGTATGACTTTGTTTTTTACTTTCACTTTAGCAACTTCTTCAACCAATTACAATTGATCTTGATCAGCAGTTGAATAATCTTCATTAGCCTCATGCATGGGATTATACCATGCCCATAATTTACATGTTTGAGTTTCACAATCATAGTACAATCTTCCTTTGTTGTTTTTGTCATTTTCAGTAATCCTAACTATAAGAGATTTCCTACGAAGGCACTTCTGAGGCTTGTACATAATATAACCTCATTCTCCACCTCTACAGTTAGATTGAGATATCACTAGCAAAAGATAAATGAAACTTAAATAGACATAGAAGAAAAAATGAGAGAAAGAGAAAAATTAGTGCAAGAGATTTGAGGCAACCAGCTCCATATTTATAGAAGGAAAAAAATTTGACCGTTGAAAATTTTAAGGGGACAAACTGATAAATTAAAGTCAAGGATGTCATGTGTTTTGACAGTGGAAATCAATAGACATGACGGGGTCAAACTCATAAACTCTATTGGAAAGGAAATTAACACAAACAAGCACGAAAATGTAGAAGGGCATTTTAGACATTTTTGGCTACTGTTTGCATGATATAAGTAATCTGATCGTTGACAATGACACGAGGGACTAAAGTGATGCATAATTTTAAATATGAGCGTAAAAGTTGATATGCAAATGTGAGGGGTCAGATTGACGTATGAACATACCTCATAGAGTAAAATGAAGTTTGTCATTTTTTTATAAGAGAGTTGATATTTGCACTCTAAAATTGTACTTATGCGCTCCACTACTATATTTTAATAAATGAAATAAAAGAAAAGAAATCTAAATTGTATAGACATGTCTCTTCTCTTTTTTTTTTTTTTTTTTTGTCTCTCTCTCATATCTAATCAATGACTCTTTCCTCTCACTCTCCAAAATATTCTTAGTCTATTTGTTTCAATGGTGATCGCGCTAACAAAGTACAGCTACACCAGCCCCACCGTCACTTGACTGATCAGACACATCTCCCACTACTGTGGCATGTCATAAACACCTCAAACCACCATTTACATTTATCACCAACCAGGGCTCTCGCTAACACAAAAAATCCACCGATCGATAGTCCAACCGAGCTAATCTCGTCGCCTATCCAAAATCCCTCTTCCCTATTTGTCACTTAATCTACCAAAATCACCAACAAGACTATTACTAACCCATTTTCCACAATCGGACCCACCAGCAATATCCTCTCCCTTGGACTATAAATTTTTTTTAAAATTTTACCAGTCCAATCTCAGTTCCTTTTCTAGTCATAGGCATCACCGAAGAGTCACTTGTGTACGAAATAAGTCTTCTGCCCCATCTTTTTCGCATGCACATATACACATCACCATTGATTATCTTTTTGATACGTTGTTTTCAAATTTCTATAAAAGATTTTAGAAAGTGGGTTGGGATAATTGACGATCGAATACAGAAAAGAAAAAAACAAAAATTGAAAAGTAAACTTATTGAAACACTTCAGGGTTATTTTTTTCATTCTATTTGTAAACGTGTAAAAGTGGAGTGCTTGGATAAATATTGGAGCGCAAATATGAGTTTTCTTTTGTAATACCTACTATCTAGTATCTCAGCCAATAATAATTATTATTATTTTTAATAGTAGTGTTAGGAATAGTGTCTCACATTTCTATTATAATCAAGTTACTATATTAGAGTTGTAATTTATCTAATAATGTCTTGTTACGGAAGTCTTAGGCTTCAATTAATTTTATTCCTTATCAGGGCATAGCCAGGCTTCTATGATTAGGGGACGAACTATTAACAATTTTAAGATATATGAGGGAATCTAATATAAGAATATTTTTAAGCCAAAAGTATTTTATTATCATTAGATGCATACAAAAATAAATCGAGCCAAACTTTAGCCCATTTGTTTACAAAAAAATATTTGTTTATATCTAGTCAAATATGACATAGAGATATATATAAAAATAAACCAAAAAGACCAAATATCTCCTACAAAAGTTGAGCTCGTGATAAGTGTACAAGACTTGCTATTTTATATTCCAAAATAAGTTTTTAATTACTCTATTATTTTTTTTAAATGTTCTTATCTTTGTATTTTATGTTTTATAGGGGTTGATTTTCAAATAAGAAGAAAGCAGCAAAAAATGACTAAAAATGATATATATAACCAAATATAAGCATAAGAAGAATTGTAGGAGATATGGTATTCTATGCAATCTACTTCACAAAAGGTTTCAAGTTTAAAACTTAGCAAAATATTTTTTACATGCCCGCGTCTGCAATCCATAATTCAAATTAAAGATATGAAGATCAAATATTAGATATTTAAATTCAAAATTTTGAATTTTTTTTTAAATTTTATATTTTGAATTTTGCATTAAAAAATTTTCTTACCTAAACTATTCCCCTCTAACTCTATAAATAGGGGGTCTTAGGGGATGGTGATTGGAGTTATAAAATTGTAGAGAAACTAGTGTAATCATTTTCTTGATTTAATGAAGAATAGTAGTTTCATTTCTATATTTTTTTTTTCTATTGATATGTAAGTGTAAACATCATTCTCAAGGGAGTGATGAAGCCACCATGACTGAAATATAAGTAAGTTATTTTATTTTTTTGTCTAATTTTTCCTCCCACGAGCATTCTTTTACTCTTTTATTTTGAATTTTTATTTTCTAAAATTAGAGGGAGAATTCTTCGTGTTTGCCAAATGATGGTAATCCGAAGATGCCTATATTTGTTTACCTAGTCAATGTGTATCAGATTAAGTAAAAAAATATTCTTTCGTATATAATCAAGTTTTTTTTTATGCCATATCCTCCTTCATCTTTCCAAATTCTAATTGGATTAGTGAAGTGTATTGATTATTGGAGAAAAACTAGATAAGAATATTAAAAATTTTATTTATTTGGATCCATGGTAGTGAATTATCTCTCCTTGATATTTTTTTTATCATTTGATCAAAGAAATTTATTATTAGTTTTTATCATTAAAAACATCAGAAGTTTATTTATTTAATATTCATTTTTCATCCCAAAAGATTGAGGTTTTGAATTTGAGAGTTGTTATTGATTCCCATTTGAGAGTGGTTCGACCTGCTTATTACTATACGATTTTTAGTAGAGTTTTTGCAGATTTTATTTTTGTATGAAATGTAGAGAAGCAACGACATCCATCCACTAATTTACACTCGTCAAATAACGCAGTTACCAAATCAAGTTTGAGAATTCAGAACACAAATATTTAACACTACAATTTTTTTTGGGAGCCCACCCTAACTTTATTTCCCTCCCTTATATTTTTATTTATTGTAGTTTTTTGTTTATTTTATTATTATTTTTTTCTTGAAAAAAAATACAATTTATATATATATATTTTTTCTATGGCAGGTTCTTATGATGCACTTTTTCTATAGATGCCACCATCAGCCGCTCTTAGAAGGAAAACAATAATTTTGTCATCTAGGTAAGTACCTAATTCTTTTACATCATTTTTTTTTCTTTTTGGATTAAGAAAACATAATTATTTTTAGGTAAATTTTAAACAACTTATAAGCATCCATAGCTAAGGTAAGAATAAGAAGTTTCATTGTTTGTTCACTAAATCAATTATTCAGCTCCTGCACTCGGGAATCAATTGTAGCATTGAATATATCAATCTAATAGTGATGCTCAAGTGTAATATTGTCTTGTTGGTGATGTGGTCGAGCCCTACCTTCTGTATAACGAGCACTCATATCAGGCACATAAATCTCATAGCTCTCGCAAAATGATATAGCAATCCCAAGTATGTTGTTCCAACTATCTTTTCTCAAATTTAGAATGAGTTCTTTTGTAGTCGAAACCAAATGCATAGCATTTAAGATTTGTTGCAAAGCTTGGCAAATGATATCAGTTGTTCCTATAATTTTTTTCACCAAATGCAAAATAAACACAAACTCAAATAATGTAATAGTATCAAAAGCAACATCGGCATCCCCTCCTTGGGAGTAAGTGGATCATTCTTTAATGATACTTTGAAGAACTGAACATGTTGCACCAAACATCGTTATCAAGCTATAAACATAATCAAAATGGGAGCTCCAATGAGTATCTCCTGTTCGTTGCAAGGTACCAATCTAATTAGCTCATCTACCAGTCTCAAGTTCATCAATAGCTATCAAATGGGTAATTTAAGCAGCTTAAGTAGATTTTAATTTATCGTTTCGTTTACAAGAAGCTCCAATGATATTGATAATGAAGCTTAACTTCAAAAAGAATTGATGGACAATGATTACTTCTCTAGATACTGTAACCAATGCCGGTTGTAGTCGGTGAGCTAAGCAATGCACATAATATGCATAAGGGCAATTATTAAAAAATAATACTTGCAAGCCATCCATGCACCGCACATATTGCTAGCACCATCATAACCTTGACCTCGGAGATTGTGAACACTAAGATTATGATGAAAGAAAATCGCAGAAAGCTCATTTTTTAAAGTCAATGAAACTGTATCTTTAACACGCACAAGATCAAAGAAACGCTCTTGTAAAAAACCACTATTATCAACAAATCTTAAAATAAGAGTCATTTGCTCTCTTTTAGATTCATCACGTGCTTCATCAACAAGAATACAAAACCTGACATCTCCAATATCTTCACGAATCTTGTCACTTTCATAGAAAGAATATACAAAATCTCATTTTGAATTTGTGGTGAGGTATGCTCAGCATTTTTTAGAGCATTTTCTATAACAAGTTTAGCAATATCATCAATTATATGTTGCCCAAATCTTTCTCATTTCAATGAAATTGTCCCTATTTCTTGATTCGGGGCATTCGTCATGCACTCTAAAAGTACAAGCTTGAAATGTAAGCCATCAGGCTGTATCAATTGAAGTCTTTAGTCTCAATCGATTATTTAAAATTTGTTCTGAAGTTTGTATTTCCATCACTTTATCAATATGACAAGGTTGATTCATTAAATCCTCACAACATTTTTCGGCTATGTTGTGAGGTGAACAAAGACCTTATCCCACATCATTTAGGAAAGCACACCTCTTTCCATCATTAACTTTATTCCAATTTTGAAATCCTTCAATAGTGAATGCATTGGTTCCAGAACGCTTAGTTGGTTTCTTTAAAAAAAAAGAGCAAGGTAAGCAAAATGTAGCATTATTTGAAGGAGAATACTTTAACCAGGAAGGGACTAATTTGAACCAAGATGATTGAAACCGACAGAGGTGTTTTTCCAATCCAGAACGCGAAAACTCTGAAATAACAAATTGGTATGGTCCTGCTTTGATATAAGCTCGATGAATTTCATCATATTCATTAATGTACAGGACATTCCCATCTTAGACAACAAAATCATCGATCACGTCATAACAAGTTATGACAACTTCTGTATGTTCAACTATAGGATATTTTGGAAGACGTGGGTAATCAAGAACCGAAGCATCAAGATTAGATGCAGAAGGTGAATCATCTTTTGAGTTATTGATGTTTTCTCTTTTAAAGAACGCTAATCTATCAAATAGTTACTTAAAGAATTTTTTTTTTTTTGTATCAAACTTTCATAACAAAGACAAAAAGATTTAAGCCAAATACAATTACAAATTAATGTAGTACAATTAGAGTTTAAACAAATACAAAATTTATATAGTAACATCATAAATTAATAATCAAGCAAAAATTGGTACACGTCATATGTATTAACATATCAACTATCAAGTAATAGAATAACCGTATTAAAAAATATTACATCTAATTCAGTAGTCATTTACACTAATTTTTGCTAATCTATGAATAAGTCTCTGATCACTGATTGAACCAATTCCAAACTTTCAAGCTTCCATCTACCCTAAAATAAGTACGCATTAGAAAAGTAAATGCTGAAAATAAAAAAAATAGGACAATACTCACTTTTAATAATAATATTCATTATAGAGAATCCTATGGGTTATGATAAGAGAACAATATGTCTTCAAGAATATTATAAGTCGGGTCTTTAGAAGTTTGTGTTCAAGAAAAGAAAAAAGTAACTAAAAGAAGCATTATGAGAGCCCATCTAGATATTTGCAGTTGTTACAAAACCAAGTTACAAGTTAGAGAAGCATAAGGCTTCAAGTTTTGATGATGAATGTTTCTCAACTTTCTATTTTATTTGAAGCAAATAGAATTCTCATATTGTTATATATACTCTAGTTGGTAGTTTTGTTCTGTATTACCTTAAAAAGGAAAAAAATAATAATATTTTAATTTAAAGACAAGCGTTGTAACAAATAATACATATATTCCTTGAATCTTTAGTATTGAGTAGTTACTTGCTTGAATATACAATTTGTGTCAACTAGTAAGGCTATTATAGAAATTGCAGGACCAAATATGTCACACCCAAGGTGACTCATTTCCGTCACTAACACGGTAACGGGATAATTTGCATATTTATTTTTGTAAATGGTACAAGGGGGATTTTGTTATTGTGGCACTGTTAAAGATCTGAAGATCCCATCTCTTGATCAGCCAATGAACCACAGCTACTTCCATGCTTCTTCTCAGTGTATATCTGAGAACAATTTAAGCACGTCATTGTCACATACTATATAAAAGACAAACAACTATATGACTACAAACTATATTGTTGATCCGCATTCCTAGCCTCCGAATGGTGATTTTGAAAACATGAATTTAAAATAGAACAATGTGAATTGAAAAAGTGGGAATAATTAAATAAGAGAGAGAAACTTCTAGTGCGAGAGTTCCTGCCAAATCTCTTTATAAAATAACAAGTTTTACGTTGTCCTGCAATTGAGATTAGAGGTGGGCTTAAATTCAACTAGTGCATAAACAAAACAATCTAAATCACATTCCAAAGTTTTTCAATTTATTGAGTCGGGATCACTAATCTCGACAATTAAATGAAAACCAATCACTTGAACTTTTATTCAGAATAGTTAAAAGTAGAAGTTCACTTGATATTGCTCCTGTGATGAGTGAGATAAACTTGAGCATCATTTTTGAACTAGTTAATTTTTTAAATCAAGCTTTCATTATATCAAGTCTTACTTGGTAAACAAAAAAGGCCCACTCTTTAAGGCTTACTTTTATTCTTAAGGCCTTATCATCATGTTGTCCTAACGCGCATCTCATCGATGTATGGCTTACCAATAAGTATAACAATAGGGTTTCTCGATGTTGTTTATACTTTATAGTGCTAGCAATACTTACACGATATGTTACACTCGAGTGGAATACGATAATGAATAATTAAATTTGAGTTTGGTTTAGTTGTGTTCGAGTTGTATTCATGTCAACTCGAATAGACATGCTAATTAAACGTGTCATTTTTTTTTTTGATTGCTCCAAAAGTTTTTGAAGTTTTAAGTGTAAAACAAAATATAAGGCATGACCTTGATCGCACGAGGCACGTGTGATTATAAGAGTAATATTATTTTTCATTAACTAAAGGATGATAAATTCACAAATCATAATAATTAATAAGTTATACAAATAAGTACTTTATAATTTAAAGATCTACACAATCAAATCTACTTCACAACAACAATAATAATTGTTCTTAAACCAAAAATATTAAATATTTTTATATCATGACTACTATATTATTAAAAACACAAAGAAGTAAGCATATTTAAACTTTTAACCCATCTTTTATTTCTTAAAATTTCCTAACAATACGACACAAATGTTAGATATGTGTTCATGTCGTGTTCGCAATGTTTGAAAATTAAAAAATTCTGAACATGTCTTTTAACTTGTCTGACATAAATTTTTTGACCTTTTAAACATGTCAGTGTTTTCTAGTGTATCATGTTCGTGTTAACTTATATAACAGAATACTTATGTCGTGACAATAACATGAATACGACGTGATGACTAAAGATTTATTCACCACCCAAAACAAATAAATTAATAAATATATGATATGGAGAAGAAAAAGAAAAGAACACCTTTAATAACCATAAATACGTATTCATATATAAGAATTTTTAAAAATTTGGTTGCTAGCTTAAATTTTTCTATACAAAAATCACCATAAATAATAGATTTTTGGAAGAAAAAAAAATCTCCCCGTAATTTGATGCGCCTGAGTATTTGCATGCCAAAGAAAGACTCGTAAATTAAGGTTTGTGGTATGACTTACTATTTTCACATCAAACCTAACACAACTGTGTTAGCAGAAGCTCGAAGAAATAGAATGGAACTTCTCTGGCAGCCATTGCTTCTTATATCACCAGTGTAGAAGCCATTAAAGGCCAAAACAATCCCTAAGCACCACACCTCCAGCCCCCTCACCTGTTGATTGCACAAAAGAGGCATCAAAATTGTACATATATGTATATTTATATATATACACGTATGTATTTATGTATGCACATCTTTATCAAATCATGAAACCAAGCAAACCTAGACAAATGATTGTAATTCTGAAATTCCAGTCTATGAGGAGTACTGAGCTTCCAGAATTTAATGGCTACAGGACACTCCATGAATAAATGGTCAACTGTCTCAGTGCTTTCTTGATTTTATTGTTCTTTTTAGCACTGAGTGGACACCTAAAACTTGTAAATAGACTACGAAATTAATTATCAAAGTTATTTGAGAGGAGACGTCACAATTTTTTTATTCATTTTTTAAAGAATGACAATTTTATTGCATAAAGGTGTCATTTTCACCTTCTTGAAATTTATTGCTCTTTTAGCAGCTAGAGCCTAGAGGATACCAAAAACTTGTAAACAGGTTGGAAATTTAAGAATCACAATGGCAAAACCATATTCCTAGCAAATATTGGACGACCATATTTGTCAATTTATTTATTCAAAATTTTAATATTCCTGTAATGGACATGTAGTATTTATTTTGAAAAATAGTACTTTTATAGAGGTAAAATTCGAGCTCAACTCTACATATAAAATATTCAACTCTAACCCAATTGTGACCCAACTTCCAACCCTAACCCAATCCATCCTTAATTTTTTTAACTTGAGTTTGCAACTCGGGTTGAGATTTTGGGTTAAAAAATCGAGTTAATTGAGTTATCTATATCACCAATCTCCACGTTGAAAATTTAATATGATTTTTAATAAGTTTTACATTAGATTACTCCTAAACACAAAAAAAAAAAATTAAGAACTTAATGCAAATTTTAAAAAAATTGTAAACAAATTTTAGGAAATTAATTATCCAAAATATTAACATACAATAAATTAATATTTAAATAAAGGAAGTTGAAAAGAAAAATGCTTATCATAATTTGAATATTATATATAATATATTTAAAATAAAAAAATATGTATAAAAATAATATTACAATTCGAGTTCGGGTTGGACTCGAATTGTTGGTACCTCAATTCAAGTTCAATCCTAATTAAATTCAGGTTAACATTTTTCAACTCAAACTTAACTCTAATTGTAGAAAAAAAATCGAACTGAATTCGAGTTTTTCAACCCAAGTTTCATCTATGCTTGTAGTGCATTAGGTAACACTTTTACTGTACGAAGATATCAATTGTACTGCATCAAGGTGCCACATTCACTGCTTAAAAAACCATGGAGGGTGCCACATTCACTGATTGCATAATTGCACCGTTGCAAGAGATTCCTTACTGGTGCATCCAATTTTAGTTAAGTGGTTACTTTGGTTGAAAAATTGAAAAATTAAGGATTTATTTGGTTTGTATTTATGAAAATAATTTTTTGTTTTGAAAGTAATAAAAATAAAAATAAAATAAAATTTGGATCTATTTGAATCTATTTTATGAAAACAATTTTTAAAAATTTGAGTTACAATAATTACAAAAACCTGTTTTGAGTCATTTTTGAAGCCACATGTTTCATGCGTGAAAACACGGAGAACAAATGGCTTACTTAAAATAATACGGAACAACCTATCTCGTTTATAACATAGTTTTCAGCCGCACAACAGAAGAACTTTCTCTTCAAGCTATCTCAACGGCTCTTTCTCTCCTCTGCTCTCTCTCTGCAACGTCTCTCTTCTGCACATCTTTAAGGTTTTTCTCTGTTAAGGTAAAGCTTTCTCTCTCTCATTCACACCTTCAATTTGGGTTATGGGTTGATTGTGTTGGTGTTTCTCTCACAGATCTACATTTTAAGCCATTTTGTTTTATTTCTTGTTTCTATATATGAGTGTTCCTCTCACAGATCTGTAACTTTGGTTGTGCTTTTGATCTGTAAACTTGGTTGTGCCCTTGATTTGTGCTCTTCAAAATATTTATTTAATAAATCAATGAGAATCAATGAGATTTAGCAAGAGTATACACCAAAAATAGAGGCACTAACAGAAACTGCAAAGAGATAAAAGGATCAATTTATAATATAATATATACATAAACATATATACGCATACTATTGAGGAATTAGTTACTGTTAATTTGAAGGGAAAGCTTTGGCCACCGCTTTTTCAGTGAAAACCAAAAGAGCAGGGGGGAAAGGAAAAGCAGAAAGAAAAGAAGCAATTTCTATGAAATTTTGAGAAAATGGCAGCCAATTTTTCTCAACTAAAAGCCTTAAAATTTTGGAATGACAAAAGCTTCTTTACAGCTTAGATTCACTTGGGAATAATTTAGACTACATTGATCAGCACAAGAATGTTACGAAACCTACCCACTTGAGAAAAAGAATTAATTAAACATGTTTGAATATGATTAACCCAATTTGATCAACGTTTTAAAGAAAACCCAGCTGATTTTATCTCCCAACCATCAAAATATTAGATGAAAAATACCTAAATTCATGCCAGAAATATATATATATATATATATATATATATATATATATATGTATGTATTATCACCACAAAGTTGAATTGAAAGATACCTCTTTTGTTGTGGAATGAGCTTGTGTCTGGAGGCATGAACAGATCTTGATGAAAGCTTTAACATGGAAACTCCATAAATATGATTAATTTTAAAGTATCAGTGCATCCCTTTCCTTCAATATCCTTTCTGAACCCTCCTCCTTACACTGCTCCATTAGAGAGAGAGAGAGAGAAATAAGGAGAGAGGAAACTGAAAAAATAACAAAGATGGGGGGTAAAGTGGTGGGGCCTTCTTTTAGTTGTTAGAAAAAAATGAACTTTGATTAATGAGTGATGAAAATTTAATGGAATATTAATCATTGATTATTAAGGAAGAAAAAAGAAAAAAGTTGGGACCTTTTTCTAATTAATTGGAAGGTGTAAGTAATAGTAAACCAGTAACTTAGTTAGACACTTGACTCACTTGCATGGCCTCAAATGCAGTTTATAAATTCATGTCACCCACCATAAGGAATACTTATGGTGGCACTTTCAGGACTCTAGCACTTGGTTTGGATAATTAAGACAGATGATAACATTAGTTCCAAAAGAAAGTGAAGAACATAATAAAGTTAGATAGCCTAGGAGGAAAAGAAAAAGAAAAAAAAAACAAATGATAACATTCATAATCTTTTGTCAAGTTTGAAAAGGTTAGTGGATAAAAAAAGCTTTCCCTTCATCTTAAGGAACTTTCTAAACGTCATTGCATCATGGAACTTTAATTTATTAATTATCATTTGTGTAATGCATTAGATAGTTTTCAACTGAATTGAAGTCTGTTTTGTCATTGGAGGTTTTTGTGTAGGCATGGACATGCTATTTGACTTGTTATATGACAATTCATTATTTAAGGTACCTTCTTTTGCATTACTGCGAGTTACCACTTTTCTTCTCCTTGTTGTCCCTGTTAACTTGGGTTGTTTAGTTCTCTTCTAAAAGCCGCTGACTTCTACAAATATTTAATCTATATGCATGAGTAATCAATGTTGGGAGGTCAAAGTTATTTCTTTCTTTCTTCTTCTTCTTCTTCTTCTTTATAAGTTAGAGGTCAAGGTTATTTCTTTCATTGTTTGTAAAACTGTTTGCTATAGTGCTCTTCACTATTAATATTAACTATATTGCAGTCATTTCCTGTTGGACGGAGTTATCAATGGTTAATTTATTATGAGATAAAGTTTTTGTTAGCTTTCTTTTTATTTATCTTCTACTGTTTGTTGTTATTCGTTGGTTTAATTTTGTTTTTCCATATAGAGAATTATTTAGATGGCTTCCGAAATTAATGACGTTGAAGAGTCAGCTCTATGGCCTCAACAAATGAAAAAAAGTTTTGTTGATGTAATGGTTGATGAGGTTAACAAGGGTAATATGTTGTCTGGAGTTATCAATGGTTAATTTAATATGTTGTTCACTGAATTGGGTTATCAAATGGCACCTAAGTATAACTGTATAATAGCTTCTACAATTTTAAGACGATCAGGACCTTAAACAGATTTTGAGATTATCCTAAAGCCCACGTTAATTGTCATGTGTCGGCTTATAGACGGTAACTTTACTTTCAGTTAAAGTCTTGCCCAGTAAAAAAAACTAAAAAAGGTAGCTTGATGACTAACACCTTTATTGATTTCTGTAGCTCCAGTACAGACATGACCTCATGACGTCCGTCATTCACAATTTTTGGTCCTTCAAGTCTGAAGTCCCCCACTACCCTCAGGCTGTGTACACTGTTAACATGTTCTCATTTGTGGCGTCTCGAATGCGCATTCCATATACATAGATAAACATCCACTCGTATTTTATATATATAGTATAGTCTTTCTTCTGATAACTGTATATACACATGTTCTACATGGTCCATCTCCGAATGCGGAGGTACGTGTTTCGTTTCGATTGGAGCGAAGAAATTATTTGATCTCATTCGATTTGAATCCAAGGTGAGTTAAACAATTATTCAGTGTTTCCGTCTTTCTTTGTTGATTTAGGTAATTTTTTTTGGATCAAAGGACTAAGATACATGAGTTTTCGATCCGTTCTTTTCCTATGAATTTTAGTTATTTGATAATGCTCTATCCTTGATTTTGAGGTATTTGGAGTGTTCTAAAATTAATTCTTAATCAAAACACACCAGAAGCACGAAAAGTCTTGTCATTTGGGTTGAAAGATTAGATCAGACCATAACATTATTGTTTATTTTATGATAACATGTATCGGATCTTATCTCGATTTGATGATTTCTATTTGATCTAAAGAAAATATTTTGTGGTGTAAATTAAAAAGAATTTTCACTTAGAGAGAGATAAATTTGGAATTTAGGGTTTGATGCAAGGATGTTATGAGTTACTTTTAGATTTATTTAAAGAGAAATAGCATGAAGGCTTTTGAAGTATGCAAAAGCCTTCATCTTCTCTTCTAAAAGCCGCTGACTTCTACAAATATTTAATCTATATGCATGAGTAATCAATGTTGGGAGGTCAAAGTTATTTCTTTCTTTCTTCTTCTTCTTCTTCTTCTTTATAAGTTAGAGGTCAAGGTTATTTCTTTCATTGTTTGTAAAACTGTTTGCTATAGTGCTCTTCACTATTAATATTAACTATATTGCAGTCATTTCCTGTTGGACGGAGTTATCAATGGTTAATTTATTATGAGATAAAGTTTTTGTTAGCTTTCTTTTTATTTATCTTCTACTGTTTGTTGTTATTCGTTGGTTTAATTTTGTTTTTCCATATAGAGAATTATTTAGATGGCTTCCGAAATTAATGACGTTGAAGAGTCAGCTCTATGGCCTCAACAAATGAAAAAAAGTTTTGTTGATGTAATGGTTGATGAGGTTAACAAGGGTAATATGTTGTCTGGAGTTATCAATGGTTAATTTAATATGTTGTTCACTGAATTGGGTTATCAAATGGCACCTAAGTATAACTGTATAATAGCTTCTACAATTTTAAGACGATCAGGACCTTAAACAGATTTTGAGATTATCCTAAAGCCCACGTTAATTGTCATGTGTCGGCTTATAGACGGTAACTTTACTTTCAGTTAAAGTCTTGCCCAGTAAAAAAAACTAAAAAAGGTAGCTTGATGACTAACACCTTTATTGATTTCTGTAGCTCCAGTACAGACATGACCTCATGACGTCCGTCATTCACAATTTTTGGTCCTTCAAGTCTGAAGTCCCCCACTACCCTCAGGCTGTGTACACTGTTAACATGTTCTCATTTGTGGCGTCTCGAATGCGCATTCCATATACATAGATAAACATCCACTCGTATTTTATATATATAGTATAGTCTTTCTTCTGATAACTGTATATACACATGTTCTACATGGTCCATCTCCGAATGCGGAGGTACGTGTTTCGTTTCGATTGGAGCGAAGAAATTATTTGATCTCATTCGATTTGAATCCAAGGTGAGTTAAACAATTATTCAGTGTTTCCGTCTTTCTTTGTTGATTTAGGTAATTTTTTTTGGATCAAAGGACTAAGATACATGAGTTTTCGATCCGTTCTTTTCCTATGAATTTTAGTTATTTGATAATGCTCTATCCTTGATTTTGAGGTATTTGGAGTGTTCTAAAATTAATTCTTAATCAAAACACACAAGAAGCACGAAAAGTCTTGTCATTTGGGTTGAAAGATTAGATCAGACCATAACATTATTGTTTATTTTATGATAACATGTATCGGATCTTATCTCGATTTGATGATTTCTATTTGATCTAAAGAAAATATTTTGTGGTGTAAATTAAAAAGAATTTTCACTTAGAGAGAGATAAATTTGGAATTTAGGGTTTGATGCAAGGATGTTATGAGTTACTTTTAGATTTATTTAAAGAGAAATAGCATGAAGGCTTTTGAAGTATGCATTTTTTAATCAATATTAGTATCTCTGCGCAGTTGTTTGAATTAGATTCTTTTCTGTACTAGGAATTTGTAATGTGCTGGCGAATATAAAGTCATAATTTTAAACAAAGAAGTCTCATTGTCATGCCCCAAAATTCCAACACCCGGAAGGGCATGAAAAATAGAGGTGATTAAATAAAACCTCAACACCTTACAACTACAAACAAGCTTTGATACTAAGCTGTCACCCCGACTTCCGACATCGAAATAGATATTGGACACTAGGTGTGAATATGGGATGAAATTACCAGAATACCCCTCTTAAGACCACTCTCATCCAAACAGAGTCCTAATACCGCGGAAGCGACTTTTAAAACACATTTATATCATTAAAACTAAAATATAACCTAGTTACATGCATACATCAAAATGTAACTTGTCCAACCATATCCATATATACACAATTGTCCAACATAGAGAAGACTAATGGAATCACTGCTTAACAATATAAAAGTACCCATCTCTAGAATGCTAATACATCCGTTCCACACACAAAACATATAGTTCTTCTCAAAATACTCACACATGGCATATATATATATATACCATAAAAACATCCAAAGCCCAAAAGAAGGCCCGAGGCCTCTACCACTGTAATCAAGCGTTATTCACAACCGACGCTTTATCTGTAAAAAAAAGTTTGTAGGGACGGGGTGAGCAGACTAGCTCGGTAGAGACATCCAAACCCCCTATGCACCGACTCGATGCAACCTGCTTGAAATGCAGTCATAGCATTCCTATACACTACATGACATATTTTCAATGCTCATAACATTGACAATATAGTGCACAAATCATGCTCCAATATATATATATCATATCCAACATGCTTAATTTACCACAAGTAAACACAAAGTATTTCACAACTATACAAGTTAAACAATAACCATGAATATCACAATTCATAACAAAGCTTGAAACATAAAGTCAAATAAGCTCAAAATCAATCCATGAGTAGGGAGTATTCGTAGTAACCAGATAAGTACCCTTGGGTTAAATATCTATCTTTCTATCTTTACGGGTTGCTAACCCGATGGTGTAGAAGAAACCACTTGGCCAAGGTTGAGGTCTTGCACCCCTGAGCATTAAGCTCATCTTACTTTATTCTGACCTTTTTCCAAATTCATCAAACAACACATAGTTTCAAATAAGTGCATCATAAGCCACTTAAATCACGTTCAATATAAATACATTATAAGCTACTTATATTAAAGCATGCATATACAATGCAACAACCTTTCTTTCACAAGAAATTATACAAATGTAAAAATGACAATATTGTCCTTTATATGCTTTTAATCAATACATAGCGTGCAATACGTACACTTGCTATCCCAATAACTCATACATGGTTCTAAATGGATATCATGCATTTTCAAACTAGCACATAAGACAAACATGCTCAAAATATAATTCTAGTGCAAGAATCACATACTTTTAACACACTTTAATTACCAAGATCAACCATATACACATACAATGCATATATAATTCAAGGACTTCACTTAGAACATATAAAAACCACTTTTAACACATGCTTATTCCAAAAAAGAAAGAAAGAAATCAAAACAGAATTCTCTAAGTCTTTTTTAGCATGTTAACCCACTAAAATCCACCCGAAACTTTAAGGAATCGATGATAAGAAAGAGAGAACACCCCTACCTCGAATTCAAGTTCAAAAACCAAGAGAGCTCCAAGCCTTAGAATCTGCCCTAACCCAAAAACACCTGAAAATCTGCCGAAAATAATTTCCAATCGGTGTAGAACGTAGGCAATCCCGAGGGGAACAACTATCGTGTAAAGTCCCGAGACCCGAATCACACTTCTAAGCCTCCAAAACTAAGATCAACCAAAAAGATGAAAGAGAGGGGAGGAAAGAGTTGTAGAGAAGATCTCTAGAGAGAAAAATCTGATTTTTGAGTTATGACAAAGTCAACATTTTGGGATATTTATAGAAAAAGTTTTTCAAAATTGCACATTAGCCCCTTATCTCTTTAGTTTTGCTCCTCTACCCTTTTCTACTTCCATTTAATCGTAAAATGGCACTCCCTCATTTCAACAAACTTCACTAAAGCCCCCTCTAAGTTCATTCATACCCCTACGTCACTTAAGTGATCCGTAGTTATTCTCCCGAAAAATCCGAACCATGAATAATAACTTTTTGTAAAAATTCTGAAAAATTACCCTAACCTTGGTTCCATCCCACTATGGTCCTAAGGTACTTTAAAACTCTTTTTAGAACTTTTAAAGTAGTCCCGAAACCCACACACATAAGCATGCAATTACTATATAATCATGCTTAACAATTAATTAATCACGTATTTAAATAATAAAAAAAAATCCGAGGTTTTACAACCTCCCCAACTTATAGGAATTTCGTCCTCGAAATTAGCATATTCAAGGTTTTCAAAACCAATCAAAATAGAACATTATTCTCGTCAATAATTGCCACTCTCTCTTTCCATACACACTAGGCGTTACACTCACAACACGTAACTCATACTACTAGAGTCTAGCACAAATAGTGTATCTCAACCACTCTAAAGCATTTTAACCAACAGAATAGTCTTGCCAATGTGAGTGGACAACTCTGACGGTCACAAGTTGCATAGACAAAATTCCGAATTCTAGGCCTTAGCCTCGGTATGATGAGACAACTCAGACAGTCATACCCTAGTGGGTAATTATACCACTTCCGTGACATGGTTGGACAACTCTGAATCTCATGTACGGTTCACTTCCACCATTCTCCGAAGCACTTGCTTCCACCACTTCAAGATCTGTCCAATCTTTCCCCATTCATAGTCTAAGGTAGCATCCTTGACTAACTAGATCAATCATTCACAATGATATCTCCCTATTATTGGGGTCATTCACACTCAACATCATTTCATCATTATCCAACATGATTTTCAAAACTGGCATACCATTTCGGGCATAGTCCACAATTCCGTGCAATTGTCACAACATAAACCACACATAGATCCAGTGCACTTAACATAACAAGCGCACATAAAGAGTGCACTTGCCGAACAAATCACATAACTCTGTCCAGTCTCAGACTATAATCCGATGGAATCCAACTCCAAGTTTAGGATCTTACATCCTACTGATTTCATCCTTCCACTCCAAGGAACTATTTAACAATTAGAGAGAATTCCTTTCATATAGTACTTAACTTTAGACAACTCTTACCAATGAGAGTTTGAGGCCAACCTGCAATGACCTACAGTCACATACCACCAACCTGACGTATATCTTGGATTGTGTCCCTTGCGTGCACCCCTCCCCCTCACGGTAAGAAATCATCCTCACTTCATATACCATATGTCAGGATCCTCACCCACTATCAACTTATCATTCACTTACCATCATATCCACACTTATGATACCTCTTTCAACTCAATTCACATAAACCAAACGTCTCACTTTCAGACGTACAAACCATCACTTGCTCATTGACTCAAAAAGATTTAAATCAATCCCAAGCATTCATCCAACTATCTCAATAGCACACCTCAGACCTACTCTGTCTAGAATCCAAGTATCATAATACCACCCATAGCCTTAGTCAATTGACTGACTTCTAGCCCTCAATAGTCGTGCAAATGTTGCAACACTAATACAAATCACCAAACTCTCTGTTTGGAAGACGCTTAGGTAAATCATACCTTTCCCAACAGCCCTAGACTCACACTCTCAAAGTCTATCACATGTCTATCGCTCTCTGCCGCCACTCTCTATTTTCTCACTCTTTATCACTATATGTCTGCTATCGACAGCCGTTTAAAGGAATATAATGTATTGGTGGATATGGGGTAGTGTTAAATCACCGGAATACACAGCGGTGTTGGTGGTTGTGGAGTGAGGATTGGGTGTTGGGGCGCTGAAATTGAGTTCTAATATACATTATATTTGTTCATCTTATGGTGTCTCGACGTGTGGACAGGGTCCACCATACGTGATCAACGACAGCCTTTTTAGAGAGAGGTTTGATACCGGCCCCTATGACGAGACGAGTAGTTCTACAGTACCCGGAAATTCTTAAACGTCGGAATCCCACCACTCATAAAACACATTTTCTCATTATTATAGAAAATTATAAAACATGGAGTTTTACTAGTGGTGGGACTCCTCCAATACACGGAATCCCGTGGTAATTAATAATTTCTCTGCGGAACAGACAATAATAAATCACTTGAGTTATTTGAGATATTGTTACGTGGAGGAGACAGATATGCTACTAGAGTAGTTTTAATTTGATGTAGTTTGACTTAACTTCAGTTTGTTTATTATTTGTAATGGCCTTCAATTCCTTTTAAATGAAAGTTTGTTTCAATTCTCACTGTACATTCCAATTGCTTGCTTTTTAAGTGAGAGAGAGAACATAACTTCAATAGGGACAGATTTGCCAAATAAAAGTCCACAATTGAAAAAAAGAAAGAGTTGTGTACATATATAATTGGCCTGTCACAGAGGAAGGAAGAGTACCCGTGTGAGATTAGGGAATCTCTTTTGTCATGCAATCTAGGCCCTTGTTTCATAGATATTTTCCAAATCAAAATCTTGACCCTTGATGGGAGAGATATCTTCTGGTAGAAATAGAGCTAGAAACAAAGAAATCGATAAAAAAAAAAACACAAAAAAACCTTTTGATATACATCGTTTTAACATTTAAATCGAAAAATCCCCTCACTCTTTTGGGAATACATATATAACAGTGGACCACTCTGTGATAGCTTTGACACTTAGTTGGATCTTTACTTTCTGGTGACCATTATCGTGGAAAGTTTGAACACAATTTTTAGAGCGTCTCTTTGATAGATAGAGAGATTTTGTCGACAGTTCTTTCACTGCCGCTGGAAGTTACTTCACTGTCGCGAGCAAATGAGTTATATTGGGTTTTTGGAATGTTTACTGGTACCTCTATGCTTTATTTGGTAGCGTTCATGCCGATTCAGTTGTTTGTAAGAAAGTTGTTCCTCCATATCCACGATTTCCCTGAGTTGTTTCGTTGGGCTGTTGGAATCTTCTTCTCAGTTGGGTGGGTTTAGGGTTTTAACCTCCGTGGCACAAACTAACTTCTGGTTTATTATATCTATGGGTATCACGATCGATATAATTTGCTTGTTCAAGGTCACACGGCCTGCCGACAATTTTGGTATTACTTCCCAAGGCATTCCTGCCGACAATTTTGGTATTACTGATGGTTTCCCCCAGGCATTCCTTCTTTTAGGATTTGGGTATTGGTGTGACCACCAGAATGTTGCCGGCCTCATTCAGTTGTTTGTAAGAAAGTTGTTCCTCCATATCCACGCTTTCCCCGAGTTGTTTCGTTGGGCTGTTGGAATCTTCTTCTCAGTTGGGTGGGTTTAGAGTTTTAACCTCTGTGGCACAAACTAACTTCTGGTTTATTATATCTATGGGTATCAAGATCGATATGATTTGCTTGTTCAAGGTCACACGGCCTGCCGACAATTTTGGTATTACCGATGGTTTTCCCAAGGCATTCCTGTCGACAATTTTGGTATTACCGATGGTTTCCCCAAGGCATTCCTTCTTTTAGGATTTGGGTACTGGTGTGACCACCAGAATGTTGTCGGCCCCATTCAGTTGTTTGTAAGAAAGTTGTTCCTCCATATCCACGCTTTCCCTGAGTTGTTTCGTTGGGCTGTTGGAATCTTCTTCTCAGTTGGGTGGGTTTAGGGTTTTAACCTCCGTGGCACAAACTAACTTCTGGTTTATTATATCTATGGGTATCACGATCGATATGATTTGCTTGTTCAAGGTCACACGGCCTGCCGACAATTTTGGTATTACCGATGGTTTTCCCAAGGCATTCCTGCCGACAATTTGGTATTACCGATGGTTTCCCCAAGGCATTCCTTCTTTTAGGATTTGGGTACTGGTGTGACCACCAGAATGTTGCCGGCCCCATTCAGTTGTTTGTAAGAAAGTTGTTCCTCCATATCCACGCTTTCCCCGAGTTGTTTCGTTGGGCTGTTGGAATCTTCTTCTCAGTTGGGTGGGTTTAGGGTTTTAACCTCCGTGGCACAAACTAACTTCTGGTTTATTATATCTATGGGTATCACGATCGATATGATTTGCTTGTTCAAGGTCACACGGCCTGCCGACAATTTTGGTATTACCGATGGTTTTCCCAAGGCATTCCTGCCGACAATTTTGGTATTACCGATGGTTTCCCCAAGGCATTCCTTCTTTTAGGATTTGGGTACTGGTGTGACCACCAGAATGTTGCCGGCCCCATTCAGTTGTTTGTAAGAAAGCTGTTCCTCCATATCCACGCTTTCCCTGAGTTGTTTCGTTGGGCTGTTGGAATCTTCTTCTCAGTTGGGTGGGTTTAGGGTTTTAACCTCCGTGGCACAAACTAACTTCTGGTTTATTATATCTATGGGTATCACGATCGATATGATTTGCTTGTTCAAGGTCACACGGCCTACCGACAATTTTGGTATTACCGATGGTTTCCCCAAGGCATTCCTGCCGACAATTTTGGTATTACCGATGGTTTCCCCAAGGCATTCCTTCTTTTAGGATTTGGGTACTGGTGTGACCACCAGAATGTTGCCTGCCCGTTTCCTCGTATGACTGGCCATGGAATTTATCTAGGGGCGAAGGTAATTTTGCTCTATTAAAATTTTTAATTTCATTTTGTGCTCCAACAACTGTTTCCATCTCCACTCCACACAAATCGTTTATCTTTCTCTCTCTATCTCTCACATTATTGCTCTCTGCCGCCACTCTCTATTTTCTCCATGTTTATCACTATATGTCTCTTATCCACACCGGAATAGAGACATATAGTGATAAACATGGAGAAAATAGAGAGTGGCGGCAGAGAGCAATAATGTGAGAGATAGAGAGAGAAAGATAAACGATTTGTGTGGAGTGGAGATGGAAACAGTTGTTGGAGCACAAAATGAAATTAAAAATTTTAATAGAGCAAAATTACCTTCGCCCCTAGATAAATTCCATGGCCAGTCATACGAGGAAACGGGCAGGCAACATTCTGGTGGTCACACCAGTACCCAAATCCTAAAAGAAGGAATGCCTTGGGGAAACCATCGGTAATACCAAAATTGTCGGCAGGAATGCCTTGGGAAAACCATCGGTAATACCAAAATTGTCGGCAGGCCGTGTGACCTTGAACAAGCAAATCATATCGATCGTGATACCCATAGATATAATAAACCAGAAGTTAGTTTGTGCCACGGAGGTTAAAACCCTAAACCCACCCAACTGAGAAGAAGATTCCAACAGCCCAACGAAACAACTCAGGGAAAGCGTGGATATGGAGGAACAGCTTTCTTACAAACAACTGAATGGGGCCGGCAACATTCTGGTGGTCACACCAGTACCCAAATCCTAAAAGAAGGAATGCCTTGGGGAAACCATCGGTAATACCAAAATTGTCGGCAGGAATGCCTTGGGAAAACCATCGGTAATACCAAAATTGTCGGCAGGCCGTGTGACCTTGAACAAGCAAATCATATCGATCGTGATACCCATAGATATAATAAACCAGAAGCTAGTTTGTGCCACGGAGGTTAAAACCCTAAACCCACCCAACTGAGAAGAAGATTCCAACAGCCCAACGAAACAACTCGGGGAAAGCGTGGATATGGAGGAACAACTTTCTTACAAACAACTGAATGGGGCCGGCAACATTCTGGTGGTCACACCAGTACCCAAATCCTAAAAGAAGGAATGCCTTGGGGAAACCATCGGTAATACCAAATTGTCGGCAGGAATGCCTTGGGAAAACCATCGGTAATACCAAAATTGTCGGCAGGCCGTGTGACCTTGAACAAGCAAATCATATCGATCGTGATACCCATAGATATAATAAACCAGAAGTTAGTTTGTGCCACGGAGGTTAAAACCCTAAACCCACCCAACTGAGAAGAAGATTCCAACAGCCCAACGAAACAACTCAGGGAAAGCGTGGATATGGAGGAACAACTTTCTTACAAACAACTGAATGGGGCCGACAACATTCTGGTGGTCACACCAGTACCCAAATCCTAAAAGAAGGAATGCCTTGGGGAAACCATCGGTAATACCAAAATTGTCGACAGGAATGCCTTGGGAAAACCATCGGTAATACCAAAATTGTCGGCAGGCCGTGTGACCTTGAACAAGCAAATCATATCGATCTTGATACCCATAGATATAATAAACCAGAAGTTAGTTTGTGCCACAGAGGTTAAAACTCTAAACCCACCCAACTGAGAAGAAGATTCCAACAGCCCAACGAAACAACTCGGGGAAAGCGTGGATATGGAGGAACAACTTTCTTACAAACAACTGAATGAGGCCGGCAACATTCTGGTGGTCACACCAATACCCAAATCCTAAAAGAAGGAATGCCTGGGGGAAACCATCAGTAATACCAAAATTGTCGGCAGGAATGCCTTGGGAAGTAATACCAAAATTGTCGGCAGGCCGTGTGACCTTGAACAAGCAAATTATATCGATCGTGATACCCATAGATATAATAAACCAGAAGTTAGTTTGTGCCACGGAGGTTAAAACCCTAAACCCACCCAACTGAGAAGAAGATTCCAACAGCCCAACGAAACAACTCAGGGAAATCGTGGATATGGAGGAACAACTTTCTTACAAACAACTGAATCGGCATGAACGCTACCAAATAAAGCATAGAGGTACCAGTAAACATTCCAAAAACCCAATATAACTCATTTGCTCGCGACAGTGAAGTAACTTCCAGCGGCAGTGAAAGAACTGTCGACAAAATCTCTCTATCTATCAAAGAGACGCTCTAAAAATTGTGTTCAAACTTTCCACGATAATGGTCACCAGAAAGTAAAGATCCAACTAAGTGTCAAAGCTATCACAGAGTGGTCCACTGTTATATATGTATTCCCAAAAGAGTGAGGGGATTTTTCGATTTAAATGTTAAAACGATGTATATCAAAAGGTTTTTTTGTGTTTTTTTTTTTATCGATTTCTTTGTTTCTAGCTCTATTTCTACCAGAAGATATCTCTCCCATCAAGGGTCGAGATTTTGATTTGGAAAATATCTATGAAACAAGGGCCTAGATTGCATGACAAAAGAGATTCCCTAATCTCACACGGGTACTCTTCCTTCCTCTGTGACAGGCCAATTATATATGTACACAACTCTTTCTTTTTTTCAATTGTGGACTTTTATTTGGCAAATCTGTCCCTATTGAAGTTATGTTCTCTCTCTCACTTAAAAAGCAAGCAATTGGAATGTACAGTGAGAATTGAAACAAACTTTCATTTAAAAGGAATTGAAGGCCATTACAAATAATAAACAAACTGAAGTTAAGTCAAACTACATCAAATTAAAACTACTCTAGTAGCATATCTGTCTCCTCCACGTAACAATATCTCAAATAACTCAAGTGATTTATTATTGTCTGTTCCGCAGAGAAATTATTAATTACCACGGGATTCCGTGTATTGGAGGAGTCCCACCACTAGTAAAACTCCATGTTTTATAATTTTCTATAATAATGAGAAAATGTGTTTTATGAGTGGTGGGATTCCGACGTTTAAGAATTTCCGGGTACTGTAGAACTACTCGTCTCGTCATAGGGGCCGGTATCAAACCTCTCTCTAAAAAGGCTGTCGTTGATCACGTATGGTGGACCCTGTCCACACGTCGAGACACCATAAGATGAACAAATATAATGTATATTAGAACTCAATTTCAGCGCCCCAACACCCAATCCTCACTCCACAACCACCAACACCGCTGTGTATTCCGGTGATTTAACACTACCCCACATCCACCAATGCATTATATTCCTTTAAACGGCTGTCGATAGCAGACATATAGTGATAAATAATTAATAAATGCTAGAACATGATTGTAACGAGCATGAGATATATATTATAAGAGCAATGATACATCGTCTGATGATGCCAAATGTGAATGGGGTGGTGGGTCCCACCACATGACATCAGAGTGATGTTATGTGGTGTGGCCCACCCACCCCACTCACAACAACACCATTCAACATCTTTTGAATTCAGAGAATGTATTATTTTTCATAATAGAATTGATGGTGATACGGTTACCTTATTGGTAACCCCAACATAGTACACTCCCAAGAGTTATGGATTGCAACCAAAATTATTGTAGTGCAATGATACGAAGTACGCACAACCTAAGAAGCGCGGATACGGATACAAGACATGGATACGACATGACACGGACACAACGACACGACAAATTGTAAAAAATTAGTATGCGGATACAGCGGGGACACAACGACTAATAAAGATATCTTTTTTATATATATATGATCCTATATATAGAGTAATATTATTTTTCATCAACTTAAAAATGAAAAATTAACAAATCATAATAATTAATGAGTTATAAAAATAATTAGTTTATCGTTTAAAGAAGAATCTACTCCACAACAATAATAATAGTTGTATTTCAAACAAAAAAAACTTGAAATATTATATGTTATGACAATTATATTTTATTAAAAAATTTCAAAGTCATTATATTTACACTTCAACCTATCTTTCTTCTTAAAACCCCCTAACGATACGACATGCGTGTCGGACACGTGTCCATGGCGTGTCGGACACGTGTCCATGGCGTGTCTATGCCGTGTCTGTGGTGTGTCCAAAAATTAAAAAAAAATCAGACACGTATTTTGGTGTGTCCGACACGTGTTGGGTTGTGTCCGACGCATGTCGGCGTCCGATATGAATTCTTTGACCTTTTATGCATGTCCATGCTTCCTAGCGCACAACTGATGAATTGATGGGTGATCGCATTATCCCCACAAAAACAAAAAAATCATGAAATTTAAGGAAACATGTAATAAATAAAATTAGAGTTATATCTCTAAATGTGGGCTATCTCTTCCTTATGCGAATTTTAAATCTTATATATATATATATATTTTACCGTAATTCAAATCATCATTTGTTAAGGACAGTAGAATAAAGCAAGGGGAAAATAAAATCTAAAATTAAAAGTATGTTGTTTTCTTAATTATTTGGGATCCAAAAGTAGGATGGATGTGATATAATAGTAAATATCCTAATCGGATTGGAAGACAGGAGAGAGATTACAAAATGATTATTTGATGCAATCGTGGTACTAGGAATGGGCTGATCTGTAATCAAAGCAATGCAGTGAAAAATAAAAGCACCTATCTGCTTAAAAAAGACTGATATCAACTGGATTTCCAGCAATGATTTAGAGGATAACTTGAGAATCATGAATATGGGGAGGTTAGAATTAATTGACGCCTAAACAGAGAATATATAATTATCGATCCATCCAAGTGTTACGCTTGATTGCAAGGGAAAATAATTCACTTAATATAACTCAGTGTACTAATAACAAAATCCACAGGCTTTTTCCACTCTTAAATGTATATGGTTATTACAGTGCGCGATAAGTTGGACTGGGACTTTGCTTAATCCCTAGCAATAGATGTACTTGATCTTCAAAAATTAAAAGTGTAGCATTCTAAAGGGCTTCACTAATAATTTCCTACTACTGTTTGTATTTAATTAGGCTTGGATTTGGGGTCATTGGGCTTCTTTTGGAGTATGTAACCAACATAACAAAAGAGAGTATCTCTAACTAAAGCGGGCCTAAATTTCAGACATGTATTAATATTTTAATGCGGGCTGGGAGTGGTTTAATAAACTCGTACATTATTTGATATGGTTCTATGTTTATACTCTAAACTATTAAATGGTTTGGCGGAGTTGTGCTTGCTGCATCATTCGAGAGAGAGAAACAGAATGCTCAAAATTGAGGATTGAGGAAGAGGACGCACAATTAGTATTTTAGAAAAACAATGTTATAAATCACTTCATCTTTGGATATTCGGATTAAAGAAAGTCAAGTGCATACGTGCTTTGACTATTCTGGAAGTGTCAAAAGATATATGATTCCTTTTTCAAGTAAAATTGGCATTCTGAAGCCATGGAATTGAAAATTCCATTAATACTTTTGTCACCAATTTAATTATTAACTGAAAAGGTGTCATTGATATGAGGGCTGCTGAAGAAGTTAGTATGCTGTGTCTCACTCAAGTGGGTACCCCCTCTCTTTCTCTCGCCAATTCAAAAATTTTAACAAATTGAGATGATTTTTAATACTTGTTATTCTAATCAAAACTATGACATGGTAAATTCCAATAATGTAGCTTTGGCTCATTATTTGGTACCTTTCCAAATTCAGGCGAATTAATTACGCACTTTGTGTTTGTAGCATTTGACACAAACAAGTATTGGTACCTTTCCAAATTCAGGTGACTTATTTGTAGCATTTGATTTGACACAAAAAGGTATCTTTCTAAAATTGTTCAATATTAAATAATTTTATTTAATGAAATGTTTTAAGTGTAAAATGAAATTATATTCAAAATGATATTATTATCTGGTAAATGTGATGCAAATGATTCAAATGCCATATAGGTGGTACTATTATCCTTATGCTTTTGTACAGCATAATAAACTCCAAATAATTTATATGTGCATAACATCACCTAAATTTTTTTCCTACAAATAACTCAAGACTATTAATTTGCTGTCCTATTTTCCAAAACCTTTCAGTTCTTATTGGATCTTATCTACTTTGCAAGCAACATTGGAAATTGGTCTGATTATCCTTTAGTTTGCTCTTATAGTGTAATCGTCAAATTTCCTAATGGGATATAATGTTGTTTTGATAACAGTTTTAGAATGTGGAATACGTAACTTGACTTTCTGCAAGTATAATATCACTAGTTATCTTCTAAGAAACTGCAACGGGAGACTATTTGCTAGGATTCTGGGGTACGCTGGGTAACCTGTTCACTCTTGTAGTGCATTCAATCAAATTTCTGTGTTGCTTAAAGTATAATAGTGAAGTATGGTGTTAGTTTTGGAAGGAAGCTGGATGTGATGCCTTCTTGAAGCTGGTCAAATTTTGTGTCTCTAACATTCAAAAATCTTTTGCCCATTATTGGCAATTTCCTTCTTGCAGTATTTGTCAGAGCAGACACATAATCTAAATTGAAGAATCATTTATATTGCAAATGATTACATACGAGCAAGATCCTGATGTTGTACGGTGGGGTCTCCAGCTTTTTGATGGTGATCCATATTCCAGTTGTGGGTATTGTGGCACCGTTACACAAAATGATCCAGATTATTATCATGAACATTATATCAAAGAAGATCATTATAATACGGGATGTAGCAATGTGGCGAATGATGAGCTTATTGCACATGTTCTTCAAGAAGAACTATCACAACTTTCAATTGCAGAAACACCTGAATCTTCCCGGGAAGGGGTAGAACATTTGCAAGCACCTATTTACCATCAGGATTGGATTGGTCAATCTATTGGAAATTACACTTTTGGTATTGGAACGACTTAAGAGTGTCGATCTTATTTTTCGATTAGTTTGATCGCATTATTTTTTGCTCAATTCTATCCAGCTTATATCGTTCACAACTTTTAGGACATGACAATGGCCATGAAGAGGCAGATGATATGGGACCTTCTAGTTCATGTTCTAGCCCTGGAGGAATATCATACTGTGGGGAGGATTGGTCATATTCATTAGAAATAATGGATGAGTATGGTCTTGATGGTGAAGTGGGAAAAAGGTTAAATCAGATGGTTCCTATTCCCGTAAGTATAGCATCTGAGCATTTCCATTTATGTGTGAAAAAATTGCAATAGTAGATGTACTCGGATGTAAATGTTTTATCAATTATCAGAGTGCCTGGGTTTGATGAACTTTTGAAGATATTTCTAATCCTTATTTTTCCATTTATATGTTTTTTTTTTCTTTTTCTGGTAAGTGATACACATCAATGGGCCACTTGGGGATTGAACCCTTCACCTCCCCTTTTGGCTTGTGGATTTATTTTTATTTATTTTGTATGGTAAAAATTCTTAAAATATGATCTTTTTTGAAAATTTGAATTCCAGATGTACATCTGCCACTTTCTATTTTTAGCATTGGAGCTCCTGCTGTACCTTACATTATAACTTTGCTTTGTGCCATGCAGAGTGTAGGAATATTAGTATTATGCTAGATTTATTATCATATACTCTCTTCTCCTTTTTTAGGTAGTGCCAAGAGTTAAATGCCATTGTGGGTAATAAAAGAATATATATTTCGTATATTTTCAATAAATTGAGTTGGGAAAATGCTTTGTTCACTTGATTCTATTATCAATAAATTGTGTTTTTAGTTATATTTGAGGTTTCAGATTGGGAATATCCGAAAGTTTATATTCTTTGCTTCATAGAAGGAAGAAAAGTTGGCGTGGTTTCATTGTTAAGCTAAACCCAGATTTGCACATTGCTGATGTGTGTACCTAATGCTACAAAGTGATTGGCATTTGATTCTCTGTGAATTTCACGGTTGAACGTGCTTCTGTATGCTTAGTCTTCTAGACTTTGGCATCTTGGAACTGGACTTCATATACACTCTTTAATCTGTTGCTGATTTGTGCAGCATGTTCCTAGAATCAATGGAGAAATTCCATCTGTTGATGAAGCAACTTTAGATCATCAAAGGCTATTAGACAGGTATTTTTCTGTTAGTTTTTTGGACAAAGGATGTTTCTTGGATGCCTTTTATTTTGTTTAGAAATATATATATAGATACACACAGTATTACAGGTCTTTCTACTCTTCTCTGGCTTTGGCATTCCCTTCTTTTTGCTCATTTTAGTTTTTTATGTACAACATTTTGATGCCGGAAGTGTTTTTTCTTTTATAGGTTGCAGGTATACCAATTGATAGAGTTTAAAGTTCAAGGAGATGGAAACTGTCAGGTTGGCTTTTTAATTTATAAAAAGTTGACTTTAGTGTGCCTCATTTTTGTGGTTTTTGATGTCTTGTTCTTGGCATACAGAATCTTTTGTCCATAGTAGATTAGCAAATACTGCCAAAGTGGATTTTTTGAGCTAAACTCTTAATTTGTGTGTGATCATATGCTTTAGCGTATTCTTTTTCCCTTTGTCTCTTGTAAGAGCATGAGGCATGCTTTACTTATCAAAAAAAAAAAAAAAGAGCATGAGGCATGCTTTCTATTAAGCTGAGCTGACTCATTTTCATAAATTATTTATTTATGTTTTTTGCTTTCCTTTGCTCCTTTTATCTTGTAGTCAGGTATCTTGACATTTTTGTAGAGTCGTAGACTTATGATTCAAGTTATGTTCATCATGATATACTACTTCATAAATCAATGTTTTGTAGAAAAATAATCATGAAAGACCATATAGAATGTGACTCTGGTGCCTAACCTTATACAATAGAATTTCTTAAATTGATTAAATTTAAAAAAAATCCCCAATAAGTTTTAAGTAAAATGAAAACTATGACATTGGAAGTTGTTTAGCTGATGTATTCTGGCCTATACAGACCTTAGTACTAGTTTGAGGGACTGAAAATAAGATGATGACTTGAAATGAAATTTGTTTGAACTTGTTTAGGTCTACCTAATCAATTCATTCCATGCCCCGATTGATGGAACAATTACTTCTTTCCATCAAACACATATGGAAGGGACATATTGAAATTTTTGTGTGTAGTAGGACTTCAAGAGCAGCCTTATATAGCTAAAACTTACAGAATTCAGTGGCTGAAAGTTCAAACAATCAGGGCTGAAATTTGACGTTTGATAGTAGAAATGTAGAAAAATCAAAGAGAAAAGAAATAGAATAAGAGCAGCTTATTGGAGTCACACCAACAAGTCTAGGCATCACACCTGGAGAAGGTCTCACACCCTCATAATTTGTGAATCACTGACAAGGAAATTTCATAAGATATTTTTATTCATTCATTCACTGATTCAACCGAGATTACACCATTCCTTAATAGGATTTCTACTCATGCTTCTTAGACTTACATGGTGGTAAACTCGTGACTTTTGGATTTACCTCATAATTGAGATGATCAATAATGCTACGTTTGGTATGGGAGAATAGAATGGAATGGAATGCAAGTGGGAATGGGAATGGAATGGAATGGTCATTCTCATTCTACTTTTTGGTTGCAAATATGAAATGATGTAGGAGTGGAATGATCATCACCATTCTAGTGTTTGGTTGGACCAATTTAAAACCTAGAATGGAATGAATTTCAAATTGAATTTTCTAAAATATTCCTCTCAGTGACAAATAAATTAAACTAACAAAATAATATCATTCTATAATTTTTTTAAAAGAAATGGTGGTGGTGGCCTCGACAGTGGTGGTGGTGGAAGGTGACAGTGGTGTAGATGGTGGTGGTGGTGGTGGAAGGTGGCAATGGTGGAAGGCGACAGTGGTGTAGGTGGTGGTGGTGGAAAGCAGTGACGGTAGTTGAAGGCAGTGGAGGTGGCGATGGTGGAAGGCGGTGGTGGAAGGTGACTGGTGTAGGCAGTGGTAGTGGTGGAAGGTGGCAGCGGCGGTTTTTGGACTTGGAACGTGAGGGTTTTTTGGAAGTTAATTTTTTTTTAAATTTTACTTGGGAATGGAATGGCCATTCCATAGGTTAAGATGTTGAATGAATTTTCTTTCTTTTTGGTCCTTCCCACTTTAATTTCTTACCAAACAAAAGAATGGGTGGAATGGGTATACCAAATGCAGTATAAGACGCACAACTCTTCTATTCCATTCCATTTCTGCATACCAAACGCAACATAAGACTCACAACTCTTACAGTTCTTAACTCATGACTTAATAACATAAATAAATCATATAAAAACCACCTTAATTGCATCAGAATGCCTACCAAACTTCTAAATGATACAACCTGACCCAACATCTAATTATTCAAGACTCCAAGTGGACCCACATCATCTAGAATTAAGGCTGAGTCTTAGAATCCTCCTTTCCCCGCCTTTTAGACACCTTTAAAGATTGCTGCCATTGATCTCCATCATTGTGTTATGTGTTTCATTCTGTGTCCATTGCTATTGCACTTCCGCAAGACTTTTGGTTTTAGCTGGGCATTAGTTGGGTGACCCCCCCGATATGTGTTTCTTTCTTTTTTGGGTGAAAATGTCTGTTCCTTGATTGATACCTCATCCAAGGTTTTGATAGGGTAGAAGGCCAAATATGGCAGGATATGTCAGTCATGCAATTGTTTGGGTTATCTTCCTCTAAATCTTTAAAGTCAAAGAATCCTTTTGTGAAGATTGTAGGTGTCACGTACTCCAAGATTACAGACCAATGTTGGAAAAGTCAAAATACTCGACGTGGCAGCCATGTCACTCTGGGAAAGGTCAAGATTTGGCGACAAAACGAGTACCAATTCAAAGCCCTGACGAATACGGTGGGCCAGTCAAGCCTCGAGCAACCTCGAGCATTATTTAAAACCCTGATAAAGATATCAGGCAGGCAGGCCTCGAGCACGCCTCGAGCACACCTCGAGCACCATTTAAAGCCCTGACAAGCATGTTGGGCCAAACAAGCCTCGAGCACCATTCAAAGCCTTGACAAAATATGTCAGGTAGACAAACCTCGAGCATCTTTCAAGAACCCCGAGAGATACGTCGGGCCAGTCAAAACTCGAACACCTCGAGTACCACTCAGAACCCTGACAATTATGACAAACCCAAACAAGCCTCGAGCAACCTCGAGCACCATCTGAAACCCTGACAACTACGTCAGACCCAAACAAGCCTCGAGCAACCTCGAGCACCATCCAAAGCCCTGACAAGCATGTTGGGCCGAACAAGCCTCGAGCGACCTCGAGCACCATCCAAAGCCCTGACAAGCATGTTGGGCCAAACAAGCCTCGAGCGACCTCGAACACCATCCAAAGCCCTGACAAGCATGTTGGGCCAAACAAGCCTCGAGCAACCTTGAGCACCATTCAAACCCTGACAACTATGTCAGACCCAAACAAGCCTCGAGCAATCTTGAGCACCGTTCGAAGCCCTGGCAAATACGTCAGGCAGACAAACCTCTAGCATCATTCAAAGCCCGAAAGATACGTCGGGCCAGTCAAGCCTCGAACACCTCGAGTACCATTCAAAAATCTGACAACTATGTCATACTCAAACGAGTCTCGAGAACACCTCAAACACCACTCAAGACCCTCAAGGTATGACCAAACTTCATCTCGAGACAAGAGAAACTTGGTAGGGATCTCTTGTCCGAATGTGGCTAAAAATCTCATGGGATGCTTTGAGGGAATTTGGTTTGGAGGATGAGAAATGCAGGAAGCCTAACTTTTCTAGATAGGTCTAGTTGATGGAATTGTGAAATACACGCCACTTCTGAGACCCTTATTATTACCATTAATGCACCTGATAGCGGTCATTAATACTCCCAACTACCGCCGCTGTGCTTCAGTCGCAGAGCAAGTAGAGGGATTTGACCGCTTAGGTACCCAGGGCATCATGAGCTATGCTTTAGGTACTGAACTAGGGACTAATCTAGCAAGCGCAGTGGGTGCTATAAATAAAGGACTCCAACAAAGGGAAAGGCAACCTACCTTCACAAAAAGTTCACAAAAACTAGCTGCATTTCTCCTCCCTAGCAAAGCCTTCTCAACATTCCATCATAGTTGTAGAATGATATCCGTATAACATCTATTTTTTAACTTAAAGAACCCCTACAAAGATATTCAGTAAAAATACTTCTCTTTGCTTCTCTTCAGGTCATTGTTTCTAAAGAATTCTCAAATAGGTAAATGTACCCTATGTTTAATTGGATGCCTCCACAATGGAGAATGAAGACCAGCTTTGACGGCTATTTGTTTATCGAGGCCATTAGGGATTAGGTGTATTTGCATAAATGAGAATAGGAACACTGTTTATTTTATTTTTTGGGTTTTGTTGGTGTTTCAATTTGAAATAAGACTCCAAAATATTGATTTCTGAATCCCACCTTGGGATCTGTCTGCATGCATGTCCCAGAACTCATTTTTTCTCTCTTTCCTAACCCATGAAAGATTTTATTTCTTGAGACCTAAACGAATTTTTGATTTTGCATCCAAATATGGGGAAAATCAAATGTTTTAAGACTTACTAGGTGGTTAATTGAAAGAAGTTCAGAAAGGTGCTTCATCCGTGGTCACAATAAGATAGTAATAAGCAATGATATATTTGCTATGTTGGTTGTATATACATTGGTGTTGTTTATAATGCAACAACTTTTGCAATATAACATGCTGCCCTGTGGTCAGAATGCCTGTTACTTATTATGGTGCTTACCAAGATAACTCATTTAATATCTTACTAGTGCCATACTTTCCCCAGTTTCGTGCTCTATCGGATCAGATTTATCGAACTCCTGAACACCACAAATTTGTGAGGCAACAAGTTGTAAATCAGGTTGGTAATCTTTTATTACAGTAAATCTCAGCATATTATTTTTGTTAGCCATTGATAAATATTGTGTAGATGTAATTGTAATTGTTGTGCATTTACTTGCACTCTATTTTCTTTTTTTTGTCATTATATTGGGTCAACAGCTGAAGTCTTCTCCAGAGATTTATGAGGGATATCTTCCCATGGCTTATGGTGACTATTTGAAGAAGATGTCCAAGTATTTTTTCTCCTCTTTTGTGTTTTTTTTTTTTTTTTGGTTTTTGATTTGATCAAGAATTTTGTGTGTAATTTGACCATGCCTTTGCCATCATATGGACGGGAACTAGGTGTGGTGAATGGGGTGATCATGTGACTTTGCAGGCTGCTGCAGATTCGGTATGGTTTTGCAACTCTCCCTCTCTCTCTCTATATATATATATGTCTGTGTGTGTTGTATCAATTTGTTGGTATTTTTGTGTAGATCTTACAAGTTACAAATATAGCAAGGACATAAATCTTAAACTTGAAGTTCTTATTTTGTCATTTGCATGTTTACTGCATCTAGTCACACATCAAAGATTCAAAGATGTGTGTCTTAGGTGTTTAAGCTTCTAAAATTGATTGGCCTAATTCTTGAGGAATGAAAGCCACGTGAGGAGTGGGGTTGTGGAACAAGTTTGGGGCCCACATTAGAACTTGTTGTTATTCAAGATCTATGAGTGGGGTTGTGGAACAAGTTTTTGGGTATGTGTGGGATCGGTATATTATCCAGGACACTTTGGTCTTAACTGTTTGGAAGGATATCACCTCCTTGGGGGGTGCTCCTATGTAAGGCTTAATCCAGTGACCTCATTTTTGTTTTTTATTTATTTCTTTTGGAATTTTAGGAGACAGGCCAGCTAAGACTAGTGGTATCTGTAACATTTTATGTTGAATGTATACATCCCACTAGTTTCTTCTTCTACTTCATTTTTCCTTTTCCTTCTGGGCCAGGATTAGTCTTCAAAAATAATTCCTTGAGAAACTATTGTTTTGCATCATTGGCTGCTGACCACAATGTCCTCATTGTACAAAATCTATGAAATATGAATCATCAGTACTAATGGGGCTTCAACTTGATGTATGTTCATCAATATCTGGATTAATGGATTTGTTGACAACTTTGTGAGTATGGTTAATGGGAATATTTAGAACAGTAACATGTATTCTTATGTATGTTGGTGATTCCTTGCAGTATGGTGTTAAGATTTTTGTACTAACATCATTCAAGGACACATGCTACATTGAGATTCTTCCAAGTGTTCAAAGGTCCAAACGAGGTATTATTTCACGAGTCCTCTTTCTTAACATAATAATCTGTTAAATTTGGAAAAATTGAGGGTATTTTTATCTCTTTGGCTCAGTTTACAATTGTTTATAATGCTGTAACTTATTTGATGCTATTTTGCTTCCTCTTCTGAGGCACTTTATTGTAGTGATAGTTTCCATTATTCTACATTTGATGGCAATGCTACTAAAATTCTAAAAGATGTGATGGCAAGTTCATTGTTTGAGAGTGGCTGTTGTTCTTATGGTGTCAAAGTACCAAGAACTTTTAACGAGCTGGTGGAAGTAATTCTCTTTATGTGGCATGGTATATACTGCTGTGGTGTACAGATTCTTAGATTGGGTTTGGTTAAAAATGTTTGTCATGAGAAAATACTAAAAAACACATGACAGTCTTAGAAACAACATTATGAACATACATCAAAGTGTCAAACCTCTTTTTCTTTAAAAAATTAACATTAAGCACATGCCACTGTATGTAATGAACAAAAACAAGATAGGAGAGTTGTATCATATATAATATAATATTTTTTTTATATATTCAAAGAGTTCGCATCCATGGTCAATCAATAGGTCTGTTTTGACCTTTTTTTCTGTCCTAAAGTTTGGGGTTGGACCATAGCTTCATCTTCTAACTTATCTAACTTTAGTATAGAAATTATAAATTAATTAAAGTTTTATATAAATGAATATTTATATTTATATTAGCCGTGTCTTACTTTTTTAGAATTTGACGTGTCGGTGTCTCCGCATTGTATTGTGTCAGCGTCCGTGCTTCTTAGGTTTCAGCTGGTTGCCTTATTATGCAAGGCAATTATAAGCTTCTCAGCTTATGTGGTAGCAGATAAAACCTTTTTTTTTTTCCTCTCTTTTTTTCCAGGTAAGATAGAAGATAAAACTTTTATGTAGATGCATTATGCCTTTGTGTAATTTTTGGAGAAAAATTATGTTTTACACTAGCTAGCAATTTTCTTCTGTGGTAAGACGTAAATTAGTTTCTGGGAGAAGGTATATCCTTCTGATCATGTTATATTTTTAACCTTTCCACAATTAATAGTTTCAGCAGAATGTTGGTACCCTAAATACCATATATATTGGAAAAAGAAAGGCATGTCTCCTTGTTCCAATTTTCTCGGTTTTCATTGTATCTGATAAAACATTGGGATTTTTGTGCAGTTATTTTCTTGAGCTTTTGGGCAGAAGTGCACTATAATTCAATATATCCTGAAGGAGGTAAAGATCCATATATTTGCTATTCAAACATTTTCCATTCCGAATGCTAATGGCAGCATGAAAAAAAATTGATTTTTTTAGTTTAGTAAGATCTTCTGTTTACAGATTTATTTATTAGAAGTGTTCATTGCTGGGAAGAGCATGAAATTGGAAGTGACATGTTCTCTCAGACTTGGATTGGTCTAATATTGTTTAAGGACAAACATGAATATATCTTGGATTCATTATAATAAATATTCACAATTTATAATAAAAAGGATGGGAGGGGTGGGGGGGTTGGGTGAAGGGAAAAAATGAAGGGCGACGAAGAGAGAAGGAATTAGTGGATTAATGGGTTGTCAAACACTTAATAAGTCCTTGCGTCCAGTAAAATTCAGTAAGATGGCCTTTGGATTCAAGCCATTGCCACCAGCAGGTGAAATCTTTTGTATTTTCACATGCATTCCATTTTCTTTGGAAGAAAAGTTTGTGCATTTATCCATTCCACCACTATAAAAATCTAATAAGGGGTTGAATTTTCAACTAAAAAAATTGATAACACTCGTTATATTACCACTAAAGATTGTGAAATGGTGCATCCTGATTTAAATATATAGGTCAACACAAAATTTTGGTAATCTGGTTTACTGGAAAAACATTTGCTGAATTTTTCCAGCCCTCTCTTGGGTTTAGATGGAGCAATTTGTAACAAGAAAAGACTTAAACTTGCTACTCTATAGAGAAGTAACATTGATTGAACAGCGAATGTCGAACTTGTCTCTCTTTGTTATGATCTGATAAGTTTGTGCATGTAGTAAATTTGAATATTACCGAGTTTTTGAACTTTACTGATATGACCCTGAATAGAGCTGAATGACAAACAAAGGTTGCTGGCAAAAAGAGTTGGTATTCGAGGATTTATTGAGCTGCAAATCTATAATAAATTTTATTTGCTTTTTGGGTTGAATGTTCAATTTTTATGGTCCCTTATTAATTAAGTTGGAACCACATTAGATAAAAGCACTTGCTAGTCTGAAACTATTTGGCATTCTTTTGTGGTATAATAATGCTGATAGAATATGTTGTGGTCGTATTCCAGATATGCCCACATTTGAGACTAAGAAGAAGAAAAGGTCGTGGGCCTATCAAGATACGCATTTCGAATTACCTGAAGAATACAACTGACAAAATGGTAATGTTCATGGATCATATTCTACCTTTATTTCTTGTGTTGCCCATAAAATAGGTCTCAACTATTTTATTACTTTGTTCTTTCTATCTGGCATTCTTGCCAGAGCAGATTCCGAGGACAGGCACTGCAGCGCTCCAGAAATTTAATCCTGCTTTCATGCTTACGGCGTCATTAATTTGTACATGTCTGTCCTTGATACAACTCTTAGCTGCATTCTTTTTTTCAGCAATATATCTAAGTGTGAAAGAATTCCTTTTGGCTTGTTATTTGTGCAGATATTCTAGGTTCTGCTTTCTAATTCTGCTATTATGACCAATGTTCCTAGCTTGAACATGCGAGTTTTTGTGATCGCATGTTCATGGATGGTTTTGGTATTTTCTGGAGGAAGCGTGACACCGATATACAATGTGTCTCTCTTTTACAGAGTAGTAATTTAGTGAAGCTCTATTTAAATCAGAGCAGGTGTTGTCTAGTTCTTGCTAAAGTCCCATAGGATTGTAAATGAATGAAAAGACCCGACAGAAATGGTGGTGAACTGTGAACTGTAAAAGCGTGACTGAAGGTCAGTTTCTTAGTACTGGAGAGAGAAATTAAATATAAAGGAATGGCTTAAAATTTAGGGTTGTATCTTAGTACTACTTTTTCAGGTTAAACTTTTCAAGTTTCTGTAGGGGCAAAGAAGAATGTGTCTGTGTTTCAACTATAAAAAAAATAAAAAACTGCCCTTAAGGTTTATATTATATATAATAATATATTAGTCAAAGTGATATTCTTGAAATATCTTTTTCTAAAATAATATAAAGCTAATTCCTTCAAATTTTACTATTATACCAGTAAGTAATTCAAATTTCTATTTGAAATCACTACATTTTGAATGATCAAAGTGGTTTTATATTACAAAATGTTTTTGACAAATTTATAAATTATTTTACATGATTATATATTAATCTAATTTTACATTAATATTAGATGTCATATATTTGTGTTTAGACAACTGTTTATTGTACCTTTTTTGAGAATTAATAAATTGCTAATTGCTAATAATTTATGAAATGATTTTTTAAGAATGGTTAAATTTTAACCAATCTTCAACTAAACACTAGAAACAAAAAGGGAAATGATTTTTTTTATCTATATTTTCAGTGTAAAATGTTTTATGCCAGAATGAGCAGAGTGGGAATCCCTCTAGTTCAAACCCTTCTGTTATGATCTACAATGCACGGATACTCGAAAAAGAGTACCATGATCGTATCGGACACGTATCTGATACGGATACGGTGAGGATACGGCCGGATACGTGTTCGATACGGCTAAGAAGTATCCTATTTTTTTTTTTAATATCGGATATGGCTAGGATACGTGAGAGATACGGTTAGAATACAGGAGGATACGATTAGAATACGCGGGATATGTCGGGATATGGCTGGGATACTTTTTGGGACAAATTTATAATTTTTTGTTTTATAAAATGAGGTTGAAATTGTAATATTAAAAACTTTATAGATAAGAAAATAAGGTTCATTTTATAATAAAACAAAAATATTTTTAAAACCCTCGAGCAAGTGAGTCATTGTAAAAAATATTAGAAAGATTGTGAATTTTTAGATTTTAACTTCTTATATTTTGTATAATTACTTTAACTATATTTATTGTATGGTTGAAGAATAAAAATTAATATTTTATGTATAATATTAATTTTATGTAAAATTAATATTTTATTGGTGTCCGTGCTTCCTAGGTTATCAATTTCGGACTCCATTCTCTTTAATTTTTGAGAGAAAATAAATTCCTTTTCTCCCTTCTGTTTTATTGCTCTCCACTGGAGTAATTGTTTTTTATTTTATTTTATATAACATAACATATTTAATTGCAAAGAGTGCAATTAATGTTTATTTCAAGACAGTAACATGCACGATAAATTTTGGAATTCTAGAATGGTACAATAATTTTGAACTACGTGACTAATTAAGAAGGTTTAAAATTTTGAAATAAATTAAAGCTAGTCATCATCGTCACCATTTTCGCAAAAACACCTCCAAATATATATATATATAAGTAATAATCTCTTGCATACTGGTGAGCAAGAAATTTTTTATACACCAAATATGATAATCGTTAGATATGATCTAAGTGTACAAAATATAACTTTCAAAAATCATTATAATTATATTTAATGGTTACCATTCATGAAATATATATATATATATATATATATATATATGTTCATCATCATGAAAAAAAGGATTAGAGGAAATTTATATTAGATGTCATTTACATTTTTTATCCATCAGTTAGACAGTCAAAAATTAAGATTGCAAATTACATTCATTTAAGATGATCAAGAAATTGATTCAGTGACAAACACACTGATCGCACCGAAATTGAATTTTTTTGTTCCATCTTAACTTCAAATTACAAAAATAATAATAAAAAAGAAATGTTGTTCCAAAATTGTCTTTTATACATATATGAAATTATTATTCCCTAAAATACTTTTTTTGGTCCTTACAGATCTAGGAAAGCATTTTAATTTCTGTGGGAGGATCAGAAGACGCATTAAATTTTTATTAAGGCACAAAAAAAAAAAAGAAATTAATAATAATAATCTTCTCCATGAGCATCAGAAGATGATCTGGCATAGTTAATTATCACCCGTTGTTATTTATTCATTTATTTTCTTATTTTGTCAATAAAAAGATAAAGGCATGATATGTATTTCCATGTGAAAAAAAAAGGATGTAATTTTCAATATAGGAGACAACGCATGCACAAAAGACTTGAACTGCTCATTTATTGCTTAAATTAATAGTAACAACATACTTGGCCTCCAACCATGTAAGAAGAGGACAACTCCTTAAATGTTTGAAGATAAGTATTATTCTAGATAAAATTACGGATCAAAATCCTCTTCAGTATTTGTTCTCACCAATAACTCCAAGCTTAAATCTGACCCTTATAAAAGCACCACATCATAAAAAAAAATTCTTTGTTATAATAGAAGCAAAAGTGACGTAAATTATTCAAGATTCAAAGTCGATTCAATTTTTCTAATTCAAATAATTCAAAATATATTTCTTTGACGTAGAAATTTACAAAAATAAAAAATAAAAAATGGTCACTCCAATGCATAAATGGTTAGGAGTTCACGGTTCTCATCAATTTTGATAAAATCAAGTCGACTGCATAGGCATTCATAAATTGCAAGTTCACTACATAGATATTTTATCATCTTGTTTAAATTAAATTAGAGGTGAAACCAAACATGGTGGGTAGTTTCAAAAACAATGATGTGATGTATTTTTTTTTTTAATCTGTGAATGTAGACTTGGAAATATTTGGAGAGAGAAATGTTGGAGAGTATCCGAATCCAAATCTAAGATACCTATGGTGAAGGTGAGTGATACAAATTTACTAAATTTGTCAAAAAAAAAATAATAAATAAAAAGAAATAAATAATACAAGGATATCCTAGTACACCACTTGCATGATGCCACACAAAAGGCAGCACATATAGCTTCTACATATTCATTCATAGTTGAAGACCCTGATTAAATTCCAACATGAAAAGAGTGAAGAAACACAGCACATATATAATTGACATAACATGTAATTCACTTTAATTGCAACCATATATAGTTGGAGTTTCATTTTATAATTGCTTCCAAATTTTCAATATGTATAGAACCCCAAAATTTTCATCAACCCAAAGAAGATACAGGTGATGAAGAACATTGTTAGAAGCCCTAAAACTCCAATATCTGATCCATATATATATATCTTTGTTTATCACCCATTTTTGCTCTCTCTGTCTCTATTCATCTTCTTGATTAACCAGACAGTGATTGCCAAAAGTGTGCAAATGGGATGCTAGCAATCTCGCTGCCAAAGAAATGCATCTCAAAGTTTGTATCAAAATCATTATCAAAGTAAGGTAACACTGGTTGTTGGGATGTTTGGTTTTCAGGAAAAGGTGGTACTGTTTTGGACTCAATTAAATCAGTTGAAGACATCATCATCATAGAATTAGTACATAAATCAGCAGGTTGTACTGGACTAGAGGAAAGAGGAGTACTCGAACCGGTGATCTGCGGCGGAGATGTGGCGGAGTTGGTGGAAATGATAGCATTGATGGCTGGTTCAGCTTGCTTTAAAAGCCACTCTATGGTCTGACCACTAGTCCGATGGCCAAGCTTTTCACTCAGCCGGAACACACGTTTAGCACATTCAAGAGCTAGGCAGATCCGCCGATCTCTGCCGTTTACCTTCACATGCCGATCTTTTGATTCTTTATGAGGCTGACCATTGGCTTTTGAGGCTTTGCGTTTTGTTGCAGATTTGGGTTTTGCCTGCTTTATTGAGGACTTGCAAGAAACCATCTCTGGAGATGATCCTGTGGACCTTACAGAATTCATGCTGCATATATATATAAAGTTTGCTAGCACATACACAAACACACACATATATACAGATAGACTATATATGTTTAATATCCCTGCACCTTAGTTAACTAATTAAGTATTTCCTTTTGTGGATATGTGCATTGAAATTCTTTAAATGATTTCTTAAAATGCCATAGATGATGTTCTTTTCAGGATATATATATACACACACATTCTCCTTGTGGTGATACCATTGCATTTAACTGGCAATTCCTCTAAAAGGAGAATATGAACTATGTATGATAAACTTTTGTAATTTTATGTAGATGAACGTGGAGAAGTTTTAATATATGAGTTGTGCTAAGTAGGCTCTTGCTTGCCTGCAATTAATATGTCATGCACATTTTCCAACTTGCTTGGCAATTTAGCATTTGCCATCATCAGGTGAAGACAATTTAACTGAAGGGTGATATCTAAAATATAACTCCACACACACACACACACACACACACATATATATATATACTGGATTGGAGTAGGGCTGACCCCAATGCTCAACCACATTGTTGGACTTGGACCAAAAAGATAGTATGGGCCAACTTTTAATTATGGACAAACTCATGCAAATCCTAAGCAAATTATAGGTCTAACAGAATGGGATTCAATTATAGTCAGTCAGTGACCATAATTAAAAGTTGGCCCATACTATCTTTTTGGTCCAAGTCCAACAATGTGGTTGAGCATTCGGGTCAGCCCTACTCCAATCCAGTAATATTTCTATAGTCCCACTCCCCTCTTGGGATTTGAACCCTATACCTTTTTTGGACCTAAGGCTCTGTTTGAATCGAGGAATTTGGAAGGATAAGAAAAAAAAAATAAGGACAAACCATGCTGTTTGAATAGAGATCATTAAAAGAAAAGAAATAATCCTTCATATCATATCCTCCCTAAAATGAAAAGATTAGGAGAGAAAAGAAAGTGTTTAGGTAGTGCTTTCATAACTTCGAAACTGTCTTCAACAATTAGAAAGAAAAAATTGTTATTCCACCCATATTCCATAAATATAAAAGGATATGATAGTAATTTGGTCGATATCCTTTCTCTCTCCTATCTTATCTAAGCAAGAATACTATCATCTCGTTTCTTTTCTCTCTTATTTATCCAAAATGAATAGAGTTTATTACTAACTTCTCCTCATTTCTTTTCTCACATACCTAATGTCTATCCAAATAGAGCCTTAAAGGTTTCATTGAGGTTTTCATTTGAGACTTTAAATTCTACACCTCCAACTAATACTCCATTTGATTGTCATCTCGGAAAATGAACTGGACAAAATAAAATGAAAGTAAGAAGAAGAAATCAAAATTTGAAGTTGTTTTCTCTTCATGTATCGTTTTTTGGAAAAAAGTTAAAGCAGAAAATAAGTTGTACCTTGAAATCCAAAGTAAAATAGGAAGGGAAATCAAGTAATTTAAAATGGATAATGATAATCACTCTGATTCAATAAATGCAAAAGATTGTAAATTTTTTAATATGAACCAACCTTCCAAGTATGTAGAGGTTCAAAAGAGGCCAAGAATCCAAACTCATTTCGGATATTGTTGATTTTTCTAACAAATTCATAATATTTTTGCAAGTGAAAAATACAAGTATTCTCAGTTTTGAAATCAAAAGCAAAATTATAATTATTGAACTTGCTTTCTTTTATCTTGCTTTTAAATATTTGAAAACAGGAGGCATTACTGAACATGATTCTACTTTCTATTTCAGTACCAAAAAATCAAAATCATGATTTTGCCTTTGGTGAAAGTAAAAGTAAAAATTACTTCCTGTACGATGAAATTCGAAGTGTAAAATTGAATAAAGGATTTAGATTAAATAACATTCTTCATCTAAAATTTGTCATATCATCAATCAATTTTTCAACTTCTCGTGCGTGTGTAACTTGTCATGAGCTGTTTTTGTCCTCCCCCCACCCCTTTAGTGTTTAGGTGAAACAAAAAAAGGTACACAAATAAGTTAGAAAATTGAAATTACTCTAAATTAGAAGTTGGGATTAGAATTTGAGGTGAGTAAATTTGGTAATCTAGTGAGTCATGTTCGACTTCTTGATCATCTATTCTGCATTTTGATCCTCTAACTTCTATTTATTTATTTTTGAAAGTCAAATAAGTCATCCATTACTCATAACATGCTTCGATTTGAAGAAGAGAAATCAAACCGTCTGAAGTAAATACGTTCCGATTATTTTAGTAAGCTGTTGAAAGAACCTGGCTTTAGTTGGGAGTTTGTGCTTCATATTGCAACTGCTACCAAAGCACAGTGGAAATCACATACAGTTGAAGAGACAATAATTAATTTTGGAAAAGAGAGAATACCAATAAGATGATAATTGTATAAAAATAAATATTGTGTTGTTTTGTTGGCATATTCGGACATGATTGTGGCTGAGAGAGGATTGATGGCTTCGTCCGAAAATGTAGCGTTATGGAGGCGGCAAGGGTAATGGATTCCATCCGATTGTTTCGCTTACTTATAATTTCGCAAGGCCTGGGAGTGTTGATCTTGAAGTTTCTATCGAGATGCATGACTACTTAACATGAGAATTCATACTTAGTTTGGCTCACTATTGTCAATATAATGATCTATTTTTTCACATGTTTGATCGATGGGTTGCCCTAGTGAAATACGTGTGCTACTGTCTATAAAAAAAATTAAATAATAATTAAATGAATACATTTATGATAGGATTGGAAAAATTATTATATATTATGAGAATTTCGTGTATTAAGAAATTTCATTGATAATAACACTTTTTATATGTTCGAGAGAACTTTTCTTTTTCAATAAAGATTAACTTTTTTTGTTTCCTAAGTAATTAAAATATATATTCTATTCTTGAGTAAGATTGTAAAAAAAATATAAAAAAAATTCTCTAGTAAGATGCATGATTAATTTGATCAAATTCGGCTTGGAACAACAATTCTCCACGAGAGAGAAAAAAAAATGGCATCAATTGCAAACAAAAAATGTGAGATTTTCTTTTCATTACCCCCGTCTACGATCATGTGTATACACCACGATATCCACACATACATACATACATACATACATACATACTAATCTGTGGCCCCTACCAAACAAGAAAACATTTGTCCCTCCCATTTGAATTTATAATCCAAAAGAAATTTCAATTTTCTAATAGAAGAATGAGATTAAAACCCACATTACATGATGTTCAGAAGAGAAGAGAAGACAACCCTTATCTATTCATCGTTGAGAATAAGCATGACGTCGTTCACTTTCTCTCTCTTCAACTCCTCTTCAATTTCTCCTTCTTCGTCTTGCATCAACAACGACGTGAACGACATGTTTGGGAACACACTCTCCGCTGGGAACAGAACCAGTTCCGGTAAACACTCGTTCTCCGGCACAGCCGTTGTCGGGGGAGCGAAGGAACAAGTCATCGGAGAATCGGAATGAGAAGGCGCGGAGGCGGCGTTGCTTGGAGGAGCGGTGGTGGCGGAGGAAGAAGGGAAGACGGAGGGAGGAACGTGGCGGAGGAGCCAGTCGATGGTTTCGCCCTCGGTGCGGTGGCCGAGTTCGCGGGTGAGTTGGAAGATTCGGGCGGCGCACAGGGCCGGGACTCGGACTCGGCGGCCTCTTCCGTTCACCTTTCGGTGCCGATCTTTTTTTTTAGAAGACGAAGACGATGGGCATGGAGAGAGGAGATCACGGGTTGTGGACGTGTCGGGAGCGAGTTGACTCGTGGAAACTCGGCTCGGTTGATGAGTTGTTGACGTTGATGGTGTGCCCAAGGGCATTGTTTCCCATTCCATGCTTGATGAAAAACAAAATAGACTTCCAGAGGGATTTCTAGGGTTTATGCCGAGAGAGAGAGCGACAGAATCAGAAAGGGGGTTTCGACTTCAATGGAACAGACTTTACAATGTTAGTTATTCCCAAAGAAGAGAGAGATTTTAAACTCTACATATATGGTATACACACACAAACATACGCTGTGTTTGCATATTCCTTCTATGTTCGAAGAATGTTTCCGATAAAAAAAATTTAAAAAAAAAAAATTTGTTGATGAATGAATTTTTTTAAATTCTTTCTGCAATTAATACATTTTTAACTTGAGAAATTTATCTTTAATAATTACTCTTAATAGTCAAATTTTAAGAAATAAAAAGAAACAAAATTGTCTTAAAATTTGTTACTTAAAATAATTACACCTTTCTTCCAAAATCAAGTTTTTTCACTACAAATGTTTTAGAATTTCAATTTTTATTAAAAATTAATTTTCTTTAATTCATCAAATACTAAATTTTTTTAAAAATAATTTTTAAATTCTCCCAAACACATAGTACATAAAAGACAAGTTCACAATAACATCATTTTTTTTTAAAGCTAAAGTAACTAATAGTAAATATGTGTTATTATTATTAATTTTTTGGCAAGTGAATAGTGAATACAAGCGTTTTTTTTTGTAAGTAAAAACGAGTTACTTTTTAATTTATGACTCCACATGATTTTGAATTTTATCGTCTCATTTAAATTATATGTCCCTCTCATACTTGTTAATTAATTTGATAAAAAAATTACAAATTCTTCATAATCTTTAATAAAACAAGGCTGTGGTTATACAAGAGTATAATATAAGTTTATATTTTTTCCCTGTAAATAAGTATGTGAACGACAAAATACATATATGGATATACGTGTCTATAACGTGAACATGAAAAAAAATTGATTTACCTTCGTGATTGTAAAAGTTGATTAACTAAAACGACTTTGATCACAAACATCAATATAAGGTATAATTTCTGATAAAGTTGAACTAAATTGAATTATAATTAGGACAGTTTGAAAATCTTTCCAGAGTCTGAGCAAGCATGAAAAGTTATGCAAGGAGAAACAAAATTGAGTGCCACTTTTTTGTGTGTAAAAAGCCAAGCATAAAGTTTATGCATGGATGCATAAAAATTATGCACCAATGACTGAGATTAGCAGGATGATCACAGCCAATAAAATGGAGGAAAACAGTCCCACAGTGTAAAAAAAAAATCGAATCCTAAAATGAGGTTCAAGGACCGAGACAAATAAACTCCTCCATTTACACTTTCGTTTAGAGAAAAACAAAATAAAGACTTCAATTTTCAGTGACACACACACCTATTCTCTATCAGATGGACACAGTGAGTCAGTGACTGCTAAGCTAAGCTCATAGTACAATGACAATTGACAAGACATTGTTTGCCTTGACTATCATAGACCTCATTGTGCCTAAGTAATTCTAGTGACACACAACACAGATAATGATTTAAGAAACACAATAACAGTTATAACACAAAGTCCAGTTTCTCCAACAAAATATCATTGCTTGCTACACTAAACACTTGTGTGTTGGCAATGTTAATAACTGAGATAAATTGTCATGGAATGAACTTCAGTTACTGCCTCGAGTACCTGAACCTTTAAATTCTTTACAGTGACACTTTAATTCTCACCAAGATACATATGAAATGAGATAATGACTGGACAAATCAGGATACATACAGGATGAAATTGATAGATCAAATCAAATACTACCTCCATTTACTGAATGTCTACCAATTTTAAATAATCAACTGTTGAACCCTAATTATCATCTCAACTTTCGGTCGTCGGTGAAATTCCATGACATCTCTTCATGCTGACAATTTGGCAAATTAATATCTGGCACCTCTTCGATATTCACTGCAGGCTAACAAAAACTGCAACAGTTACCACATGAAACCACAATACCATCATCTGGAGGACCAACAGAGAATTGTAACAATTAAGATGTGAAACCAGTGGCTATATTAGCAAATAACAACAAAGAAGTACCTGCAATAATTGTAATAGCCGCCATAACAAGAAATCAATAATCATAACCAAGCAGAAAAGCTTGCCTGCCCAAGCACCACATGTAAGATACCTAACAACACACTTAGTTGTCAGCAAAGCTTGAAACTGCTTCAAGGCATCTATGTAAAATTCCCCTACTGCAAATATATATATATATATATATATTTTTTTTTTTTCTCAGAAGGTCCCCCTACTGCAAATATTGAGACAACTATTGTCAAACTAATTTTATTATCAAAGGTGGAATTTGAAAAATAAATGTCCTGAAACGTGCCCCTGATTACACATGTAGCCTACCTAAATTTTGTTGTTCTTAAAATGAACAAAATAATAAAACATTAAAAAGATATCCCAGGTAATGACTAAATATTAACCTAATTATTTTCAGATATAAACAATACTTTTAATCTAAGTTTATCCCTTTAACTCACAGTCAAGTTACGACACGATACGGATACGGCGGGAAATCTCAAAAAAATAGGATACGGACACTGCAAGGATACGCCAAATAAATAAATAAATAAAAATATAATATTATACATAAAATATTAAGTTTCATTCTTCAACCATACAATAAATATACTTGAAGCAATTATACAAAATATAAGAAGTTAAAATCTAGAAATCTCCTATCTTTTCTAATATTCTTTACAATGACTCACTTACTTGAGGGTTTTTAAAATATTTTGTTTTATTATAAAATGACCCTTATTTTTAACCTATAAAGTTTTTAATATTACAATCTCAAACCCATTTTATAGAACAAAAAATTACAAATTTTTCCCGAAAAGTATCCTAAACGTATCACAGACGTATCTTAAACGTATCCCAGCCGTATCTGATATTCAAAAAATAATTTTAAAAAATGGAATACTTTTTCGGAGTATCGGACACGTATCCGGCAGTATCCGTATCGGATACGGCCACGGGAGGTTTTTCGGAGTATCCGTGCTTCCTAACTTACAATTGAACAAGCATAAAAATAAAACTCATGACATGTCACTTGGTTGCAGCTAAAAATTCTGAACAGTTACAGAACCACATGAACAATTTAACCATGGATCATCACCAAATGTAGAATTTTATGTTTAAAGAAAAACCATAATCACTACAAAAGATGGTCCACACAAACTGCTCATTGTGTTGAATATAGTGCATTTGTTTACTAAAGGACTTGTGCATACAATTAAAGTAATGGTACAATAACCACCTAATCAGACTTTATTTATTAAGGTGACAAGAAAGGAATAATCAAACATAAACACTTCATAGTATACCGCGGGAGTCGTTCTAAAAGATTCGGATTAGAGCATCTCAAAGCACGGTCATACACTATCTCCGTCCTTTTGGCAACATCATGCCAACTGTACAGTTTTTTCATCTGGCAGCATGCATAAATAACAAAGACAAACACAATTGAGCAGCATATTGTTTTTGGTAAATAATTGAGCAGCATATTTAAGAAAAGCAAACACGTTTTAGAGATTTCACTTACACGAAGATGCATGGCTTGAGGATCAATCTGGGGAAGTATGGTTAATGCCTTCGTGATTGCTTGTATCATATCATCAGGATCTGGTTCCGCAAGTACAATCATATCATCTGGTAAAACCTGATGAGGCAGAAGAGAGAAAAAAGAAAGCAAAAATGCTAAATAAGGAACTTCCGGAAATTTTAATTGAAGCAAATAAATATCATTTTCCTCAGTTAAGAGATGTGAACAAGCAAGTTTTATCAAATTAACAAGGTAGATAAAAAATCTCTTGATACACATGCCTCTGGGACACCACCAACGCGTGTACTGACTGTTAATAATCCACAACTAGCAGCCTCCAATATGGCTATGCAAAATGCTTCTGTTAAAGAACTGCAAAAAGTAGATTTTAGAGAACAGGTAAAAACTGGAAGAAGTTCTCTTTGAAAACTCTGAGATAGTGAATACCTTTTATTTTCAAATAGAAGAGTAGTGAAAATTCTGCTGAAATTTTGGATTCATTTGTGAATATTCTAGAAGTCTCCAAGGGCTTTCTAAGTTCCATGAAATAATGTTCACTTTTTTTCTTAGGTGGGATTTTCATGTCCATTTGAACCTTGCTCAATACCTATGAGAGCAGTTACCTAGCTCTGCTCCTGATAGGAAGATTGCTTCAAATAGAAGGTCAGAGTAACTAACTGCAAATACCATGGTGACACGTTTTCAGTTTTCAGGATGAACTCCATACTTATTGATATCAGGACGTATTAGTGCAGGTGAAGAGATATCTCAAGTACCCTAGGCTCTCTCTCAACTATCATTATGTTCTGAATGATGAGGAAACATAAAAGAAATATCCATACTGACATCTATCCTACATTTAATTGGAGAGAATGAAGGGAGACGTGGAATAGAGGAGGGATGAAGCAAGCTTCTATTGTTTGGTAGAAGGGGTATGAAGAGGGGAAGGATGGGAGGAGGGATGAAGCATCCCTCTGGGTCGTCCATTTTGCAGTGCGAGGAAGATGAGAGAAATGAAATGAATATTTGTTGGGTAAAATAAAAAAAAAACTTTATCACCCTCATTTAAGTGTATTAATTTAAACCCTTGAGCGTATAACTGTAATGATAATATGACCTCTTTCCTTCCCTTCCGCTCAACCACACGGAAAGAGGGATGAACACCCTCCCTTCCCTAGGGATGCCTCTTCAATCCTTCCTACCATCCCTTCCTCCCATTTTTTCATCCCTCGTACCAAACGAAGCATTAGCCATACCTAGCTAAAATGAAATGAATAGTTTAGAACTTTAGAGTTAAAATTTCCAGAAGATGTTTAGAGTTAAAATTTCAAGTGAGTTGGTCAAGCTACAGAAATTTTAGAAAAGGAAATCTTACTAAAATGAAATGAATTGTCTATACCTGTTTAGGAATATATGGCCAGAAATCAAGACAGACCGAACGTTAGCATGTGGAACAGCACCTAACATTTCAACTCGATCTTGAAGAGAGTGTTTTTCCCTCATCTCTTCCAGACGGACTCTTTTAGGCCCATCTCCTCCAACAATGAAACGAACCTTCACACATTATTCTAGATGAGATGAGAGAAATAAATAAATAAAAGTGCTAATAAATATGAATATGTTATGTGATAAGTTGGCAATAGTCTCCAAAAAGATTCCAAGATAATTTTAAACCATCAAATAAAATGTAATCCAATGCCTATAAGTTAATCACTTAAAACAATGGCACCTTAACTGTCGAGGTTTCACAAGTCAATGTCATTAGAAATATCGAATTTCCAAGATAAAGATCATTAACAAAAAGTGCTTTTAGTGGCCTCTGGAACACGGTTAGTGTACCTACCCCCAAAGGTGGATGAAGAGAAGAGCATGAAGAGAAAGAATTCCTGCCTGTATAGATGTTGAGGTAAATATAAACTTCTGTGAAACATTTAGAAAGTGTCATACCTGCTGTGAAACTTATGGAAATAATAAAATAGTTTTTGATGCACACTAAAACAATTCAATATATATATATATAGTTTTGAGAGGGTACATGATTAGTGCGTCATGTTAACAAGGTAAAATAGTTTTCTGAAACTATAAAATACATTTTGGGAAATATTTCTAAACTTCCAAAGGTAATAAGAAATATAAAATGCATATATAAACTACTAAAAACCTATATTACTTTTTGGTAACACCTAAGGCCTTTCCGAGCAATCTGTTTTTAAATGAATCCATAAGACAATTGCCAGTATAGAAATTAACAACTCCTTGAAGATTAGTCCTGCAAGAATCAATCATAACTCTGACAAGAATAAATATAGGATACCGCATAACATCAAAACTATATAAAAGCAATCTAGTGGCTGCAAGGACTCACATTCGGATACAAACTGCACACTTCAGGGATGACTTCAACAAGCAGATCTGCACCCTTCCGATAAACCAATCTACTTATCACAACTATAACAATTTCATTATTGCTGAGTCGCTCTGGGGCAGGCTTGAACATAGCCGTGTCCACAGCATTTGGTATAACAGAAACCTTTTCTGGCGATAACCCTGACCTTAATACTGTGTTTTCCTTACTTGTATGAGAAACACAAATAGCCTGAGTCACATCTGCTAGAGTAAATTGCAGAACCTTATTCATGTGAATGCTACCCACATCAGCAAAACCATACAGTGAATGGTCAGTAAATACAACTTTATATCCCATTGTACGTGCATGCATCAAAGCTTCATGACAAAGAGTTGAGAAGGCTTGATGTCCATGCACCAAAGATATCTTTTCCCGAATGAGAATTGTCCTTATAATTGGAAGCGTCCCATAAATGGTGGGCAAGGTGTTCTGCATAAGAAATGGTTTCCATGGTACATAGTAGACTTTGAGGCCACCTGTCATATATCTAACTCCAGAACGATTTCCATAAGCATGAGTCATAACAACCACCTGGAGAATCATAAAACAAAAGTCTGTTTAATCAACAATAACAAAAGATACACAAAATAAATCTGATGACTGCGGCAATTTACTCTAAAATTCATCTTGTTTGTAAAAAATATTAAATTAAGATTAAAAAAGGATAAATTTTAATAGAAAAAAAAAGAATTAAGGAAAAGTTAATATATGCTCCTCTTTGTAAAAATGTTAAATTTTCCAAAGCATTAGTAAGAGAGTTTATTCAATTTCTTCCCCCAAAACAAGAAATAAACCATTTCTAGATATTTAAGTTCATATCTCAGCATCCCTTCAACCAAAGGAGGATATACTAGTGGCTAATTGGTGGAAAAGGCTACAAGGCAAGGAGGCCAATCAACAAACTAAATGCATTCTATGACCTTGTGGCCAAGCTTGAGCAAGCATTGTGATAGATAATAAATGTGATTCTCCACACCCCCAAAGTTGGGATAGAAAAAATCAGACACCATCAAAATTCTATGTTTTGTACAATCACCCATGGTATTTGATATCTTCACACCTGCAATTAGAACAGAAGTTCTGTATATGAGATAATCGGTATTAACCCGACAATGCAACATGACAAAATATGAAGGTAAACTAAGAAAATTAATATTGTCGATTTATATTCAAATTAATATTGTCTATTTATATTCTTACTGGGAAAAGTTAATAATAATTAATTTCAGTAATTGGCTATGATCATATAAAAGTAAATGATATGCTTGATGCCTTCTTATCAGGTTTATCAATAATTAAATAGAGTTCATGGTAGAAATTGAAAAATCAAGATAGAGAAAATCTCAGTAAAATTTTAGGTAGTGGGATCACTCAAATTCCACCACACCGTGAAAATACAAAAACATAAAATAAACCTAATCAGATCAGGTAATGGAGAGGAAAGAACCAAAAGTTGCTAAAAAAACAATGACTGCTTATCTGTTACCAAAGGCCCATTTAGAAATTCACTTACAAAATATTGACAATCTAAATTGTCCATGAGATCTCAGAACTACAACAAATATACACCATTTGCAGATGATATGGAGATTTCTACAATGTTCAGTGCTTTCTTGGGTTAATTTGATCTAGCAGCATGCATATCACCAATCTAACAATACTAGGAGCAATCAGGTGAAACAGTGTCATATCCATTCCTCTCAAAACAACCCAGATAAATTCTATAACCAAAAGCAACAGGAAAAAAATTGCCAATCAAATTTCTAAAATATTATCTGAAATGGATATATAACAAAAAATAAAAAACAGAAAGTTCCTATACATCTCATCCTTTTCATGAATCCCACAATGATGAACATCATTCACTACAAAGTAAAAACATCATGTTTCTTCTTGTCTTACCTTTTCTCGCTTCCTTACTCAATTCCAAACTACTCTCCATCCTATTATACACCACATCCATGCACTAACCTCCCTCCTACGAAGCATTGGTCTCATCCTCCTGTTTTTCTTAATCTGGTTCCTCATATTCCTGGGCAAGGCCACCTCCCCTTCTACTCTCATGCCAATATGTGTAATATCTATGTCAGGATTCTCCCCTATTATTCTGCAAACAAGAAGAATTCATAGAGATAAGTCAGAAGGTCAATAGTTGACTAAAAGCCCCTTCAGAGAATCACTGAAACACTGATAGGAAAAGACTATATAGTTTCTTTGTCCTCCTCTATGTCTATATATGTTTCCTTCGTCTGTCTATCCCCAATCTTCAATGGTGTCAGAACAAACAATCACATCATCCATTGTAAAATGAAAACCTATAACAGAGTAATTTCTAAAACCCCAAATGTGAAAAGGCAATAAATTTCTTATCACATGAGGTTCACTTGATTGCAGTTAAAAGTTGAATATAAGATAGTGAAGGTAAAAGACAACTAAAAAAGAAATGCTAGGACCAGATAGTCCCTGAGGTGCTGCGAGACAATGCAAGTGACTGATCTCAAAAAACTTATTAACAGATATCCTGGAAACAAAAAGCATATTTGTCTAGTTCAATATACTTGTCAATATATAAACTAATCACCAAGTATTCACAAATAAATTGCAATTCCATGATCATCACAATCCCCATTTAAGTTGGGCCAGCCTCTTTCTGGGGATCCACACCTTGGGAAGTATTCAAAAAAAAATTGCAATGAAATGATCATCACAATTTACTGAATTTAGTGAATAAAGTACACTGGAAGTCTGGAATAGAATGCAAATGGTTCTTGCAGGCATGAAGACATAATTCAGGGATCCCCTTATGAGTAAATGCGTAAACATAATTGCAAAAAATAAAGCATAAATTAAAATTTAAAATATCCTAAAAAGTAGAATTGAAATATATATATATATATATATATATATATATATATATATATATATATATATATAGAAGCCCAAGGCTCAAGGTATCAAAGAATTCAAATTAGCATGTTTTGGTTGAAACCAAAAAGAAAAACAGACAATACAAACGCAGGATTATGGGAATGGAAAGAATTTATACGGCTATGATCCTATCGTTCAGGATAGAATTCAGAATTAGAGTTTTTAAAATGAACCAGTTAAAAGAAGCTGAGTGCAAGATACACGAAATAATTTCGCTGGCCAACAATCCATTATATTCCAAAACCTACCGTACAATCCAACTCATGTATTTATCTTAAAGTAATGCAAACACACAATTCGAAAGAAAATGTGTATAAGTACATACATACATAGATACATACATACAGAGAGAGAGAGAGTCAGAGAGAGGGTACATACCAGCAAGAAAGAGTCAAGTCGATCTGTTTGAAGATTGATGAGGTTATGATCTGTACAAGAGAAATGATGAGGAGCGATATTGTAGAGAGAGAACATGTGCTGCAGATCACAGAGGCTAATGTCATTCGAACCTATAATGCAAACCTTAGTCCCAACACGGTGACGGAGAGGGGAAGGCAGAGACTGTAAATAAGGCGAAATACATGTCGATTTTGTAAGTGGAACAACACTGCACTTGTTGGGCGGCCCAACAAAACGAAAGCCCAAGAGCAACAAAGATGGGCCTTGCTCTCAACGGTTCTAGAAATCGAGGAATCTTCTGGAAACTCGTCGCTCACTCTATATACTCCGTACCAAAAATAAACAAAAGCCCTAACTACCACAACCTTATCGATACAAAGCGGCTAAACCTTCTCATTTCAGAGAGAAATCGCAGTCTCTTCTTGAAGCTTCGCATAGATAAAGAAGACAATGGCCTCAGCAAATGCCATCTCCACTGCATCTATCCTCCCTTCTCCTACACAGGTATTACTATGCTGATCTATATATATATATGCTCATTTACATATGTATACATCTAATTGTTGTTTTGTGTTATGTATATATATATCTGTGTATGTGTATTGGTTATTTTGGATTGAAACTGCGTGCGAATACAGGGGGGTTTGAGGAGTAGGAAGGTGAATCAGTTGCAGGGGCAAAAGCTGACTTACAAGCAATCAAGAAGCCGCCGCTTTGTGGTGCGAGCTGCAGCGAAGGAAATCGCCTTCGACCAGGCATCAAGGTCGGCACTGCAGGCCGGCATCGATAAGCTTGCCGATGCCGTTGGACTCACTCTTGGTCCCAGAGGTAAATTTTCACAGTTTTGTCTACATTTGTTGTTGTTGTTACAGTCGCTGCTTTTATTTTGTCAAACAAGTTGAATTTGGACAAGGGTAGTGATCCAAGTTCGCATTCTTTTGGGTTTTGGCAGCTTAAAATTTCTATACATGCATGTATCTATACTTGAACATTTTCTGGTGTTGACAGCAGAAGGTTTTGGTTTTCTTTAGCGCAATATCTTGAAATAAATGGTGGGTAATGAACTATAGATGGAAAGAGTCATTTTTAGTGGAGCTGTTATTCATAGGGTTGTAATTTTGATTAATGTCATTATCGTAAAGCAATTTTAGTGTCCTGTATCATGAATTTTACCATGTTTTCTGAAATCTGGTAATTTTTGGAAAAAGTAGGCTTTGAGAATTATGGGGTATCAGAGTGCTGGAGAAAATGATACTGTTCAAGTGTTTCCTGGGTAAAAAAACCCTGTTATTCCTTTTCGGGTTCTCTCTGTTTCTCTTGGAGGGTTGGTTCATTTTATCTTAAATCAAACAGTTGCAGGTTTTGGATAAATCTATAATGCCCAATTTCACATGATGCTGTGTAATTTACTGTACTTGAATGTTTATGTTATAAAGTCAAATGACACAGTTCACGTGATGCTGTGTAATATTATTGTACTTTAATGTTTATGCTTTGAAGTTTTTGTTGATCCTTCATTGAATGGTCTGTAACAACAACTCGATCAACTGATATATTTCTTTTGGCTCTGGAAGGGAGGAATGTTGTCTTGGATGAATTTGGCCCCCCGAAAGTGGTTAATGATGGGGTTACAATTGCTAGAGCTATTGAACTACCAGATCCTATGGAAAATGCTGGAGCTGCTCTCATTAGAGAGGTTGGTTTTTCATATTTCAGTCTACTTCTCCTAATACTGCACATTAGCTTTCTTTGTTTTGCCGTAAACTAAATTGTAGTCGCACACTGAGTCGCCGCTTATGTTTCTCTCTATTTTACTCATCTTGTTTAACTCAATAATGAAGGTTGCCAGTAAAACAAATGATTCCGCTGGTGATGGAACTACAACTGCATCAGTTCTTGCACGTGAAATAATCAAACTAGGCCTACTGAATGTTACCTCTGGTGCAAATCCAGTTTCAATAAAGAAGGGTATTGAAAAAACTGTGCAGGGTTTGGTTGCAGAGCTAGAGAAGAAAGCTAGGCCTGTCAAAGGTCGTGATGATATTAAAGGTATGCTTGGAAGTGTGAGTTTTATTTGTTCACTCTATTTCTACGATAACTAAATTACCCAAGAATATTTATGTGCCTTGTATGATAAATCTGTGTACTGGATTGCAGCTATTGCTACAATTTCTGCTGGAAATGATGAGACTTACCCATGAATAATTATGTGCCTTGTATGATAAATCTGTGTACTGGATTGCAGCTATTGCTACAATTTCTGCTGGAAATGATGAGACTATTGGGACCATGATTGCTGATGCAATTGACAAGGTTGGACCTGATGGTGTTCTGTCTATTGAGTCGTCGTCGTCCTTTGAGACAACTGTTGATGTTGAAGAAGGAATGGAGGTATGGACTTACTAGTAGAGTAGCAGAGTAGCAGCTGCAGGGTTAAATTTGTTCTCATTTTTTAGTATTAATCTTATATTCGTTCCCGATGTTTGCTACTTGACTTATTGGTTATTTTGTTTTTCCGTGTTTTGCAGATTGACAGAGGATATGTCTCTCCACAATTTGTTACCAACCCTGAGAAACTGATTGTTGAATTTGAGAATGCAAGAGTGTTGGTTACAGATCAGAAGATCTCAGCTATAAAGGACATAATTCCCTTGCTCGAGAAGACCACTCAATTGCGGGCACCTTTGCTTATTATTGCTGAAGATGTAACTGGAGAGGCTTTAGCTACTCTTGTTGTGAACAAGCTGAGAGGTATCATTAATGTTGCTGCAATTAAAGCACCTGGTTTTGGTGAGAGGAGAAAGGCTCTCCTGCAGGATATTGCGATTCTGACAGGTACTCAAAGATGTTGCCTATCTGTTGTGCTTTCTTCTAGGAGTAGTTCCATTCATGTATTGATGAGATTGATGCCTCGTGCAAAATGTAGATGTTTGTTCATTACTGTTGAAACAAGAACAACTTCACCTAGTGACTACTGATGCCTATGGATGGTTAAGGACCTGTAAACAGTGCTTGTTTCCAATTTTCAATTGTTTTGGGCAAATGTGATCAGGAAGATCAGTAGAAAATATGAGAAATTATTTATTGATCCACTTAGTATGCATTTTACAATAATGATTTTAATAGCTTTCTGCATTTTTCAGGTGCTGAATACCAAGCCACTGATCTGGGTTTGCTCATTGAAAATACTTCGGTTGAACAGCTTGGTTTGGCAAGAAAGGTGACCATCACGAAGGACTCCACTACCATCATTGCTGATGCTGCATCAAAGGATGAGATCCAGGCCAGGATTGCACAGATTAAAAAGGAGTTGGCTGATACAGATTCTGTATATGACTCTGAGAAACTTGCTGAAAGAATTGCCAAATTGTCCGGTGGGGTTGCTGTTATAAAGGTGGGGGCTGCAACGGAAACTGAGCTCGAGGACCGTAAGCTCCGAATTGAGGATGCGAAGAATGCAACTTTTGCTGCTATAGAGGAAGGGATCGTGCCTGGTGGTGGTGCTGCATTGGTTCATCTCTCAACCTATGTACCAGCCATTAAGGACAAGCTTGAAGATGCAGATGAACGATTAGGCGCCGATATTGTGCAGAAGGTAGCAAATGAACTATACTATACTCCCTTAAGATTTACATTTAATTTGCTTCCTGTCATGATAGGAAAAAGTTTATATCATAATTATTATAATCGCTAACATTCCTTCCTGGTGCAACTGCTAGGCAGGATGTCATTATGATACAGATAACCTCTTATGGAAATAATTATACAGAATTTAATTGGTCAATAATCTGATCAATGACTTTGGGCGACTTAGACATAGTTGAACCTGCTTTTACCTAGAGTTGATGGTTGGTTGGGCTCCAGCACTTGGGAACTCAAAAGGCTTCAAATTGACGAACTAATAATAACTAAATAAATGTTTGAATATTATCATGATTAGGTTGGACGATTGAATCAACTCTGTTTTAACTTCCTATCAGCAGGTTTGGCTGTGGCTTCCTGCATAGTGCTTGAATTCATTTCCATCCTGTGTGTACTTGTCTCTTTCTTGATCTTGCTTGACTGCATCAAGTTGTGTTTTCCAAGATGGTCGTTTTGGGTCTCCTAAAGCAGAATTTAAGTTCAGCATATTGCACAGATGTCTAGAATATGTTTTTGTTTGTATGTTATATGCTTTTCCTTCTGTTGCTGCATCTCTAACAAATGATTAATAAATGCTTTTATAGACAAAAGCTTGACATCAAATGTGGTGGAAATAACTTCCTCTCTTTTTTTCTCTTTATTTTTTAAAAATATTTCCCATAGGTTAAAAAAGGAAACTATGCATGGTGATTCTAAGTAGAAGTTTTTGTTATCATCATGGAACCTGTGTGCAATGATCAGAACTTCAGAAAATGCCTTTCTCCATATATATTCATCTTTTTACTGTCTTTCGGTGGCTAAATCAGGCTGACTGTTTGTTCTGCATATAGGCACTTGTATCACCAGCATCTTTGATAGCTCAGAATGCTGGGGTTGAAGGCGAGGTGGTTGTGGAGAAAATAAAGGATAGAGAATGGGAGATTGGTTACAATGCAATGACAGACAAGTATGAGAACCTGGTGGAGGCTGGAGTAATTGACCCAGCTAAGGTGACAAGATGTGCATTGCAGAATGCAGCTTCAGTTGCAGGAATGGTCCTTACCACGCAAGCCATTGTTGTGGAAAAACCCAAACCTAAGGCACCTGTGGCTGCTCCCCCGCAAGGTCTCGCTGTGTGAGAGTAATGACATTTTTCCTAGAGTCAGTCAGGGTAGGTGTTTGAGAGGATGAATGCCTCTACTGTAGACTTGTACTGAACGATGGAGAGAGAATGCTGAGTTGAAAATGTGCTTTTTTGGTATAAATTGGCCTTTTTGGTACGGAGTTAAAAGACACTATAATTCCATTCTTGGCCATGGAACTTTAACTTGCTTGTGCCAAGTCGATTGCAACTGGGTTTTTTGCCAGTTCTTGTCTTACAAGTCCAATTTGGTAGTGTATAATTGATTGTTTTTTCACTGTTTTATCTTTTGCTGAGTGGTTGTAGGACAGTAAACATGAACCCCATACATGATGGTCCACGGAAAGCAAGCAGAGTATTCGGTAATAATTATTACTCTGTGGAGTAAAATGTGAAATGACAGGATGGGGATCACGTAGCTGATTGATCTTAAGAAGTTGAGAAGAACCATTCTTTTGGGTTGAGGTTTGTACTTCTTCAAGAAAGTCGGCCCTTTCAGAAAGACACTACTGAATTCATTGTGAAACATTTGCTACAAAAATATACAACCTCTGTTCCATATAGGTTCCAAAATATATGGGTTATGGGTATCACAGTATACATATATTTTGTGCGAAGTACTTGTATATTTTGTGATGGAGGTAGTATATAAACAAGTGATCATTTAACAAACACCAAACACGAGATGATTCATTACACTCAGTTTGGTTGGAAAGAAATGGAGGGTTTTGTTTTTTTTTTGGTGTTTGGTATGAATGTTTTAATAGAAAGAAAAGGAAATGGAAAGAAATGTTTTTTTTTTTTTTGTGTTTGGTATGATTTTTTTAATAAAAGGAAAATAAAATGGAAGGATTTGGAGAGATAAATTAAGAATGAATTATCCTTTCAAAAATGGAAAAAAAGGAAAGAAAAGAAAAGACTACCATTTTTTTATAAAATTTTGTTAATATCAACTTTATTCTTATTTTGATAAAAGTTAAATTTTGTTTTTTTAAATATAAAAAGATATAATGATAAAAAATTTAAATAGTTTTTTCTCTTTTTCCAAACATGTTAAACTTTTATTTTCTTTCTTCTATTTACCAATCAATCAAACACAATAAAAATTTAATACTATCATTTCTTTTTCTCTGTTACTAATATTATCATTTTTTTTTTTTTAATTGTACCTAACATACCCTTAATCTCTCTTCCAAAGCACACGGTTACATTGACAAAAATTCCACAATCGATTTTTGTGAGATGAAAAAGAGGGAGACTAGTCTTTTTTAGTATTGGCTTTTTAGAGTTCTTATTACCTATCAACTCTATTAGACTCATTAGAGTAGTAGAGTTCAAAAAAAACAATTGTTCTTTTTACCGTTACTCAAAGCACACACAACACGATTATATTGGCAAAAAAATTTCGTTCAATTTTTGTGAGATAAACCTAACTTGGGATTGGATATGAAAAAGAATTTCACTTAGGTGAAATTTTAAAAAGAATCTTCTAGGGATTTGAAAAGAAATATTGTAAGAGGGAGAAATTCCTAAAAAATTGAAAAACGAAGAAAATTTAGTAACTAAACTTGTCATTCAATCTCTTAGTGCTCCGCGAATACTTAGGTTGAAATTTCTAGATCCACCGGTGGATTCGTATTGTTTATACAGACCTCAATGAAACAAGAATAATATCACTTTATTTTGACAAGTCAACTCGTGATTCTAAAAAATAAAGAACTTGCAGTTGAGAAAATAGATCATCAAATTCTCAAAAAATCATTAAGCTTTGTGAGTATGTTAGTTAGTTTCCTCTGATCAGCTACTCTCTCTTCTTCTTTTTTTCTTGATTATCTATCACGAAATTATTTTTGTAATGTTTATCATTTTTCTTGAGAAAAATAGTCTTAAATGTTTTAAAAAATCGAGTGATTCTACAATTAATTTATTTATGTTTGATACCATCTAAAAAAAATTAAGTTTCAATTTAAAAAGGTTGAAATTTTAAGTGAAAAAACTTATTAAATGTTAATATATCCTTTTTTTTTTTTTGTAATCTTATGTCTCTCCTTTCTGTACATTTGCTCCTAGAGTTCTTTCATAGCTACTGTTTCTCTCTAATGTGGTCATGTGTCATCATATTCAAACCGATCATTATTTGTGTAAAACTTAATAATTGGCATATATATTGGCTATAACTACAGTCTCAGAATTTATAAATAAGAATCGGAGATCTCATAGTTCATAAGATGAGAGTGTTGTTATGATAGCATTACTCTTAACAAATTAGCACACCAGACAATAACTTGGCTGGACCAAAGCCACTGGGCTTAAATGGGCCAAGTAATTCAGAAAAACAGGTTATTGGACCAGCTAGCCTTCAGCTAAGGTTCTATTTCGGCCTCAACTTTGATTGAAGCTGGAATAGCTTTTTGTTAAGTGCCATGATCTGTCCTTTCAAATTGGAGGTACTAGGTAAATTCAGGTATGAGATTTTTTATGTTACCAAAAATTGAATACAAAAGCTCTATAACATGTCCAAAACATTATGTCAACTCCGTTGTCTTGTTGTACCACATGTATCGAAAATATGAGATTGTTCGCCATACATCGTATCAGACAATACGATCTATTTTACAATTTAATATGATCAAATAGTAAGTGAAATTATGATCATACAATCTATCGCGAGACATGGTTTAAGTCTGGTGAAAAATAAAAACGTCAAAGATTCTGCTTATGAGCATAATGGTATAAGATGGCTTGAGTGGACTATAACGTAAGTAACTCGGTGCCCTCCTTTTCATTTGAAATGAAAGAAAAAAGCAAATGTTCGATCCTCCCACATGTTTTACCATCGAAACTCGAGTGTATAGATTAAATGGTCAAACACTTTATTACTTGATAAAAATTAATAGGAAAAATTATATTCACCTTCTCTATAAATAAGTTAAATAAGAAAGACAATCCTTGTGTTTCCAAAAATAACATTGAACTCCTTGTACAATTATTTAACAATTATACCCTTGTACTTTCTTTTTAATTAAAAAAATCCTCTTTTTTTTTGGGTAAGTAAGATTAGAATAGATTAAAGAATCAAAATTACATGATTACAAGGGATATACCCCCATGTGAAAATCTCAGAATAAATATAATTATGTAAAAATTCTAAGTGCATTTTTGAAAATATTTTTTTATATAAGAAGTTGACAAAAAAGGTTAGTGTTACAAAAATCTGAAAATAGAAAAGACCGGTGATATTTCTAAAAACACAAGAAAAATTTATGTTATTTAACATATTTACAAAAGTGAGTGTAATTTACCCAAATTAATATAACCCTAAGTCAATTAACCTTCTCTAACAATAAGACAAATTTAAATAGAATCGTGAAAATTTCATGGTACTTGTTATTTTTCATAATGGAAATAATTGGAAATGGTAAGCACGGTCAGATTGTACCTTGAAAATTGCGGCAATGTGGATTGAAAGAAGTGGCCAGTGTGTCTCATACATCTGAAAATTCAATCAATGAAAATGGAAGGCCTGGCCAAACATTTAGTGCATCAAATTATTTGACAAGTAAGTGGATGTCCCTAGAAACCCCATAATATTCTGAACACACATAAATGTTGAAAGTGACACAAGTAAATTGTTGTCTCCCTATCCTGAATAATACTCGGTAGAATCACTTTTCGATTAGATAAATTTGAGTGTCACTTTTTAATTGGTTGAATAATCAATCATAATTTTTATAATTAAATATATTAATTAATTTATGCTACTTTTATGAAAAACTAAAAATATTATATTTTAAGTTACTATTATCCTTTTTAATATATTTTATATTTCATTTATTTTTTACTCGCTCCTTTCTCTATTTATATGCGTGTATTTATAAAACTAAGTCTTGTGTTAATGAATTTTCTTTTCTTTCCAATCAATTAGTCTTCGGTTAATTGATTATTATTATTTTTCAATATATATATATACATCACTTCCTAATTCCCATCATCTATCTTTTGGTTATCTATCAATGAACCATCCAAATCTCTCACAAGATAACTGAAACTCAATATATATATATATATATATAAACAGTTAAAAACAATTGAAAAAAAAAAGATAGAGAAAAAACAAATTCATTCACACTAGTTGATTAAAAATTAATTAATTAACAGAGAAGATATTAAAGGGGTAATAATGTCCTAAAATATAATATTTTTAATTTTTCATAAAAGTAGAAGATAATTAATTAATAACTTTAATTATAAAAGTTATGATTGGTTGTTGAACCAATTGGAAGTGTGACTGTGGAGGAACAGTCACGGGCCACTGTCCTTAGCATTCCTCTAAAATTTAACCAATTCTCTACAAATGGGCCATCCAGCTTTTTTTTGCATTGCTTTGATCTCAATTGATGAAATCTTTTCTTTTTTTAACCCCAAGAGTTGGCTTAAGTGGTAAGTTGGCCCTGGTGCCTCAGGAAGTATCAAGTCTAAAATTCGACTCTTCTTGAGTGCAAACAATTCTTTGGAGCCGGTCACTACTGACAATTTCATGACTTACCCGGCCTGGAGTGAGAAGGCACCCTACTTGTATCCTAAAGATTAGTCAAAGCGAAATCTCGAATATCCTAATTAATCTAAAAAAAATTGATCAAACATTTTTTCTAACTTACAAGATTTTTTTCTTCTTTTTGGTTTGAATAGTCAGGCTAACTTCATAAAAAAATTCAAGTTTATGATAAGACGGATGATTTGAGTGATTAAAAAATATTAAATTAATATTAACGTGGAAGGAAGAAACTAGAAATGACACTTATTATTAATAAAATAAGAAAAGGTATACTTAAGTGATATGGCTATGTATAACGGAGACCTATAGAGGCACTGGTAAGAAAATGTAGATTTATTTGCATAGAAAGTAAAAGATAAAGAGGCTGACCAAAATTCACTTTGGAATTTAATAATTATAGATGATCTTAAAATTAAATATAACATGAGACATGACTTATAATAAGAAATGTAAAAAGAAACTTATGTAACCAAATTCATTCCTCGTATACAATAAAGAAAAAGACAATGATGAAAGAGCTTAAGGAAAACAACACATTACTCTGATTTGGTATGGGATTAGAAGTTAAAGGATTTTCCATTTCTATTTCTTCATCATATTCTGTAGATGAGGAGTCATCTTCAGATTCTGATGATTTACTACTGGAATCATTAATTATAGTTTTAACTAATTCATCTTCAAATTCTGTGTCAAATATTAGGTTTACCTGATAATTGAACTAATGTAAAAGTTCTTCGTATTGTAAAGATGTGTTTCCTTATCTATTGAAGAATATGATCACTTTCATCTATGGTTAGATTAAGATCTTTATATAATTGTCGCCAATAATCTAAAATTTCTACGATATTTTCATATTCGTTTTGATTAAAGATTTTTTCAGTATCTTTTTTATGAAACATTAGTATTTCATCTGTTCCATAATAGAGATTTTTTTGTAGTCAGAACTGTTTGTTCCAGATACAAATCTTCTAGCTTTTCTTTTTTAACTTTCTTGAGAGTTTCAAATAAGTTAGATAATTCATGACTTTTTTCTGTCATTTCTGAAAGGTCAATAATATTTTGTAAATAATCGATTTTGCTATCGAGTTTTTCTATTGTAGTTGTTATGCAATCGAAATAGTTCTTTATCATATGTGATGTAGAGTTTTGGTGTTGTTCGAAATTTTTATTCCAAGATGACACTATATCTATAAGAGACTTTATACTAAAACGGACATTGGTTAGATCATGTTCTTCACTATGCTTAATATAAATAGTATGATCATATTCATAGACATCTTTTCCTAGCCATGAACATATAGAGTCTACGTCTTTTTCTTCTGTCGTTCTGGATTTTTAAGATATAAAGAGGACGTTCAAAATTAACATAAAATGAAATTATTAGAAATGATTTTAAAGAAGAAATGGTGTGTAATAGAAAAAAATTAAAAAGAGAATTTCTTGGCAAAGCTCAATCATATGAAATTAAAGAAGGACGATGATATAAAATGAATTGTCTGCACTTGTCCAAATTATTCTCCAAAGTATTCTATCATCATTCAGAAAGTGAAAAGAAATTTTTTTCTACCGACTACATATCTTGTATTTTTCTTTCCCTCAGCTAAAGACTTATATATAGGTGACGAATGTAAAATGTTGTATGTTTGTCGTTGCTTCTCTACACTTCGTACAAAAATAAAACTTACAAAAACTCTACTAAAAATTGTATAGTAATAAGCAAGGTCGAACCACTCTCAAGTGAGATTTCGAATGACCTCAAATTCATACACTAATTTATGGAATGAAAATTATTATTTTTAAAATATTTTTTATTTTGGAATTATAATGAATAAATAAAACTATAATAATAAAATAAATCTCAAGGGAAGGGAATCCACCACCACGAATATACATAAATAAATTTTCTAATATTTTTATCTAGTTTTTCCTCCAATAATCAATACACTTTACCAATCCAATTAGAACTTGAAAAGATGAAGGAAAATATGGAATAAAAAAAGAATGACTTGATTATATATGAGAGAGACATTTCTTTACTTAATCTGATGCACATTGGTTAGGTAAATAGAGGTAGGCATTATTTGAATTACCATTATTTGGCAAACACGAAGAATCCTTCCTTTAATTTTAGAAAATAAAAATTCAGAATAGAAGAGTAGAAGAATGCTCTTGGGAGAAAAAATTAGACAAGAAAATAAAATAACTTACTTATATTTCATCATAATGGCTTCATCACTCCCTTGAGAGTTATGTTTATAAGAAAAAGAAAATGAATACAAAAAAATATTTACAACTACACTTTATTTTTTTCTACAATTTCTAACTCCCTTCACCATCCCCTAAGACCTCCTATTTATATAGTTAGAAGGGAATGGTTTAGGTGGGAAAAATTTAAAATACAAAATTCAAAATTTAAAATTTTGAATTTAAATATCTAATATTTGATCTCCATATCTTTAATTTAAATTCTGGACGCCGTGCAAAAAGTAGTTTGCAAAGTTTTGAACTTGATACCTTTTATAAAATAAATTGCACAGAATAACATCTCTCCTACAATTCTTCTTATGTTCATATTTGATTATATATATCGTTTTTAGCCCTTTTTTTACTGCTTTTCTTCTTATTTGAAAATCAATCCCTGTAAAATATAAAATGCAAATATAAGAACATTTAAATAAAGTAAAATAGTAATTAAAGACTTATTTTAAGATATAAAATAGCAAGTTTTGTACACTTATCAATAAGGGTGTAACTTGGGTGGGTGAATCCGAATTTAATCCGAGCCTAGCTTGATTTTTCACGGACTTGACAAATATTTTTGCAATTAGTGTTGGGTTTGGGTTAAAAATTCTCAATCCGAACTTAATTAGGGTTGAACTTGGGTTGAGGTACCAACAACTCGAGCTAATCTGAACCCAAATTCTAATTTTATTTTAAATATATTATATATAAAATTCAAACTATGATCATCTTTTTCTTTTCATCTTCCTTGGTTTCTTAATTTATTATATGTAAAATTAGTTTCCTAAGAATTTATTTGTAATTTTTTAGAAATTTGAATTCTATTCTAAAATTTTTATATGGCTATGAGTAAACTAATCTGAAATTAATTCGAGATCACATTTAATATTAAGATTGGCCATATGAGCAACTCGAAAAAATCAACTCGAGTTGCGAATCTGAGTTTAAAAATTTAATAGTAGGTTAGGCTCGGGTTGAGTAGTTAGGATTAGACATAGGGTTAGGGTTGAACATTTCATATATCGGGTTGAGCCCGAGTTGTACCACCAACCCGATCGAGTTGCAGCCCTACTAGTATATATCTAGCTTGTATGACTAATAATTTAAAATGATCGTGTAATGGATTCAAACACAGAATATCTTATAGAACTTTTGCACAAAGTAAAAAGGTTTTCTTGATTGAGAGAAAGAGAGAGAATATGAAAGGCAAGCTTTTCAATAGAATCTTAATTTTGTTTTATCTACTTTAATCCTGAATTATTGTTTTTTTGTAAGTAACTCCCTGAAATACAAATTAACCTTCTGAATTATTAATTTGTTACAATTAAAGGCATCCTCATCATAAAAGACAATTTTACCCATTCTTATTAAATTTGTTCTTTATTATTATATCATATTTATTATCTTTTCTCTTATATAAATATTAATTATATCATTTACCTTAATTTTATTATTGGTATCAATTTATCATAACAATAAAAAAAGGTAAATATTACTGACACCTCTTGAGGTTTAATGTATTGTCACGCAACTACAATTTTGTGAAATTTTGTCAACAACACCCACATACACCCCCTCATGCCAAAAGTATACTATGTCAGAGCACTTTTTACAGTGAAATAACCTTACTACCCTTTGACTTCTGACCTAACCTTTTTTAATACTAAAATTACCCATTTAACTATGCCTAATGGACCAAAATGCCCCTAACTATGCCCTATTATTATATACCCATTTCACTGTTATTACATATGTATAAATATAACACACACACATATATATACATACATATATATATATGTATATATATTTATACATATATAGAGAGAGGGGGAGGGGGAGGGGGAGAGGAAACCACAGCTACTGAGCACCGAGGAAACCACTGCTGCTAAGACCCATCATCGAGCACCACTGTTGAGTCCCATGGTTATCTTCTTCCACTGCTGAACACCAATGAAACTCCACTATTTAAACCCATCACTGCTATTCACCATCAAACTATACTGAAGACCCATGACGCCACTGCCTCAACTCCAGCATCTTTATCCATCGTTTAGATCTCCACCGCAAATTCCACCAATCCACGATGGAGTCTCGTCGGAGAACAATTTAATTTTTTTGATTTTTCAATTTCGACGCTTCATGCAGATTTTTAAGTGATTGTTTTTTGGAGTTGTGTGCTTAGTTTGTTTATACCGATAAAGCTTTCTCGATTAGGGTTTAGGGTTTTGTGGATTGATTGTTGATAATAATAAGTTGTGGCAGTGAAGGTTTGAGTTGATGATAAATGGTGAGTGGCTGTAATTGGTGGCCGACAGTGGTATATTGCTTGGTTAACAATTGGGTTGGGATGGTGGTAATTGAGGATTTATGGTGGCACTGGTGTTAGTTGGGATGGTGGTGGTGGTGTCGATGGTGGTTGTGGTGGCACCGCTGATGGGGGGCTTTAGATTGTGGTGACCGGTGTGGGTTGGGATTGTGGTGGTGGTGTTGTTGACTGTAGTGGTGGTGTCGACTGTGGTTGTGGTGGCATCGTCGGTGTGGGTTGGGATTGTGGTGGTGACTGAACAATATATATATATATATATAGTTATATACATAGTATCACACACACACACACACACACACACACATGGAGGTCAATCATGGGTTAAAATGGGTTAGGTAATAATTATGGATTTTTTGGTCTTTTGCAATTCTTATATTTGTATATTAAAAATTAATTAAATAATAAGGGGTAATTTAGACATTTCACACTTTTTTTGAATGAAAAAGCTAACAAGGGGTATTTGTGACGAAATTTTACAAAGTTATAACCGCATGACAATACATCAAACCTCGGGGGGGGGGGGGGGGGGGCGGCAGTGATATTTATAAAAAAAAAATACAAAGTTGTAATTACCACCAAATTTAGCCATTTAAAATTTTTTACCGTAAAAAATGCCTTTTTTTCATCCAATATATTCATGAAAAATTAAGAAATACCTTTTTTTCATTGAAAAAAAATTACTTAAATTGTTTAAAATAAATTACTTAAGATTTATTTTTTAAAAATTAATTTTAAGAATTATAGGTAAATTTATGCAAATTTGACGGAGAATATATCATCAAAATAGTATGATTTTTTTTTCATAATTTATTTTAATAAGAAAAATGAGTTAAGTGTAATTCAATAAGAAAATACATTATGGTCATTTAATAAAAAATAACTAAGCATGGGTGACTTTTTACAACAAAATGTGATAATTCAAGGAATTTTGTGTACAAAATATAGTTTAGGGGAGTTATTAGCAAATTTGGACATAGTTTAAGGAGAATTTTTGCACTTTACCGAATTTTCTATTGTGTTAAAGTGGTGCTGGTTGTTGTTGTTGTGGTGCATTTCTTTTTTGGTTTTTTTTGGGTGTTTCCCAATTGCTAGTCTAAGAAGAATTTGAGTACAAGGTCATTGTCAAACTAAGAAGCCAAGCCAACCTAACCTTTCAAATCTTGAAATTTGACAGGGGTTGAAGAATATATATATATATATATACACACACACACACACACACATACAATATCACACATATATATATACACACACACATGGAAGTCAATCATGGGTTAAAATGGGTTGGGTAATAATTATGGGCTTTTTGGTATTTTTGCCATTCTTATATTTTTATATTAAAAATTAATTAAATAATAAAGGGGAATCTAGACATTTCACACCTTTTTTGAATGAAATAGCTTATAAGGGGTGTTTGTAACAAAATTTCATAAAGTTGTAGGTGCATGACAATACATCAAACCTTAGGAGGTGGCAGTGATATTTATCAAAAAAAAATTTGTAATTACCACCAAATTTAGCCATTTTAAACTTTTTTACCATAAAAAATACATTTTTTCATCCAATATATTCATGAAAAATTAAGAAATACCTTCTTTTTCATCCAGTATATTCATGAAAAAAAATTACTTAGATTGTTTAAAATAAATTACTTACGATTTATATTAAAAATAATAATTTCAAGAATTAAAGATAAATTTATGCAAATTTGACGGAGAATATATCATCAAAATAGTATAATTTTTTTTTCATAATTTATTTTAATAAGAAAAATGAGTTAAATGAAATTCAATAAGAAAATATATTATGGTCATTTTATAAAAAAATAACTAAGTATGGGTGACTTTTTGCAACAAAATGTGATAATTCAATAAATTTTTTGTACAAAATATAGTCTAGGGGAGTTATTAACAAATTTGGACATTGTTTGAGGATAATTTTTGCACTTTACCCGATTTTCTATTGTGTTAAAGTGGTGGTGGTGGTTGTTGTTGTTGTGATGCATTTTTTTTTGTTTTTTTGGGTGTTTCCCCGTTGCTAGTCTAAGAAGAATTTGAGTACAAGGTCATTGTCAAACTAAGAAGCCAAGCCAAGCCAACCCTTCAAATCTTGAAAATTGACAAGTGCTGAAGAATATAAATAAATAAATAAATATATATATATATATCACACACACATATATATACACACAAATGAAAGTCAATCATGGGTTCAAATGGGTTGGATAATAATTATGGGTTTTTTGGTCTTTTTGCAATTATTATATTTTTATATTAAGAATTAATTAAATAATAAGGGATAATTTAGACATTTCACACATTTTTTAAATGAAAAAATTGACCGGAGATGTTTGTGACGAAATTTCACAAAGTTTTAGCCGCATGACAATACATCAAACCTCAGGAGGTATCAGTGATATTTATCAAAAAATAAATAAATACAAAGTTGTAATTACCACCAAATTTAATCATTTTCTAAAATGATTAACTTATTATTAACATTTAACTATTTATAATAAAACTTATTATACCCAGTTTGAATTATTTTACCGTAAAAATACCTTTTTCATACAATATATTTATGAAAAATTAAGAAATTACTTAAATTGTTAAATAAATTACTTAAAATTTATATTAAAAAATTTAATTTCAATAGTTAAAGGTAAATTTATGCAAATTTGACGGAGAATATATCATCAAAATAGTATGATTTTTTTTCATGATTTATTTTAATAAGAAAAATGAGTTAAGTGTAATTTAATAAGAAAAAATATTATGATTATTTAATAAAAAATAACTAAACACGGGTGACTTTTTGTAACAAAATGTGATAATTCAAGAAATTTTGTGTACAAGATATAGTTTAGAGAAATTATTTGTATAAGGAGAATTTTTGCACTACCCGATTTTCTATTGTGCTAAAGTGGTGGTGGTTGTTGTTGTGCTGGTGGTGGTGTATTTCGTTTTTGTTTTTTGTTTTTATTTTTATTTTTGGGAGTTTTTTTTTTTTTTTTTTGGAAGTTTTATTTTATTTTATTTATTTTTTTTTTTTTTTTGGGAGTTCCCAATTGCTAGTCTAAGAAAAATTTGAATACAAGGTCATTGTCAAACTAAGAAGTGAAGCCAAGCCAAGCCAACCCTTCAAATCTTGGAGAATCCCCATTATCTTGATTCCATTCCATTGTTTCTTCTCATCCTTTCTTGCTTCGTTTATTTTAAGTACTATATAATTATAAGTATATATCTATCTATGTGTGTGTCTCACCTTTTGTTTTGGAATTCGAAAGAACGATTTAATTTGAGCCTCTACACCCGAATGAATATATTCAGTACCTTTTTTTTTAGATGTTTTAATTTATACTATGGGAACAAAATAAATTCTCTTTCTCAATCATTCTCCATATGACATGACTACATTGATTTGCTTTACATTACTTTTCTTATATAATTAAAACATTAACTTATTTCCATTATATATATATGCAAACTATTCTGACAATGAAATATATATATATATATATATATATATATATATATATATATATGCAAACTATTCTGACAATGAAATAAATTGTAAGAAGAGTATATCTATATTCGATAAAAGGCATTTATGTATACCTATCTTAATCTTGCTTTGCATTTTAATTTGGAACAAGCAAACTTAGTGCATTTTAGCACTTTGGTTTCAACACTTTTCCAAGTGAAATATTACTTTGGAAGATTCTAAATCCTGAACCGTCCAATAATCCAGCTAGAAAACTATGCTATGATGATACCTTTGACAAACGCAACTAATTGTCTAAACCATACATACACCAATTATTATCATTGTGTTAGATTTTATTTTCTCAAATGTACTGTACGTGGTTCATATTCCTGCTTATATATATATATATATATATATATATATATATATATATATTTCAATCTAAAAAATTAAATGTCCATACAAATACAATATTTTGTGATTATAGTTTTTTCACCACACACAAATGATATAATTAACCACATTTTTTCACTAGTAAAAGAGACAATATACCACTTTTTACGTGTGATATAAAAAGAGAATCGTAAAATTTGTAAAGATAATAAATAAAAAGAGATATCCAATTTTCTATATAGATGTGATATAGAAAGATAATTGTGAAATTTACAATTGTGTCAATCAAGTATAGAGTTGGTTATACATAGACATTTTTAGTGAGGTATATAGTAACACTCTTTCATAAATACTCTACAAGGAGTGCTAGAGGCACACTTGCTTCACGCGTGCAAGACTTTGAACGCCTTGGGCCTTGGTGTTTTTGAGCGACCCCGGGAGCGTCGAAACATCCCGACTATTCCCGCAGGACCGCAGACAACAACGCCATAGGTGGAAAGTGTTAACTAATCATTAAATATTTTTATGTAATAAGTGTCCCATTTTATCATCAATAACATGCCATTGTAGTTTTAAAATATTTACAGTGGTGTCATCAACAAACAAATAAAATTATAGTTATCATAAATATTTTTAATAATATATTTTTTATATTAATCCATATACTCATTATTGTAATCATTTTCGATATAATTTTTTAAAATTTGTAATTAATTGGAATATAAAATACTTTAGGAATCTTGGTTCTCAATTTAATTAAAAAATAAAATTTTCTTTAAAAATTAAAAAATCACTTTATGAACACCACTTTACTTGATGACATGAATGTAAATATTTTAAAATTATAAGGACATATTGACTGATGACAAAATAAGATATTTATTACACAAAAGTAATTAATAATTGATTTTCCCTTGCCCTTCCACAGTCGCTCTACTGATTGGTGAAAATTAATAACAAAAATTAAATATTTTCTAGTAATCAATATATCCTTCTAACTCTCAAGTATTTACATTGGTGTCATCAACAAACAAATAAAACTATTTATAAAAGAAAAATATGTTCTTTAATTCAATTAACGATAATTACAAAAATTTTAAAATTATATAAGAAATGATTATAATAAGTATAGAGATCATTAAAAATATTTAAAAGCATGAAAATATGAAAAAAGTATTAATAAAAATATTTTAATACTTTAAAAATATGTTCTTTAATTCAATTAACCATAATTACAAAATTTTAAAAATAATATAGGAAATGATTATAATAAGTATATAGATTATTAAAAATATTTAAAAGCAGGACAAAATAAAAAAAATACTAATAAAAATATTTAAATACTTCATGTTTATAATTTTATTTGTTTGTTGATGACACCAATATGAATACTTTAGAGTTAGAATGGTATATTGATTGATGAAAAAATAGGACATTTATTACAAAAAAATATTTAATTTTTGTTATTAATTTTTACTAATCAGTGAAGCGACTGTGGAAGTTCCCTAGCACTCCTCAAAAAAATTATAGGTGAAGGTCAAAAGTTAATTAATTAATTTATCTAGAACAAATGAATTTGACATTTGAACAACTGCAATTTTCACAACCAATCAGAGTACGTGACTTCCTTAATTAAAGAATTAATTGTGTTGACTATGCTAAAGTGGCTTTTTAATTATTATTTTTATTTTTTGAAATTTAGCAAACAATTAAGAGCAATGGCATAGAGGACCATTGTTTTGCAGTTTTGAATATGTTTGCTTTTGTAAAATAATAATAATAATAATAATTAAATAACCATTTTAAGATTGTTTTTTAATTTTTATTATGTGCTTTGCTAAACGATCGATAGTTTCTCTCAGAAAATCTTCAATAGATCAACTCATTTCCATCATAGTCTCCATAAATTTAGTGGTCCTACCATACCAAATCGCACTCATTCAATAATCTTCCTTTTTCTTTTTTGGTAGGTAATTTTCTTTTTAATATTGTCGAGCAACAATAAAATTACATTAATCCTTCATTTATTTTGCTGTAAAATGTTTTCGGAATATATTAATTTTGGCATTTCAATGGTTTGGTTGCTTAAAATATGTTATAAGCATTTTGAGAAAAAATAAAAGTAAGTTGTATAATATGAAAACAACTTAACACTTTTTTAGAGTTGTAGGAAACTCATGATATTTGTGCATGATAAAAAAGTAAAAAAAGAAGGAAAAAATAAAATAAAATAAAGAAGTGAAATTGGTTATAAAATAAAATAAAATAAAACAAAAAATTGCTTGTTATTATTGCTGTTTTAGTTTCTAACTCTTGTACAAGCGTGAAATTTTTGACTATCTTTTTCTTCTGTAAATGGTTAGTATATCCATAAATATAAATTAATTGATCATTTGATCATAAATACGAGAAAGAATATGTGCAACAGTGCATGTACGCATCGAAGGTGGGTCAGGTAATTAAAAAAAGACATGGTTATGTACAATTCTGTCACAAGCTCACACATTGGATGCAGTTTTTTTTTTTTTAATATGAATTATAATGTAATATGGCTTATATGGAAAAGTTGTTTTGGAATTAGAATTTGCAATTTATTTATTTATTTATTTTTAAATTTTAAGACAACAATTCAATTCAATTCAGTTTTTAGCGTGAGAAAAATATTGCAGACTCTAATATATATGAAACAAAAGGAAATCACAAAGAACGAGGAATGAAATCACAAAGAAAAAACCTGGTTATTTCAGCTAGACTAGACTTGACTTGACTTGGCTTGGCTTTGCTGAGAAGGAAAACATGGATAGTTTACTACGTTCGATCAGAACCGTCCTAATTTTGGAATCACATGTCAGTTTCTTAAATTGTGTGCCCGTTGACGATTGGTTGGAACAGACCGCGTTAATCCTCCTTGCGCGTAGCGTATCTTTCGCAACGGTGTGAATTTGGAGAGAGAGATTTTTCAGACATCTTTGACGGGTTCAAGTGAATTGTTTATTTATTATATCAAATTAAATTCCGATTTACTTTTTTTTCAACTATTTTTTTAATTAATTATAGATCAGAAAGAAAATAGTATAAATAGTTTGTTAAGGAAAATAAAAGCCAAAAAGAGAAGATTTTTAATCAGAATCCGAAGGGATTACTCAATTTCATAATTTTAGTTTATTTTTTATATAATTTCTAATCTACTTTTTTTAAACTTTATTATCTTAAAAGTTAGACTCATTATATAATAAAAATATTGATATTTAAATAAAGATTAATGTGTAAATTCATTCGTTACCATTATAAAAAATTTACTTTACCATAAAAAAATTGAAAATTTCAAACATCTCAAAAATGTATCATTTTTTGTTTTTACAAATTTATCATAAAAACTATAAAAGATAAATATGAAAAAACAAATTACACGATTTTACTTTTCCCTTATCTTTTTCGTTCCATTAGTACACGTAATGACTCTACCAACCCAACTAACTCCTCGTGCGGGCTCTTTGGCTTTTGCCCAACCCAATCCCGGTAAAAAAACGAGAAATTTCAATTTCATTTCCTTTTCCATCATTTCTCTTTCCCTTCCCTTAAATTACGAAAGACAATATAGTGGTTCATGCTTGGCGGTACTCGGGGAAACAATCACCCCTTTTTTCTGTTTAATTTACAAATCTTGCCACTCCCCTTGTCCCCTTCAGTGTCCCACTGTTCTCTTTCACCTATAAATAACGGGTCATTAGGGTTTCGTCTGACCCTTGAAATTCGCGTCCAGATCGAAGGCGAAATCGGTCAATTCGTTTTTTTTTTTTGTTGAGAAACTAGAGAGAGAAAGAGTAGAGAAATAGAGAGAGAGAGAGTGTTTCTGAGAGAACGACTCGTGGAACCTTGTTCGTTGTGATGCGTGTAAAGAGGTGACAGAGTATGGCGAGATCGTGTTGCTTCCAAGGACCTCTTCAAATGCGAATCCTAGCATCTCCTTTTGTTCGCTAGTCACCGTCTCTAAGTCCGACCAGTTTCGATCTTCAGGTCAGTGAGTCTTTTCTTGTCGATCTCATTCCAGTCTTTCATCTACATTGCTCTTCTCTCATTTCTCTCTTCTCAATCTCTTCAACTTCTGACTTTTTCTTCGACTGCTTTGATTTTTCTTTGAATTCGTGTTTTAAACGTGCGTCAATTAGCTTCTAAGTACGACGCAGTTTGTCAAAATCATTGATATTACAACAATTCACCTTTTCTTTTTTTAACATTTTATTCTGTTTTCTGGTTTTCTTCTTCTGCATGTGATTCTTTTACTTTTTTTTTAATAGTGGTTTTTTATTAATTGACGTGAAGTTGATAAATGTGTAGTGTAGAAATGGCGGAGGTGAGTAAGCTGTTGTATATAGGTGTTGTGGACGATGGAGAGAAGAGAGAGAACGGGAAAGAGTCATTTCGTTACACGCGCCCTGTTTTGCAGAGCACTCTGCAGCTAATGGGATGCAAAGCGCGTCATGCGTTTAAGGTACTGGAGTATTTTATTTTATTTAAATTCAATGTTTCTTCACTATCTATCTATGCGTCTATATACTTCTCTAATTGTTCTGAGTTTCATATTCTGGGAACTTGAAATTTTACTAATTTAGCCAAAAATCAAAGTGGGGTTGTTTCATGCTCCGTCATGTCTTCTGCTTTAAAGAATTTAGCTCATGCTATTTTTTCCCCTTTTTTTGCAGTTTTTATTTTATTTTATTGGAGTCTGTAGACCCCTTAATCCTGGTTTATTCACTTTTTATTTAATATTATTAGCGCAATTATTGACCATCAACTAAAAAAAAAAATGGTGAAACCATTGACTTTCAACATGTGATTTGACCCCAAACCAATGGATGCGAAATTCAAATCTGTCATGTCATTCTTATTTGCAGCCCTATTTTTAAAAATTGAGCAATGCTATATATTGGATTTTCGGTTTTCTGTGCGGACTTCAATAGATAATGTTCAACAAAGATTTTTTGTGTGACTCTCTCTCCTTTAGGCTCCGTTTGGTAGGAAAAAATTAGAAGGAAAAGAAAAGAAAGGTGATGGAGGGATATGGTTGTGTTTTTGATTTGAAATTTTTAATGGAAAGGAAAGGAAGGAAGGATTTGGAGGGATAAATTAAGGATGAATAGTAACTTTTGTTATCCTTCCAAAAATGGGAAGAAATGGAAGGAAAGACTATATTTTTTAATGAAACTTTGTTAATACCAACTTTGCCCTTATTTTGATAAAAGCTAAAATTTGTTCTTTTAAATATAAAAGGGTATAATGGTAAATTTTTTAAATTGTATCCTTTCCTTTCTTTTTCCAAACATGTTAACTATTTTTTCCTTTCTTTTCCTTTACTAATCAACCAAACACAATAAAAGTTTAACACTATCTTTTTCTTTTCTTTTCTTTTCTCTCATTAGTAATGTTATCTTTTCTTTTCTTTTCCATTCTACCAAACATAGTGAGGGATTTGAAAGGATAATGAGAGAAAAGAAAGGAGAGGATAGACCATGTTGTGTTTGGATAGATATCATTAAAAGAAAAGAAATGATAAGGAGGGATAATTGTCATTTGTCCCTCCTTATCCCTCATATCTTATCCTCCCAAAAATAGAAGATTAGGAGGGAAATGATAGTGTTTAAGTAGTACTTTCGTAATTTCAAAATTGTCCTCAACAATTAGGATGAAAAAAATTGTTATTCCACCCATGTCCCTTAAATATAAAAGAATATGATAGTAATTTGGACGTTATCTTTTCTCTCTCATATCTTATCCAAACAAGAATACTATATTCTCCTTTCTTTTCTCTCCTAGTTATCCAAACATGAATATAGCTTGTTGCTATCCTCTCCTCTATTTTCTTTTCTCTCATAACTAATGTTATCCTCTCCTTTCTTTTCTCTCGTGTCTATCCAAACAGAGCCTAGGGTGTTTATCTCAATGCATGACGCATCACTTGGTAACAACCACTTCTATCATTTTCCTTCACCTATCTGTTTTGGCCTTTAAGGCTTTGAAATTGAAATGCCAACCATATTGCATTCTTCTTCTTATTCCATTTTTTTTAGCATGCTATTATAGATAAAAATAATAATAATAACAATAATAATAATAATGTAACTTCAGTAGTAGGTCTGGGTTGGGTTGACATGCTCTACATTTTTCCTGAATATTTCTTTTAAATTTTCATTTGTATTTACAAAATTGTCGTGTTTTCCTAGCTGAAAGGGCTGTTGAAATTATGCTTCTAAATACTGAAAGCATTGTGTTAACAGATGAAACCGAACCCATTGTAATTTTCTTTTGGAGCCTTTGTTTCTTACTTTTTCTTGCAAAAGACATGGCCCTGCGTTCCTAATGGAACCTTTGAAACTCGACAATTCTAATAATGTTTTGTTGTGCATTATCCAACCAAGGTAATAATTTTAGTAGCAGAGTATGGCAAGTGATTGTTTATTAGTAACAAACTACTCGACAATTCTAATAATGTTTTGTTGTGAATTATCCAACCAAGGTAATAATTTTAGTAGCAGAGTATGGCAAGTGATTGTTTATTAGTAACAAACTAAAAGAAGATGTTTGACATTCATGCTTACATTTTCCTTCTTCTTCAGTATATGGTAGGCGTTGACTTTGCCTTGACAATGAATGTTTCTAAGCTTAACTAAATATGCCTGGAACTTGCACTCAAAATCCTCTTCCTTTTCTGATCAGATCAGCCAAAGGGTCTTTGAGTTGATGAGAAGTGAATGCTCTGTGGATGCTCCGGCCTTTGAGGGATTGGAGATATCAGGACTAAATGCTTCAAAAGAACATTCTCAGAAAAAAAACAATTGTCATACTGTTGATTGCTTGGGTAAAGTAGATGGCCACATGGTTGAAGATAAAGATGGTCGAACTGAGAGTAAGCCATTTGAATTGTATAAAAGACGCACAACTGTAGTTGTTAGAAGAAAGACTTTCTTAAATGTTGTTTGTGATGCTCTTGCGGAATACAAGTATGTGGGTCGCAACCAAGGGGCAGATTTGGTCTTAGCTTGCAGGTATAGCATAACAAGTTCCACTCTTTCAAAATCATTTTAATATATAAGCATTTTGTTAATTGTAGAGTGTTGACACAATGATGAGCAGCTTTCCGTAGACGGAATTCTCTTTTGCTAACTATTTCTTTTGCAATTTAGTATACAGTCATTATTTTCTCATTGCCTTTTGCTTTATATTGTTGCTTTAAACATAATTAGGCCTGTTAGAGCTTTAAAAATGAAGATTTTGTGGAAGATACATATATAAGCTGTGTTGCAGATTGTGGGAAGTTTGTGAAATCTATCCTAGTGTTTTATATTTTGTAAAAAATTGTCATCTCTCTTGAGCATTTGGTTGTTCGAGCTCGAGCTGCTCAAGTTGAGTCCATAAATGTGTTAGAGCTTTGTTCTGACATTGGTCGCCACTTATTTGGCTCCTTTAGCCAATTCCGATAAACTTAAGCTCGAGCTTGATATCAGGATTGGTTGGAAAAATATTTGATTATAAAACAACAAAAACTCCTAATAAGCATCCATGATCAGTGATCACTAGTTTTAATGAGCTTGCTGACTAGCTCATGTTTATATGGTAAGCCGAACCCATGTTATTTGGGCTTGACTCGTTTACTAAACGAGTTTGAAATTGTTGCTCAAGCTTGGCTCATATACTTGCAAACAAACACGAATTGAGCTCTAATCAAGCTAACCTCGAGCTGTTCACGAAAACAGAATTCATTTGCAGTCTCAATGATGAATAAGCTGCATCATTTTAAATAGATTACAGCCTTCGGATGAAAGAAGAAACAAGGTCCCTGGAGCATTTTAACATCTTTAATAATCTGGTTATTCTATTGTTCAACTTCGAACTGAAGATTGACGAGGAAGACAAAGCCTACTTGTATTGGCTTTGTCGTTTGAATCCTAAAATAGCCTAATAACAACCTTTCTGTTTGACAAAAGACACCCTAATGTCCAGGGACAGGGCTGAATGCACTTTTTTTCAGTTGTATAAATTATCATTTATTTTTCTTCTACAAGTATTGATGGTCTCTTTTCTCCTCTTTTTTTTTTTTTTTTTCAATTTCCTTCATCTGTGTTCAAACTTGCCAAGTTTAAGTGTATGTTATTGGATGTCTGATATGTTTGGGGCTATGCTTCAATACATGCTGATGAAGGTGTCAAAGGAATGCAAATTTATAAAATGCAGTTCCTTTTTGCTTTTATTATAGGCTTATTGCAGATGTCAGTATGTATTGTAAGGGCTGAATAATACCTCGGATCAAGGGCTCCACCTTAGGGGTTCCTTGTTCTTTCATTACTAAAAGAAAAAAGGATCTGAGCTGAGTTCATTCTCTTGAGAGGGTAAGACTGAACTGGCAGATCATTAGATAGTGTTCACAGTCATTATTTTAAGGTAACCACTATTTTAATTGATCCAATTCCAGCTCCATTGCAGTGAAGTTGTGATGTTGCTAGTCCATCTTCGTCATCATCATCATCATACTTGCCTTCAACCTGTATGAGTGAAGTTCCTTTAGCCTGTATGAATGAGGCCAACTACACGAATTCTCTTTCTCCCTTCTTTTCTATCACAAGCTATGAATGTATTTGTTTGCTTTATTATTATTACTTTTTCAATTTATTTGTTGAAGTATCACCTTTACCTTTTCCTGCAGTATACTCTGTATAATTCATTTTCTTTTTTGGTCTGAGAAACTATTTTTTTGTTTCAGAATCCGAGAAAGGAAGGAATCTGTGACTGTGCTATTGTGTGGCACTAGTGGCTGTGGCAAATCTACTTTGTCCGCCCTGCTGGTATAGTCATTTTGTTTCTAAAAACACTAATTCTCTTTTCTACTATTGCTTTCCTTTTTCTTTCTGGAAATTATATATTGCGACTCCAAGACTACTTGTATTTATTATTTCATCATGAAAACAACGGAAATGTCAAATTTAAAGTACGTTACTTCTGTTAGTATATACACACGCAAGAATTTGAGCTCTTCCAAAATCATTTTTGCAGGGCAGCAGGTTGGGGATCACAACTATCATATCTACCGACTCAATTCGGCATATGATGAGGAGCTTTGTAGATGAAAAGCAAAACCCCTTACTTTGGGCTTCTACATACCATGCTGGGGAATATTTAGATCCAGTGGCTGTTGCAGAAGCAAAGGCCAAGAGAAAAGCCAAAAAGTTGGCTGGCATTTCACGCCCACCATCCAAGGATGAAATAATTGATGGTTCAACAACTGGAAAATCTGATACCCAACCACCAGATGAGGTTTCTAGTGCTGCGAACTTGATCAGACCAAAACAGATGGCTGTCGAGGGATTTAAGGCTCAAAGTGAGATGGTAATCGACAGTCTCGACCGACTGATTACTGCATGGGAAGAGCGGAAAGAATCAGTAGTCGTTGAGGGTGTTCACTTGAGCCTTAATTTTGTGGTGAGAAAAAATCCATATGTGCACTAAACTTCTTCTGAGTAAACAGTTTTCTTTCTGTAATGGCCGGTTTTAATCACAAATTTTATATGGCATGCAGATGGGACTTATGAAGAAACACCCATCAATTATACCATTCATGATATACATCCCAAATGAGGACAAACACTTGGAACGTTTTGCAGTCCGGGCGAAGTACATGACACTGGATCCTGCTAAAAACAAGTATGTAAAATATATTCGAAACATTAGAACAATCCAAGAATATCTTTGCAACCGAGCTGACAAACATCTGGTTCCAAAAATAAACAATACCAATGTTGACAAGAGTGTAGCAGCCATCCATGCAACGGTCTTCAGCTGCCTAAGAAGGCGTGAAGTGGGGGAGCAACTTTATGATCCCACCACAAACACAGTTGCTGTGATCGATGAGGAGTACAGGAATCAGTGTGCTGCCAATTCACTGAGCTCCAAGGGAATGTTCCAACTGATCCAAAGGCAAGGTTCTACTAGGCATCTTATGGCTCTTCTGAATACTGATGGATCTGTGGCAAAGGCTTGGCCTGTTGGTCCATTAGATGGTAATGGTAAGCCAATCGTGGGCCATTTTACTGAAAATGGCATAGGAACACCAATGTATGGACCGTTGCGGATTGATAAAGCCGAACCTGTTAATCTTCAGTTTGGTCACTTCGGGATCAGCGCTTGGCCCAGTGATACTGGTGGGACAAGTCGTGCAAGCAGTGTTGATGAGTCGAGAGGTGATGGGACCGACAGTGGTAGTAGACATCACTCTTCCTGCTGCAGCTCACCACGGATGCCTGAAGGACCTGCCAAGGAGGTATTTATCAACAAAGAATATGATCATTTCTCAAAGATCTGCTTTTATCAAATGTCAGATCATGGTTCAATTGATGTTGAAATAAGCAGCACAGTTCTCAATTATTAACCAAGTAATTTTATTGTGATTCTCTCGAAACATTTTGGTAGTTTACTAATATTTTTGGTTCCTTTATCTTCTCTTGTACTTTCAGCTCAAGGAGGAAAACTCTGTGCATGGAAGTGATGAAGAGGTTGACGATCCACCTGAGGTAGACAGTGATGAGGATCTCAGCGATGATGGTCGGGAACAGATTCATGAAGAGGTATTAATGAACTGTAATTTGAGGAGAATACATCATGAAGAGAACATCTAGGTCCTTTAATTTCTTCTTGCTGAGGATTTTTGGCCAAATGAAAAATTCATTGGAGGGGACCATGATGGTCCTATCCTGTAGTTAGACCAAGAGTATACAATAATACGTTAAATATTAATTCTTGTACATGATGGTTTAATCTTGGTGATAACCTGGATGGGAGGTGATGATCATTTCTTGTTGGTGCCATCTACCTTGGTAACCGTGGTTTGTTGAACTTGAACTAGTTTAGAATCATGCTTAAGGTCAATAAAAGGTGAAAGAAATAGAACGTTGTTATGTTTTTCTCGAAATTATATGGTTCTAATGTCATGTTCTCTCTATCTTACAGATGGAGGGTTCAGTGGATGAGGAGTCCACGAAATCAGACGAGGAGTATGATGATCTGGCAATGCAGGATGAGCAAGAGAATAGCTACCAGTCAGACGACAATGAGAAGTTAAAGAATAAGGTAGTTCCTATCTCTGAAGACCAAACCCCCGCGCCTGAATTAATTACTACCAACGGTGATAAGTACAGAAAAAATCTTGACTACTTCTTGAGAAGTCGAAATGAACCACAATCAGAGCCACCATGTTTTTACTCTTCTTTGCCCAAGGGGAAGAATGAAAAGAAAACTCCATTCTCCTGCAATATTAAAGTCAGAAAACGTTCTCACAGCATTCCAGGACTTGGAAAGCATGGGTCGATGATTGATAGTCTCACTTTATCTGGAGGTTCGCCAATGTAGTGTCACAATTTTGTCTAGTTCTTTCATTTTTTTCTCTTCTTTATAGAAAATGTGCAAGTATAGATGAACCAACTCTAGTAGTTTCCTTTGTTGTGCAATTTTGTTTTCTGGGCAAGCCTTCTTTATTATAGCCTCTTGTCATATTAAGAGAAATTTGTGATTGCCAAAAACATGACACAGAGGTCATACTTCTGAACAGTTAGGTTGTATAATTGGACTAGTGAAACTCAAACAAGTAGGGTGTAGCCCATTTTATGTAGTGGTTGGTAATGGTTGGGAAATGCAAAAGTAAGTAAAGTGGGAGTTCATTTTTCTTGATTTGTAAGCATAATAAGCCTCGTGAGTTTTGCTGGTTGCCTCATATGATGGTGAAGCTGAAAGTGGGGTTGCTGTTTGTCGTGCTGCTGAAGGTGGATGGTGTAGGAATGGTAAACGGGTTGTACTAGCATGGAAGTTTCAGGCCCAAGCCCAAGCCCAAGCCCAAGCCCAAGCCCGGGCATGGCTCGGTACCGTCGGGCCTTGAGTGGTCAACACTCAGAATAGGTATTGGGTACCTAGGGGTACCGTGCAAATAGGAAATTTTTTTTTCCTGTGCAAATAGGAATTCCACTAATATAAAAACTGTATTTTTCATTTTTTTCTAAGTCGGGTCTTATCTTGTTAATAACACTCTTTCATGATGTCTTTGAAATATCAAAACCCAAAACTCTTGTTACTCCTTCATTGCGTCAATTGCGGCAAAGCGATCACAGCGAAGTTTGCCTCACTGGTGATCGGGATTTTCATGCACTTCTAGTGCAAATTTGGAACTCTTCCAATCGACGAGGTAAATGAAGATCAGTGTAGGAGAGAGTCCAACCTTTTCACTCACAATAGATTGAAACATTTTGAATTCAAGAAATGGAGAAATCTTGACATTTTCTATCATGATTTTGTGCTCGTTGTCAAATAAGGTCATCGGAAACTGCATGCCACCACAGTCCTCCGACCTTTTCGCTTAACAGTAGTTTGAAAAATCTAAAATTCAACAAATGGATAAAACTTGATGTTTTCTATCACGATTTCGTGCTCGTCGTATAAGATCATAGGAAACTACATGCCACCACGGTCCTCTGCCATGTTTCACACTTCAATTCTGAATTGCATCAACCACCGGCCAATTAATTGCGTCTAAGGGATTTAAGGAGTTTCTGAAAGAAGAAGTGTACATGGATGAAAAAGGGTTTTGTCTCAAAAATATTCTGAAGGATTGCACCGTCATTTTCTTTTTTGTAAAACAAGAAAATCACTACCCAAAAAATTGTTCGGCCAATTAATTGCGTCTAAGGGGATTAAGGAGTTTATGAAGGAAGAGGTGTACATGGATGAAGAAGGTTTTTGTCTCAAAAATATTCTAAAAGGGTTACACCGTTATTTTCTTTTTGTAAAACAAGAAAATAACTACCCTAATAATAAAGCTTATCCAAAAAATTGTTTACACTTGATAGAAAACTTGATCCATAGACCTAATACTTGGTTAGGCACTAGAACTGAACCAAATTCTTTATACACACGTATATGACATAGATGGATTATAAAATATATGGTGATAAAGTATATAAATTTATATAACTAAACAATAGAATAAAGTAGAGTTCAAGGGATAGTCTAAAGAAACAACATAATTACCTCTCAAAAATACACCCAGTTCAAAATTATTGAAAAAAATATATATTATGAATATTCACAAGCACAAGTATATAATTTGTCATCCCTCCCTTCTTCCTTGTAGCGCAAGAAGATAAAAGTGGAGTGTATGCTTTGTGCTGCCTGTAAGATTTGTTATGACATATGATGGTATACTAGTTAGTGTGCAAATCTGCTTTAACATTGCAATCATAATTTTTCATGGATATAGCCGCAAATCAATTTAGCAGCCTACTTTTTGAGATTTGAAAACTAAAAACTGACTTTCTATTTACATCACCGAATATTCAACATCCTATTTCACGTATGGTAATTTCAGAGCAAATTAAAAAGTGTAATAATAGTAAAATCAAACTAAACAATTATTATTTTAGATATTCAGTGGTGAACTTATGGAACAACGTTAACAAAATGTATTCATATATATATGCTTGTGTGTTTGTGTGTGTGTCCACGCATAAATGAAAAAGTCAAGCTGCAGTCAGCATGAATATGCATGGAAGCACAGACATGTTAAAACATAATAAAACAGAATCACGCACCAAAAGAGTACTAAGAGTTTGAAAAAAAAAAAAACCTTAGAATCAAACGAGAATCGATATATATAAAGAGATTTAAGGTGAAAGAAAGACTTGAGTGGCACTGAGTAAACCTACTGTTTAGTACAACTGAAAAGAAAAAATGCAAAATAAGATCCAATACATAATTCAAATTCTAATTAACCCAAAATTCTAATAAAATAAATAAATTTAAAATTTCAGCAATCAGTAACCCAAAAACCTTACAAAATCTGCAGCAAACAAGCATAATTTCGCAACATCTTTACCGAACTTCTATAACCCTATTTTCAACTCCCTCACTTAAAGAAACACAGCAAAAAAATTGAATTTGCAACCAATAATTTGAACCCAAAGAGCGACACCAAAACTAAGACAATTACAGAAGCTAAAAAAATACATTACAAAAGCTAAAAAAATGTAAATTCGTACCATCAATCTTGTTAAGAGTGTCATAGGATTTTTCCTCTCCTTGAAACAAACAAGAAAACTAAGGTCTTTCATTGAGACAAGATTGAATTTTAAATATTTCCACATTAGTATTCAAAAAAATCTAGTCCAAGATGCAGAAATATTCACTGGCCAAACAAAAACACTTTGCATCAAATTCTGATAGGTTGAATGATACTCCATGAAAAAAAAAATGATACTCCATGTCAAAATATCATGAGATCCTCCAGAATGAAATGTGTCAAACCGAATCATAACCCACTAGAAGAAACTTCAGACAACCAATCCGATCAAATGGAAGTCTTATCAGTTGGCATCAAGGCAAAAGAAGTGGCCCTTCCAGCAAATCTAAAGGGTAACTGCTGTATTTCTAGCTTTCGTTATATCCTGCTGAACCAAAAATAATAATCTTAGTATTTCAGAATCATAAATAAATGCCAAATTTCTTGTGGTGGAATTTTTTCGGTAGTTCCAAGCATCCATGTTGGTCGTTACTCATTCAGACAGCAGCTATTGCCCGCTCAGATTCCACATTTACCTTTACTACTGTCCAAATTTTGGCTCTTGATGAAATAGTTGAAGGTAAGTTGATAGTATACCATTATATTTTCACACACATACATTTTCCTGGTTATTGAGCTTGGCTGCACAACAATACAAAAGAGTACTCAAGCCAACATGCTATGAAAACTTTTCCTTGTTCAAAGCAACCTAGTGGCACCAGGGTGAAGACTGCCCAAGATCAAAGAAATCATTGGTTCATAGGATGGGTTGGGTTTGCGATACTATCTCCTCAAAGAATCCAGTGCTTCCTCCTACCTCCTTTCCTTTGCTAGACCGAAAACAATGCCAGTTATGTGTCCCAATCTGGGCCACACCATATCAGACATTTCACAGAGTTATGATGCATCTTCCACCTCCCACATACACAATTACCACATCCAAGTGATTCATATCTATGAAGAATGAAGATCATCTTGGATTTATCTCTAAGCTTTTTATTTCTCATCATGTTCGCCGTCTATCATATCAGGATATGAAGCAGTATTACAAGTTGCACCGCATTTCCCATCCCCAGAAACAGCCCTTCTGATTCCACAAAATCCCATTGTATCAAGCATAGGAGTGAAGCTCAACATGTCAGGAGTCACACCCCTTTTCACCATAACATTCAACAACCACTTTGCCTCATGAGTCTGACCCAACTTAAATAACTCACTAGCTATCATGTTACATGCAGATATATCAGCAATAAATCCTTTCTTCACCATCAAAACTTGCAAAACATAAGCTTCATCTATCATTCCTTTCTTACAATACCCATCAATTAAAGGATCAGCTAACACATGGTCCAACTCCATTCCCTTGTTCTGCATCTCATCAACAAGTTTCTTTGCTGCCTCCATCTGTCCAACCTTACAGAGGCCAGTGACTAAATTCGAATATGCATCTGCGGTTGTGCCAATGCCTTTCTCAGCCATATCACCAAACAATGAAAATGCACTTTCCAGATCTCCAATTCTACAATATCCACTTATAATTTGAGTATACAAATGGGCATCAACTGTAAAACCTTTATTATGCATCTCTAAAAGCAACCTTTTAGCCTCTTCAATCTTCCCAGAGCTCAAATATCCATCCATTAAAAATTTATAAGTCTCAATGTTAAAGTTCATTCCTTCCCTTTCCATCATGGCCAAGATAACATTTAACTCCTCAAAATTCCATCTCTTAGCACATGCATCTACCAATGTATTACATGTAATCATATTGGGTTTTGTCCCTCTACCCACCATCTCCTCTACTAATTCCCTGGCCTTCTTGATCTCTCCACACTTACACAACCCATCAACAACAACTGTCAATGAAAAAACTGAAACCTCGATTCGCGATTCGACCATTTGATAAAAGAACTCTAGTCCCAATGCCACTTGATCTTGTCTTACCAGGGCAATCAAATGAACAGTACAAGTCCTCTCATTTATCTCAATTCCTTTGTTTTTCATGTAATCAAATGCCTCCGAGGCCTGATCGAACTTACCATTATCCGAATAAACTTTAAGCATCAAATTGAACAATTTTTCAGAAACAATTTTGGGTTCATTACAGTGATTTTCAACGAAAGAAGCTATATCAGAAAAAGGGTACCTGAGATTTTCATCGATTGATAGAGAACTCAAGAGGTTTTCGGCATCTGTGAACTTCCTTGCCTTGATCAGCCTGAAAACTAGGGTCAAGTGGGCTTGAAGATCAACCTTAAACGAGATTAAAGATTGATTTTTTATGAGACAATTGAAGAAATTAAGACACTTGGAGGTTCTGAAATGTGGGTCAGAGAGAATAAAATGGAGTATGTTGGGAGTGAGATTGGTGAGGATATTGGTGGTGGTGGTTGGGAGTGGATTGGAGGTTGAAGTTTTTAGCGTTGTGGAGATTATGTTTCCTGCAATTCTTTTATGAGTTGGGTTTTCTAAGATGTTCGAAAGGCGACATTTTTTGGCTGTTTTGAGGTTTTGTAGGAACTTTTGGAGTGACATTTGGTTTTGATTTGAGGTTGAAGGATGGTGTTTTTGAGTAGTTGTTGATCTTGACTTCTTATTACTTGTGGTGATGGGCTTGGGCTGTTGGCTGGGCTAGTGATGCAGATGATTGGGCTAAGACCAAAACTAAATCCAATTTCAGGCCATCACCTACCTTTGTTCATTACCTTTAGGTCGGGTTGGGTCAGCCCAACCTTCCTTTGTGCTTGTGGTTTTGATTTTCATTGAGAGTACAATGAGATTACACATTTACACGATTAAGTTAGATGTTTAAAGCAGAATTTTCTTGTTATGATTTCTTTAGGTATCAATGTCATTGATGCCCAAAGAAATTGCTTTTTTCCTACTAGGTCCTTTTGTCATAATTCTTTTGTCCTTGGCCAAGAAAAGGAGATCTTTTTTTTTTTCTTTTTTTTTTCTTCTTCCTTACTAGATCGTTGTCAATTGATTTTATTTGTACCATAAGATCCATTGATACGTGACGCGATGGTCCAATTCACTTTCAATGAATGCTGTACAGGACACCAACTTGTTGGCATTTATTTCTACCACAAATTTAAAGAGAGTCGATCTCCTCATGTCCTGTGCATCATCAAATTTCAATATGGCGGCCTAGCTCAGTTAGGTAGTAACCTAATGCGCCTAAGAGTCATTGATATCGATATTTATGTGACATAATACTTTTTTCTTTTTCTTTTTCTTTTTTTTAATTTACAGCATACAAAACTACTTTTTTTTTCATACATGCAAAACTACTTTGTTATCTTTCCTTTGAGTATTCTACATCTTCTTTAATAAGATTACTTAAGCCAAACACTGAAGAATTTGGATATAGTTTACTAATATCTAAGTGTGTGTGTGTGTGTGTATATATATATTCTTTGTCACATATGTTTGTACCTATAGAAAAAAAAAATACACAGCGTGTGATATGACCTTGGAAGTGTCTCACATGACATGGGCGGCAAAGTAGTACAGGCATGTTTGTGCGCGTGCATGTGCGGGCATGTTAATTTCTTTCGTTGAATTTGTGTTTTCTCTCACTACATACGAATAGTTGCTCCATTTATTTTTTATGGCTATCAAAAACACAAATTAAACATTGAACATGTGATGTCTGAAGTTGGAGGAATTGATTACATTTAAGAATTACATATATAGGAGAACTAAATATACCAGTAAGGAATACGAAGAAAGAAGAGCAAAATATTAAAATCACATTCAACCATGTATGTCCTTAAATTAAGCATTCTTTGTATTTCAAACATGTTAAAATTGCAATTAAATAAGGATTAATCAGTTCTTTGTATTGCCATAAGTAAAAGAAATCAGCTTATATATATATATATATATTCATCTTAATCATTTCTTCTTAATCTAATATAATACTAATATGGAATCAAGTTCAGTACTAGATGGTTCAAGTTTCTTATTAATAAATTTCACTTTTGCAGGTTCTTCTTGCACCTAATGGAATATACAGATGGGGTGTGTTATATCATGTAAAAACAAAAACATGCTTGTTTGTTTGTGCATGCATGTGTCTTGTGATTGATGTATCTACTCATCTACAGTTCATGCGAGTTTTATTTTTCAGGCAAAAAACTGAAATACAACAGGGACTACTCATGGATAAGGAATCAGCTAGTCTTGTGCTGCACATCTTTAACTTGTTCAATTTTAAGGGTAAACATGTTCTTAGTATTGTATTAATATGCAGGCATTTTGGTAGAGTTTCATATATATATATATATGTGTGTGTTAATTAAAAGTTTTGAAGCGGCATGAATGACGACATCCATGTGAGATTTATACTACAATGAAAATTTCTCAAAGAAATCAAATTATCTGAAGTCAAAATTACAACCGCGAGGAATAATTATGTTCTATTTGGTAGGAAGGAAAAAAATTGAATGAAAGGAAGAGGAGGGATGGATGAAACATTCCTAGAAAAAAAAATTATGTTGTTCCTTCTTTTTGTTTGGTTGGATGAAAGAGAAGAAATGAGATAATATCTTATTTTGTTTGTTAGGAGGGAAGGAAGAAGAAATAAGAAAAGTTTTATAATTTAAAACATATATAATAAGCCTTACATTTTTTCCTTTCTGTCTTTCATTTAAATTTGAAGGGATGAAAAATTGTAAAAGAGGAAGATGACTCATATATCATCTTTTCTCTTCTCTTCTTGCATTCTCTCTATCAAACAAAGAAAATTTTCTTCTCCCCTCCTATTTTTCCTCCACCCCTCTTCTTTCCTTCCTACCAAACAAAGCATTAATGTCATACTATCTAAAGTAATTGTAGCTAATGTGTTAGTAAATAAGCTAGAATGACTAAGCTATATAGCATGGTGAAAACAACATAAACATGTGCATCCAAAGAATAGATCGATTAGCCGAAAAATCTAAGTTTATAACAAGGGAAATATTAAACGTCATGAAATTTTATCATGAATTGCCTTCATGAATGATGTGGCAAGTGATAATACAATTGACATTCTGTGTATGGAGGGAATCCCACCAATACTAACTCACCATTTAATTGCCACATCATTCAAGATAAAAAGTCATGAAATATTTTCATGACGTATAGCATTTCTCTTATAACAATTAGAGTGCTCAAAGCAAGCTTACGCTATTTATACATTAGCATGGAATAACATTACAGCTAAAGTGTTAGTATAACTAAGATATATAGCATGGTGAAAACAACATAAACAGATACATGCAAAGAATAGATCGATTACCCAAATCATCTAAGTTTATAGCAATTAGAGTGCTCAAAGCAAGCTTCCGCTTTTTATACATTAGCATGGAATAACATTACAGCTAAAGTGTTAGTATAACAAAGCTATATAGCACGGTGAAAATAGCATAAACAAGTGCATGTAAAGAATAGATTCAATTACACAAATCATCTTAGTTTATAGCGATTAGAGTGCTCAAAGCAAGCTTGCGCTTTTTTTACAATAGCATGGAATAACATTACAGGAGATGTTGGCCTTGGGGATTAGAAAAATGATTAACAAGTACAGTCGGGGCATTCCTATTTCGGCCCCAAATACATCCTGAACTAATTAGGTAAACATGGCTTAACCCAATGTACTATAACCCTTATTTGACCAAGAAACCGGCAAAATTGACAATCTATATCACTAGTGAATTCACAAGAAGTTGTCCACAGGAGACGACAATTTCTAACAGCTGAATCAACAATTCAAGGTAAAAAATGCTTCAGCTCATAGTGCATAATCTAGATGAACGTACACTCATATGTCATATATATATATACACACACACATTGATGGAATAGTACTATATATCAAACTACAGCAAATTTACTTTTAAGTATTACTTCTCAGAGTAAGTACACAGCTGTCTCAGCCCATATATGTCAAAAGATATATATATATATATATATATATATATCAGCTAATTAAAACATAAAATGACATTAATACAAGGACATGTTACTTATATGAGTTAAAGTTGAAACCATGGGTATGTATTGACACATTGAAACCCAGATTCTGTGGGCCAAGTTTTTGAGAGTGATATAGACACACAGATCTCCATTTGTTTGATACGATTGAATTATCACTGTCGAGCAAAAATGAAGATATTTTTATGAAGCTTTCGGGTACTATTATTGGAGGGGTGAAATAATATTGGTGCCACTGAATATGTCTCTAGAGAGAGAGAGAGAGAGAGAGTACTTCTTGTTGAGGGGACCAAAGATGCAAGTGTTTAATTCTCAGGTGGTCCACCCACAAGAGTAACTGGTGATAAATATTAAAAGCAACAGAAGTATGGCAGTGACAATGTCACATGTTCCAAGCATGATTAATTTTGCATTCAAAGGTTCCAGCTGAGCATTTCCAATTTTCAAACATCTACTCCTTCCCACACAGATAAGCACTTGGAAGAATGTTCATAAAACAATCAATTTTATTTTGAATCTCTTCTAAAGAAGACAAATGGAGAGAGGGAAATTCCAAACTGAACTTCATTATGCTATTGAGTTAGTACTGAGCACAAGAAAGAACAAAAACATAGAAGCCTTCAAATTTTTCTCACCTTGTTTTTTCACCTTTTTGTCCCGTTGTTTCTTTACCAATATTAGCAATTCCTAATGAGTTTCAAACCCACAAACAATTTTTCTCTGCATACAAAAAAAAATCAGAACATTTAATCTGTAAGAGTTCATTGATAGATCTATATCAATCACTCACCAAAGCCGAATAATAAGCCATAAATAGAGTTCATTGCTCATGCAGTATATATCATCAACACTCTCTCTCTAGTCCCTATCCATACATATATAGATAGATATTATATATATATATATATAGACAGCTTCTGAACCCTGGCTATCTCCATGATCAGGAAATAGAGAGATACCATATGAATCAAAGCTTCTTTCCTGGAGAGAATAATCATAGATCTGCAAAGTCGGCTAGCGCGCAGAGTTTTCCTTCAACAAGCCTAGCCAGTGCACGAGATGTACGCAATTTTCTTTCAATGCCATTCACAAACACATATCAGCCAGCAAAGAACTAATATAGGTCTTTTGCTCATTTATGCCACAAAGTGAATATTAGAAAGAAAAAAAAAACACACACACACAGAGACATGCTCACAAACATATACTAAAAACATACTAATAAAAGTGTGTAGAATCTATGCACAAACATATAAAAACATACTAATAAAAGTGTGTAGAATCTATTGATAGCTAGATTGCTATGAATAGGATGTTGCCTCAAAATAGCTAACCCCCACCTGGCAGAATGATATGGAAATAGAAAATAGCACCTTATGTACTTATTGTGGATTGAGTCCCTTTCTGTATGCAATTGATCAATAGGGATATACCATATATAGGTAGCCATTTATTGCTGATGCAGCATCATCAAGATTCTCATTTTCAAAAAGCTTTGACACAGTAGTGAGAGAGATTTACATCACCACCGAGCATATATTTGCATGTGAATCTTGATGATGCTACAGCTGCAAACAACGACTGTCAGTCAATCCATGCACCACCGCCGCCGCCGCCGCCGCCGCCTCCGCCGAGGATTTAGAGAGAGAGAAAGGGGTACAGATGAACCAGTGGAGCAATTTCATTTAAGGGGCTCAGTCAACTCACATAGAGAAAATACACAAGTGTGTATACATATAAATAAATATATACACACGTGCTATGTGGCCTATTACCAGTGGTTAAAGCGAAAAACGATGGCGTTACAGAAGAAGAATCTGTAATTATATTTTAAACAACCGAAAAAAACCAACACCAAACTCTATTTTCTATTAGAAACCAATAGTGTTGCAAATCAAAAACATGCCACAAGAAAAACTAATTAACAAATGGAATTGAAAGCAACAACAGCTGGTAGGTTGTTTTTGTTTTTGGATATGTGGGTTAGATTCTCCGGTCAGATTCTGAAGTAGAAAGAGACTGACCGTGTCAGATTCCGGCCAAATAAATAAAACCCAGTTGGTGTATTATTTACCCATGTCAGATTCCGGCGATTAGCCAGAACTTCTAATAGGTAAGATAAAAATTGACAGAAAAACCTAATACACGAAGAGAAGGGTAGGAACAAATATATATAAACTACCAACCAAAAAACAGAAAAAGATAAAAAGTAATCAAATACACTTAAACTGGCAAGAAAATAAGCGAGAGATCTGACTTTCAGGCCAAAATCGGATGCAGATTTGTAAGGTCTGAACTAGAAGAGAGAGAGAGAGAGAGAGAAAGAGGGGGGGTAATAGTGTGGGTAGGGATATGCTGTAGGCTATATATATATACACAAAAAGACTGTGGAATAAATTTACTAAAATATTATGTTTTACATATCATCATGAAATTTGGTTGGTTGATTGTCTGATCCTGTATCAATATAACTGCAGTTACACATCACCATCTCTTCTGAACCCTAATTTTTTTTTTTTTTTTAATGAGAAATACTCGCAATAGTGTATCCTCCTTGGTTCTTGCTATGCAAACCAGCCCATAAAAGAAACATGAGGGTGAAAATGAATAAAGTGGAACCAAAATTTTGAATTTGAGCCAGACTAGGTTAGTGAATTCATAAAAGACATGTTTTCAATTACTAATAATTTTAGGCTTTATTTGGATAAATAGTGGAGAAAAAGAAACAAAAGAATAACATTAGTTGTCATAGAAAAAATGATAGCAATAATAGGAATTCATTTTTTGTTAAATTATGAAAGGGAAGATAATACTCTTTTTTGAAAAAAGGTAAAGGAGAGAAAAGAAAATAAACAATTTTAACTAATTTACTATCATACCTTTTGTATTTACTATTATACCTCTTTATTTCTTTAAATGTTAGGGTTAACTTTTGTATTATGAAAGTTTTACCGACTCTTTATCTTTTCTTTTCAATTCTTTCCACTTATGAGTTATCCTTTCAAATCTTTCCTTATCTTTTATTTTATCTCCTTATTAACAAACCAAACATATAAAACACAATCCTTTCCTTTCCTTTCCTTTCTTTTCTTTTCCCTTCCTTTTCTTTTCTTTTCTTTTCCCTTCCTTTTCTTTCCTTTCCTTCTCATCAATCCAAACTAGCCCTTGAAGTTTTTATTTCTAACTAATGCTACAATGCCCTATTAATTTTTTTGTGCCAACTCCCATAAATATCGTCCAACAAATTTTTTTTATAAACATTAGATACGAATAGCTTCAGCCTCACTAGTGATATTTGTGGTTAGAATTCGACTCAAACCTACTGACACAATGGGATTATGGGCCTATGGGGCCAAGTTTCATTTTCCATACGTGTGTGTTTATATGTTAGTGTCTTATTCAACAAGAGGGTTCACACATTGAATATGTATTTATTAGTAATATCGCAGACAGTAAAGTTGCTCAATTGTGAGCAGAATTAGAATTACGAGAATAGTCTTTTGCATCCAAAGATAAGATTGTATACATCTGATTTTATAAAGACAGGAGTCATGTGTCTTGAATTTACCCTTTTAGCATTTTTCTAGAAATAATGTTTATCCCGATACTTGAGTATAATCAACCTAGTTTCTTATAAATTAGTTATGAAGCACATACATTTTACTTGGGGGTGTCGTGATGGTATCAGAGTTTCATACACGCAGACACGGTCCAGACACATATCGGACACAGCTAGAAGTGTCTTGAAATATGAATATATTTTTTTTGGTTCGACACAGATAAGACACGACAATGATACATTTTGGACACTTCCAGGACACAACGAGATGGTTTGTAATTATTTTTTTTAAAAGAATGAGATTCAGTGCAATTTAGAATATATTATGGATTAATTAAAAAAATAATATAAAATTTAAGAAAATAAAATTCACAAGCATCTAGCTTTAAACTTAAAATTAGTGATATCATTCATGATTATATCGATAAAATGACCAAAAATTATTTTTATATATATATAATAATATATTATATTATTATTTTTTGACGTATCCAATGTCGTATTTGTATCCTATATTTTTAAAATTTATCGTGCTTTCGTGTTCGTATCGTATCGTATCGTATTCGAATCCTGTGCCTACATCTACACTTGTAACTTTATTACTTCATATGATGTCATGAGCAGTACTGTTTCTCTTGAATTGCATGGCTTCATCTTTAGGTGTTGTGACCGAATTGGTAAAACTGGTACTGAAAATTTTAATAACCTAATTTTTATGTGTTGAAGTTTCTAAGTGTAAAGTTAGGAATAAAGGAACAAATTTTATTTCTTAATTTGATAGAGAAAAATCAAGGAGAGAAAAGAAAAGAGGATGGATAGTCATCTCTCTTCTTTTACAAATTTTCATCCCTCCAAATATGGAGGGAAAATAGAAAAAAAGAAGGCAAGACTACTAAAAATATTTCAAATTACAAAACTATTCTTATAATTATTTGATAAACATAGAGTACTATAAAACAGTTATGAGCATAATGGTAAAAATAAATTAAAACTCTCTCTTTCTTTCTCTTTTAACAAACAAAGTAAGGTATTATCTTCTTCCCTTCTCATACATTTTACCAACATAAAAAGAAAAGAATACAATCTTATCCAGGTATATCTCATTCATTAATTCTTCTTTTTCTTTCATTCAATTTTCTTCATGCCTAGCAACGGAGCATAAAATCAAATGGAGCTTTTGATTTTAAGTCGACTGACTATTATAAGTGAATTGTGAAGTATGCGTTTTCTATTGTTTAAGTTAAGAGAGGTAAATAGTCAGTGTAATGTTAAAATTGGAACAATAAGCACAATAACACAAATTCAAATATATATTCGCTTGGTGTAAAATGATACTAAATATTAAATTTCATTCCAGCATTGTGCATCAGCATGCAACAAGTACTATACCTTTATATTTTCCATAACTTTCTTGTAAGTAAGGTGGTAAACTTGGCGGATTTGGACCGGATCAACTATGAGCGGGTCAAATATGGATTGTGATTTATATTCAACCCATTTGTAGCGGATCAAATAAGAGAGGGTTGAATATGGGTCGAGTCAACCCGTCAACTCATATTTGATCCGACTAAACACGAGAGTGACAAACAATAGTGATGTTTAATGTACCACAACACCGACCTCCTCAAAGATTTATGTGTGTATTTGTAATGTGTACAATTAAATTATATATAAATTTTTGCATAATTGTCCTTTTATATTAAAGTCAGGATTCTTTTTGTTTTGAATCTTAACCTTCACAAATTTATATAATATATTTACACACTTCACTATATCATATACTACTTAAAACTTAGAAGTAGTTAATTGAATTACATAATAACATAATTTTTAAAAGTCCCTTTTTAAATCAAACAAGCTTTCAGAATTTCTATTTAAATAAAACTAGGATTTTCTTTAATTTTCAATTCAATTAAACATATCTTTCGCAAAAAAATTTTAAAAAATCAATTAAAGATTACGGTTTATTGTAAAGATCGGTTTACTTTCAATTTAATATTTTCTCTCAAATACTTTTATATAAAATTTTCTTCCAACTTAAATATTTTTTTATCTTAATCACATACTTTTTTATCCTTCAAAGTAAGCTTCCTATATATTATGTATCTATTAATATGTTAAATTTTAAAAGAGAAGGGCAATAATGTCATTATAAGTATAAGAATCAACCATTCTATCATGTAAGGACTCTTGTGTAATTTGATTATAAAAGAAGAAAGAATATTAGCTCCCTATTTAAATTGTAAATAATATTAACTTTTTATTTTACACATTCAATACAACTTGGTTAAACTTAAAAATAAAATAAAATTTATATATTTTTGTGAACTTTTTTTATTTTTGACTAGGCTTAAAACAGGGGTATGTTCTTTCAATGGGCGTAAATTGCTCCAAATTAAAGAATATATCCCCTTTGCGTAACACATATATATATATATAAAGTACTATAAATAACATACTCACATATATATACATAGACGGAGAGAGAAAGAGACATATAGAAGAGTGAGAGGCGGAATTGAAGAAAGAAACTTTAATTCACGTTTTGTTCTATGGGTGGAAGATGGATTGAATACAGGTACTCATATTCAATCCAATTAATCCGCTAATTAATTAATTTATATTTATCTAACTCATTTTTGACCCGCATAAAGAAAATAAGTCATCCATGTTCATTTTTGATTAGGTAGATATGTACGAGTTTGATAAATTTGCACACAATTTGTCACCCCTGCTTGCAAGCATCATTTTGATTTCTCTCTTGTACGCAGTGTATTACATAAATCAATCATTTGGCGAAAAAATTATTAGATAGTTTCATACCACTGATTTTGACTCAACATGACACGCAAATAAAAAATTAAAAAAAAAATAAACACATTTACTTACACTCAAACTTGTTATTGGCCGAGACCATTGAGAAGAATAATTTCTCTATTTGAAGAAGGGGAAAGTGAACTTTATCCTAAAGTTCTGCTAAAAATGAAAAATGAAAAAACTTTACCCGGCCTAAAGCATTTTAAAGTAAAAGTTAAAAAACCCTTGTAGCTTATGATGGTTATCGTGAAGTAAGATCTCGTGGTTAGCACGTGCGCTGAATTGTGACATCTCGTGAAGAAAAGCTGATTTTGATTTGATGATAGAATGGCGTACGTACACCAAAATTGGGTTTTAGTTTTACGTTGTCATACCAGAACCAAAAGCAACTGTAGACTATTACTTAAAACGTTTTTATACTATGTTTTGAGTTGATATTGTAATATAATATTATATTATATTATATTATAGCAGCATGACCGTGACAGAGAACCTGAAAAACCGTTTACGTCTGAAAAGAAAAAGTGGGGAATTATTTGGCGTTAGATTCTCACCATCAAGCCTCCACCTGAACATGGGGCCATGTCCGTACAATCTAATCTGGCTGTTGCGGCATTTTTATTTTCTTTTTGTGAGACTCTCTTGTCTCTTACTTTGCTTGTTCTAATAATTGTGGAGGGCTCCTGCAATTAGATTCCAAATATTAAATGACCTAAACACCCATTAGATTTTGGCTATACACTCCGATCCCACCCTTGGCTCCAATTCGTCTGAAGCACACTATTATTGCGCTATACTCTTTTATGCATGAATTTCCTTTCAAACCTATTTTCATAGTAGGAAGTGATCCATGCGAGGTGAGGTGCACGAACCATTTCTGTGATGCTATCAGGGAGGAAATACAGTTAACAGCGGTGCACACCATACCATTCTTAACACTGATGTGCAGTGTTTATATATATATATATATATATATATATATATTTTTTTTTTAATTTTATTATATTACTATATATATATATATATATATATATATGTGCAAGATAATTATAAAATACAAAATTCTCAAAAGATACATTTATTTTTTGAATTCATTTTGCAAAAAGCCTGTCAACCAATTCAGCATATGCATATATTAAATATATATCTATTTTAATTTTATATTTAATACAAAAAATTATAAAACATTTATATATATTAGTATGTTTATATATATATATACATAGGGGTGTACAAAAAATTCACAAATCCGATCTGATCCGATCCAATCCGGACGAATCCAATCCGATCCATTAGCTAATGGATTGGTGACGGATTAAAAAATTAAAATCCGTTAGCCACGGATCGAATTGCGGATTAGAGGGTCAGAAATCCAATCCGATCCGCAATCCAATCCGTGGCAATATATTTATATATATAATTAGTAATTATATGTATAATAATATAATATACTACATACTTACATGGATAAACCTAAAAACTCAATATATATTATATTTGTTTATTTAACAATTGTGTTCATTTAAAAAGTGTTGTATTTGTTGATCAACTTTTTTTTTTTTTAAATTTTGAAGTAGAAAAAAAAAATTTCAAATAAGAGTACTAGGTCAATCCGTCAATCCGATCAGATCCGATCCGTTCAGTTACGGATCGGATTGGTGGAATGTCACGGATCGGATCGGATTGGATTTTTTTCAATCCGTAATCAGCGGATCGGATTAGGATTATGCAAAATCCGATCCGATCCGTGGTCACCCCTATATATACATGCAAGATAATTATAAAATACAATTTTTTGAAAAAATACATATATTTTTTTAATTCAATTTGTAATAAATTGGAAAAAAGAAAGAAAGTTGGTGGCAAACACAAGTATATCAACTAAATCCATTTTGAAATAAGGATAAAAAAATTTATTTTGCAATATATTTTTTGAATTCATTTACCGGAGGTATTTATGTAATTTTTTAACTTATAGAAAGTCTTTTGCAGGGTCAAGAATGGTCAAAAGGTATCAACGTCTTTTTGTATGGTGTCAGATAGGGTCAGACTTACCTATACATAGTTTGAGATCTGTCTGCAAAATGTTTAGATTTATATGATCTCTAGAAGTAAAGTGTCTCTCCGTGTGAAATAAGTCATAACCATAGAGGGTGTGACTGTAATTTACAATTTGTTTTATATAAGCAAGTAGTACTTATGCGTTTTCACTTGTATGTATGTATATATATATATATTGGTAAATGGTCAGTTGTTTTCACTTGTATATTTAGTTGCATGCATGTTGTCATAATGTTAAATATATATATTACGAGTATAAGTTTGCCCACATTCGATTAAATGTTGGATTTTCATTATTAGAGAGAAAATAATACAGAAAAATCATAAAATAAAACTTAAAAAATGTACATAATTGATAGATCAGGATCAAGCCTTCTGGACGATTGTTGAATATGTATGGATGGTATGAAAAATGATCAAATTAGACTAAAGACAATTAATTTTTTTCTCTAATGAGACTTTATACATTAATATCACGTTTGGTATGCAGAATGGAATAAAATGCTTATTCAAGTGAAAATAGAATGAGAATTTGAATGAAATAGAATGATTATTTTCATTCTATTATTTGGTTTCAAACACGAAATGATGCAGTAATGAAATGATCATTACCATTCTAGTGTTTGGTTAGACCAAGTCTTCGAGGGAAATGATCATTACTAGCATTGCTTCAGGAAAATAATCAAAATAGGAAAAAATATATAATCAGTAATGAGATCTGTATTCTTTCGATCTCATCTATTTAGTTTTTAGTGGCTCACATTCTTGGTTAGAATGTAAGATCGTAATGCTTGATACGTTAGAGCATATGAATTTTTCTATATACTATAGTTTTCACATGTATATATATGTTATATCTATATTTATTATATTACAATAGATATATAACATACATAAATGATCTTTTGCTCACCAATGAACAAGAAATTCATTCACACCAAGCATGGTCATTGTTGAATGTAATTGATATATTTTTTGGGTAATTACTTTTTTCTACACTTAGATCATATCCAACGGTCATTATACTTGGTGTGGATAAATTATTTTGCTCACTAGTGGGCAAAAGATCATTATTCACGCATATATATAATATATAATTGTAATTGTAATTGTTATTGTATTTTTTTTGGTAATTACTTTTTTTTTTTTTACACTTAGATCACATTCAACGGTTATTATGTTTGGTGTAAAAAAATTATCTTGCTCACCGTGAACAAAAGATCATTACTCACATACATATATAATATAGTTATATATATGAATGTAAAAGCTTTAAAATCAGCTTTTAAATATATTGTTGAAAAATAGTATATCATACTATTTAATATATAAAACAATTATACTAACAAGTTAAATCACACAAATTATATATATTCTAAAACATCATAAGAAAATCTCTTACCATTTCACACTATATAAAAACTTCTATAAGTTTATACCTGAACTTATGTATAATACATATATCGCATGTTATATAAACAATAAGAAATATAACACAGTCAAGTAACTCATGTTAATTATATATTTTATAACTTAACATACAAATAAAATAATACCAAATAACATTTAGATCGAGGTAAAAGTTAGACTTTATATCTTTAAGACAGTTAACGCCCCGCATGGTACTGAACGAATTCAATGGCGTTTGTCTCTCATGATACAACGATCTCTCATCGATCAAAATCAGCACTCCAATTTGATTGTCTCATCGAACCACCAATGTTTTGTACTCTCTTGGACTTCACTTGACCTATGGGTTTACTTGGCTAGGACTCAACCACTTTCTCAACTTTGAGTTAGACCCTAACTCAGTGGAAAGACTAAAAGTTATGCTAGACTACAATTGGTGTATATACGGAGAAGGAGAAATGAAGATCTCTCATAAAAAAAATTACAAATGAGGTTGGAGGGCCTCTATATATAGACTTCGTTTGAATCATCACAGGTTGTGATGGTTCAGCTCCTAAGTAACTCTTTATCATTACAATCTCCAATGACCACACAAGTTTCACACTCTTAACAAATTCCTAACACTAACAAACCGACTAGACTTGCATTTTCACTTGTCACCGCAACACAAGCAACAAACAAAGTATAAATACTCGAGAAGGACAGACACTTAAGAGAGTACAGTTGAAAAGTTATTGCATCAAGATAAATAGCTTTTGACCTTGAATCTTCCCTAGTGTAATACCAACGAATTTACTTGGCTAACCAGTGACATAAAGTTGTGAACTATTCAACCGTTTGTGTAAAACCAGACAATAGTATACACACAATATTGTTAAAACAAAGTTAGTTCTTTCGATTGTATACATTTCGGCCTTGAACAAATTATAGTATTCATGAATGCTCTAGAGAACTTAGTCTTTTATTCCCATAGAAGCAGCCCATTTCATACTCATTAGGTGATTCTTTATTAAGAGTTTCTTGTCATACTCCACTTGAATTTTCAAGATATAGGACTCACTAAAAGCATTTGCTTAATTTAATACCCACAACAGGCAACACTATGTCATCATAGGAATAGGCAGAAGACAAAATCTTCCAGTGATGCTAGTGAATCACTCAAAATTTAGTTGTCCATCTGAATCTAGATCTTGGGATCTCCAGCCAGCTAAATACATTAAGGTGACTTGTTAGTTTTAGGCTTTAAGCCCATTTCCCTTGATGACAATGACACTTGTTCTCTAATTCAACCTTACATATATGTGGCCACTAGATTGTTCTTTGATTTATACATTCTATAGATATTTTTCTCATTTGAGAGCAGTGGTACATATGTTAGCTAATTTAAAAAATTCTTTAAGAATTTTCACAACTTCTTATTCATTCTTGCTTTATTTAAAATAACTAGCTTATATTTCACGTCTACATCTTTAATATTAAAGATATGTCCATTCGTGGATCTAAAGTCTTTAATATCCTTTAATTTTAACGTCATTTCATGATAAATGCAATTCTTAATTTTAAGATGGATCTCAACCATCTTAATACACTTAGTATTCTTTTGGGTTGCTTGTATATCAAGTTATGTGAAACTTGTCATTTAGATCACAACGACATAATTAGTAACACATATTCATCCAGAATATCTTTAGCATGAATTATACTCATTGACATGTAACCATCTAACATATGTCATTGCTTTAGTTTTTATTTCAATCTACACATAGATTTCCCAAGTTTGTACTCTCTTTTCAAGATTTGAAGCTATGAACATACCCCCCTCAGTTGTTTCTAATCAATTTTTCATTAATAGAATCACATTATATATTCTCTTAAATTATGAACAAGATATATCCCAATAATTTTAGGATTAAAATACTACCACATTATCTAGACACTCCCACATTTATAAGTATTTATAGGAAGATATTAGATCTTTTCATATATCGATCAACTAGTATCTTAATAATTTTCTTAACAAGGTATAAAAGTTTCTTAAATTTTGGAATTCATTTCCTGATGATTTTAAACTTTTTTTTTAAAGAAAAATTAAGGCTCTTAACATCTATAAAAATCTCATATGATTTCTCTTTCATTAAGCTTTCAAGATACTTCAAAAAGATTATTTTCTAGAGAGAAAACATAGAGATATTTTTAGAGCAGAGATTTTTTCTCTAATTCTTTGTTTATATTTCTTTGAGAGATCACACACATATATACACTATGAGTGATTGAGGTTGTATCTCTCTATCTACTTGATCAATCATTCGAATACCGCTTCAAAGATTTCTTATTGATCAAGTTACTGGATCATTTGATTTATTCTACAACGTTCGTTGGTGAGGAAGAAGAAGAAGATCGTACTATGAAGGGGACAAAATATTTGCTAAGTGTTTATATTCTTTCAATTACTCTTTTGCAAAAATTGTGACTTTGGCCGGGGGTCTGCAGCAATTGGACAAATGAGTTACAAGAGTAAGCCTGAGACATTTTGCATCAAGTTCTTGTCAGAGTAGAGTAGGTGTGAGTCTGTGACAGAGTGTGTTATACTTTGCTTTGACGATAGTGAATTTGGTTCTCCGAGGCTACAAGTCTCACACGTGATTTTTTTTCGATCGGGGTTTTTCACGTATATCTGGTGTATTCTTTACTATATTCCACTTTATTTTATTTACTTGCATTGTGGGATTGCTTTAATTTTAATTGGACTTAAAAATTAGGATAGACTGAAAAATTAAACAAACGAGCGAGTAAACCTATTCATCCCCTCTATGTTTTAATTAAACTTTCGGAACCACTTTCGCATCGCGCAACTTACATATATCGCATGTTATATAAACTATATGAAATAAAACATAGTCAAATAACTCATGCTAATTATATACTTTATAACTTAGCATAAAAATAAAATAAATATCAAAAGAACCTGTAGATCGAGGTTAGAGTTAGACTCTATGTCCTTAAGATAATTGACACCCCGGATGATGCTGAACGGACTTAATAACTCTTTGTCTCCTAGGATACAACGATCTCTTGCGGATCAAAAGCAGCACTCCTGACACTTTGTCTCTTAGAATACAATGACCTCATCGATAAAAAATAACACTCCAATTTGATCGTCTCAACCAATCACCAATGTGTTGTACTCTCTTGGAGACATTCGGTTTACTTGGCTATGACTTAACCACTTTCTCAACTTTGGGTTAGACTCTGACTCAACCACTTTTTCAACTTTGGGTTAGACTCTGACTCGATGGAAAGACTAAGGGTTATGTTATACTACACTTGGTGTATATACGAGAAGGGAGAAAAGAAGATCTCCAAAAAAAATATATATATATTTTGCAAATAAGGCTGGAGGGGCCTATTTATAGACCTCTTGGTCTCTTTTCGGTATGAACAGAATAGACATTGGTTAAACCATCACTGATGGTTCAGTCCTAAGTAACTTTTGATCGTTCCAATCTCCAACGACCACATAGGTTTCACACTCTCAATGAATTTCTAACGCTAACAAACTGATTCGACTTGCATATCCAATTGTCACCACAACATAAGCAACAAGAAAAGTTTATGTGGGACATAATTTCTCATTCACACTGTAATTTTTTAACAGATATAGGTTAGAGAGATAAATACATGTAACAAAATTAAAAAAGAAGCGTGAGAAATGAAATGAGCAATTTTGTGAGAGAGCACGCAATTTTTTTTTGGTAATTTAGATTTTATTTTTTAATTTTACTTGAGAATGAAAAAATCATTGCATAAATTGAGTAGTGAAATAATTTTTATTCTTCATTTTAGTTTTTTCGTATCAAACAAAGAAATAGGTCCAAAAAAATAAAATCAACATTATATTCTATTTTATTTCATTCAAATTTTTTTTCTTCATAAAGGCAAGATTTCATTTCAATATGATTGAGACAAGTTACAACACGAGATGTACTCCATCGACAGAGATACTTTCTTGAATATACCTAGGAGTCTCATAAAGAAATTTGTTCTTAAATCTAGTCCTTAGAGCCCACCCGGCTAAGTGGTAAGCGACAGTATTAGCCAATCGAGGCACGGAGACAATTGAAAATTTTGAACGCTCATTTATCCACCGTTTCATGTCTTCCACAATAGCACTCACATGCCAAGGAGTAACGTAAGATCCATTTACAGCCTTGGCTACAACCTCTGCATCCAATTCAAAGACAATGTTATCCCATTCCTATCCAATAATTGTGGACATAGCCATCCGCAAAACAAATGCTTCAGCCATTGTAAGGTCTTTAACCGATGAAAAGAAAATTTGGGTTGTAACTCGAACAACCTCTTGACAATCTCGCCCTACTATGCTACCTCCTACTAATTTTGAAATTCTGTAAAAGCTGGCATCACAATTTACTTTAAGAAATTTTTTTGGAGGAGATCGCGACGCACACCAAACACAAGATAATTGCTTTCAATCGAGATAGTCAATTCTCAAGTGAAGAATATAATTTACTGTACTTTTTATCTAGCAAGTAATATATTTTGAGAAATGCTAAACCTCACAATTTTATTTCACGAATTTTAACTCGAATCTATGTGCCAGGTGATAATACCATAGGGACTCCGTGTATGGGGGAATTCCACCGATAATAACTTATCATTTAATTTTATCTCCTAAAATAATGGAGTATACCACATGTCACATATATTCGAATTAAAATTCGTGATATTTTTTCGAGACGTGTAGCATTGCTAATATATTTTACTTTTTGAAAATCACCACATAAAGCCCCTGAGTTTCAATTGAATCGAGAGACGCCCACATAACATAACATCAAACAGCAAGACATTTATTGTGAAATTAAAATTGATGAGAGAGAAAGAGAGGGGGCAGTCACATGGGACGAACGTGAAGGGAGGTTTTGTAAAACCATACATTTGGGACCATCCGTGCGACCGCCACGTGATGTGCGATGGGGAGGACAGGGTGCCGACCACAATTTTGTCCAACAATCAAACTGTGTTATATATAAATAAATATATATCCGGTACGAGAGAATAATCAGCTTTATTTGTTTATTTGCTTTTATATTTGCTACCAAAAAAATAATCAAAGTTTAGTTATTGGAAAAAACCACTAATTATACTCATGTTCATGCTATATACTATATTGTCATAAATTTTTGTTGCACATCTGGATTGAAAGAGTCTTGATCATATAAAAAAGTTTTTGAATTAGATCGCAAGAACCATAAGAAAGTAATATTAAAGCAAATTTTGGTGATATAATCTTTCCTCTTTTAGAAAAGATATTTAGAGTTAGCTTAGCTTCTAAGACACACGAGTTGACAAGTATGTGCACTTAATTCAGAAAGATGACCAGCAACACTATGTCACTTGGTGTGGGACTCAAAACACCTTTACTTATTTGTGATAGGCTCCCCCATTTAGATATTATGCTCTTCATTTTTGTTCACTAGAAATAACTTATCCATATCAACCAAAATAATAAATAAATAAATTACATGAATGATGCTTTGGGTTGCATGAAATCTAATACATACAATCAGAATTATGAATAATACTATTCAAATTTTAAATATATATTTGGATAAAGTGCAAAAAAAAAACTCCTTATATAGAAAATGTGCAAGAAATACTCAGCTATTTAGTATGAGCATATAAATTCCTATAATTATAAATTTTGGAACAAATTGCTTCTAAGACGTCACATTTTCTGAAAATCCAAAAACACTTTTTTTGTCATTTCACGTTTTGCTTTTTTATATATACATATATTTATAAAGTAAGGGTATTATAGTTATTTCATTTTTTAATTTCATTTCAAATTAAAAATTTGTCCTTTTTGGCGCAAATTGAAAAATGTAAGAGGTTTTGCAAACAACAGAAGAAGTCTTTGAATATTTTTTATATAATGAGGGGATTTTTTTGGTATTTTACCCTATATATTTTTAAAATTTTATATTCCAAAGCATTGATCCAAGTTCAAAAGAAAAGCATAAAGTAATTTGAATTTTGGATTAGAATAGTGAAGCAATTGTCTCAATTTGTAGCCGGGACAGAACTTAAAGCATAAGTTCACATGATCACTATTGTTCTGTGATGATTGTTTTATTCCCTTGACAACAATAATCATTCATTAGTTGGTTGTTGACTGTCATTCGACTCACACCTGAAGTGATTGGATATGATTCGACTATGTTTATATCGGAAAATTTATTCTAAACACCACATTTTCATTAAAAAATTCACTAGTGTTAAATTAATTAACATGAGCTCTACATATAAATAAAATATTTGGAAACAGTGGTTTGTGGTTTTGCTTAGATTTGCATTAAACCACGGGCTATTATATAATTAATGATAAATTTGTTAATTGAGGTCATCATATATTTGATAAAATGAATGAGGATGCGAGTTCATGGTGAAAGTGTTCTCGTGATAGCAATTTCATTACCATTCTTTGATTATATGTATATTTGCTTATTTATGAGGCCAAAATATATATTCTCTATGTATTTTTTTAGTAATTCACAAATAACATTAATCTCTGCACCGATTAGAAATAAAATATGAGAAATATAATTAAAATAGTTTAGTCATGTGCACCGATGATTAATAATTGCACTAATGAAGAATATGGCTTGTAAATACAAATTGAAGCCAAATCTAAGACATAAGGCTATGTTAGGTATGCTTGAATGAAATGCCCATTTCAATTTCGTGTTCCCTTTCTAATGTTTGGTAAACCTAATTAAAGGTGAAACACAAGAAAACTGAAATGACCATTCCTCTTCTCAAGTCAAGAAATGTTCATTCCAATCTCACATACAATGTATATAAAATAATGGCCAAAATGCAATAACCCCCCCTCTAGTTTTAAAATGGTGCACAATACCCTCCTCTTATTTTTTTGGGTGCATTAAACACCCTCCAACTTATAATTTGGTGCAATTTGCCCCTATTTGGCACTATTTTCGTTAAGAATTGATATAAAATGACAGAAATACGCTCATAAATAAAAAAATAGAAATTAAAATTAAAAAGAAAAAGAAAAAAAGTGATTAATTTACCCAAAAAGCTATTGAAAAAAGAAAATAATAACAACTTTAATTTGCCGAAATACCGAAAGAAATTATCAAAAAATATCAAAAAAAATAAAACTTTAATTTATAAAAAAAAAATTTACCGAGAAAAAAAATTGGTGAATTAAAGTTGTTTTTTTGGGTAAATTTTTTCGACAAATTAAATTTATATTTTATTTTCTTTTTTTGGTATTTTTTGATATATTAATAACTCTTTTTCTTTTTCTTTTTAATTTTTATTTATATATTTTTTTATCTATGAGGATATTTCTGTCATTTTACATCAATTCTTAACTCAAATAGTATCAAATAGGGGCAAATTGTACCAAATTATAAGTTGGAGGGTGTTTCATGCACCCAAAAAAAGAGAGGGGGTATTGTGGATCATTTTGAAACTAGAGGAGGGTTTGTTGCACTTTGGCCAAAAATAATTGAAGAAGAAAAAACTCTATCTATCCAGTAACAATCATCGCCTCCAACAATCAGATAAAGCTGTACAACCGAAAATAAACCACCCTCAACAACTGATAAGTAGAACCTCTACTGGTTTTTCATGGTTTTCTCAAATCTCTCTCTTCACAATCTTTTTATTCATGTGTACCAAACATAATCCAAGGGTTGGGCTTTCTCCAAAGATTGGAGAGAGGGGCACGTGCTTTGCCCTTGGCCATAGTTGCCCCACTAATTTTTCCTTTTTATATTCTTGTATATAAATTATAAAATTCATAAATGTCCCCTCTAAAATTATCTTTTTTTCCCCTTGGACCCATGTTTACCTATTAAATTTTTTTACATGTATATAATTTATAAAATTTCTAATGATCCTACCTAAAATTATTTTTATTCTCTTAAAATATTTTTGCATTCCCTTTTTTTATCTTTAAAGTTCTCTCTCTTATATATATATGTATATATTATTTTCTTCTTTGTTTTTTTTCTTCTTCTTGCACTCATGTATGCGCAATAAACTTCTTTTCTCTATTCTTATTCTTTTTTTATTTTCTTTTTCTTTAAATTTATTGTTGAAATTTCATACAATTGGGCTTATTTGACAATTTTTTTTTTTTTTTGTGTTCTTGTTGGCAAATTGGTGAAAAAATAAACAAGTCACAAAAATACATGTGGTAATGTTTACGACACCTATTTTTCTTTTTAACACGTCTATTATGCCCCTCTGAATCAAAATTTTGGCTCTGCATGAAAGAGAGTATATGCTGTATAAACATAAACACATTATATAAATTTATTTATTTCTTAAAACAGATCATCAGTTTGCATGGTCAACTCTTTAGTATTAATTATTTGTTTGTGTTTATAATTAAATTTTCAATGTAATAATCAATCAAGCAGAAAACTACTAAATTTTGTATAATAAATCAGTGGCTTACGCGGGAAACTATAAGTTACTAAAACTTATATAAATATTAATTATTAGAGAGTGGACTTGAATTTTAATCACCCATGAGTCATGATATAGGCATATTGCTCGAGATGCTGGGCTCAGCAGCACTACTGAATTTGGGCTAATGTCGTGATGTTGGGCTCATAAGCAAAAAATTTGGGCTGGACTAAAACCAATTATGTCGGCAAAATTTTCTGGGCTCGCTAACATCTCTCACTCTCACAAAGAAAGGAGAAGAAGGGACGGTTCTTATCCCGTATCTTATCCTTCAAAAATTGAAAAGATTAAAGGTAAATGATAGTGTTTAAGTAATATCTTTGTAATTTTAAAATGGGTAAAATGCTCAAACACCCCCTCAGGTTTGAATTTATTACCCACAGATTAAACTTGTATCAAAAAAAGCTCTAACACCCCCTCAGGTTTGGTTAAATTAGTCTTAACACCCCCTTTTGCCAAAAATTCCCTCAGATTATTTCTCTATAAACTATGTAACTTAAATAATAATTGATTATTAAATATAAACTATGTATCATAAATAATAATTTATTTAAAAAATAATATATTTAATAATAAACTATGTAACATAAATAACAATTTATTTAACAAATATATAATTAATAATAAACTATATAGCATAAATAATAATTTATGTAACGAACTATGTAAATAATAATAAACTTTATTACATAAATAGTAATTTGTTTAACCAACTATGTAGCATAAATAACAATTTATTCAACAAATGTCTAATTAACAATAAACTATGTTGCATAAATAATAATTTGTTTTGAATTATAAAATATGTAATATAAATAATAATTAATTTAACAAACTATGTAATTAAAAATTAATTTAACTAATAATGAACTATGTATCATAAATAATAATTTATTAAACAAATATCTAATTAAGAGAGAGAATCTAAGGGTATTTTTGGCAACAGGGGTGTTAAGGCTAATTTAACCAAACCTGAAGGGGTGTTAGAGCTTTTTTTGACACAAATTTAATCTGTGGGTAATAAATCTAAACCTGAGGGGATGTTAGAGCATTTTACCCTTTTAAAATTGTACTCAACAACTAGAAATATAAAATTATTATTTAACTCATATTCCATAAATATAAAAAAATATGATAGTAATTTAATCATTATCCTTTCTCTCCTCTATCTTGTCGAAACAGGAATGTTATCTTCTTTCTTTTTTTCCTCTATTTTTTCAATCATAAATATAATTTGTTACTATCTTCTCCTCTCTTTCCTTTTCTCCCATAACTAATATTATCCCCTCTTTTCTTTTCTATATCCAAACGGATTAATTCTCGAAATATAGAGGCAAAGGTTTTGGAGAAGAAGTTTTTCAGCTACATTTATATTTGCGTCTAACGTATGTACATATACATATACATATACATATACATATATATACAAACAAAAATTTTCAAGTAGATTCCCTGGGCGGATATAACTAGGTACAGTACAGTGCTTATTGGTTTGCTTCTTCCTTAAGGTCTTTAATTCTTTTTTTATTTTCTTTTTTGTGGTGATTTTTATCTTGTTTCTCTTTATAACTTGGGAGCTTGCATGTTGGGTGTTCTTTCTCTTTTTATCTCTGAAAATCCTTTTATGGGTTGTCTTATTTTTGTAAGATTTTCTGATTATTTATGATAACCCTTTGTTTTTGGGTTCCCTTTAAGGGTTTGAACTAAATTCGAGGATTTTTTGTTTTAGAACTTTATTGATTTTAGATTCTTGCGTCAAATCCTTAAACGTTGAACTTATCTGGGTTTGCATGAACTTTGCAGATAGGATTCTAGTCTGCGAATTTTTTTAATTTGTTCATTCATCTTTTTTGTGTTACTGTTCTCAAGAGGAGGGTTGTAATCAGAAGCTGTTGACTGATTGTTGAAGAGCCAGAGGTCCAGTTCAACCAGGTCTGTTTCTTCCACCAAAATGTAAATCTTGGCCTATTATGTGGTTCTGTTGATTTAGTGTTGTGAATTTTGTATGTTTGTTTCCTAGCCATTCTGGGTTCAGACCTTCCTTTGCAGATTTGAATCTCTCTTAGATGATTTGTATGTGCTTATTGAAGATAGTTAGGTATTATTTTGGGATGGAATTTAAGTGTGCCATTAAGTTTCATATCAGCCTTGAGCTTGCTATTTTTAATTTTTTATATTTCGTAGATTTTTTTTAGGTTAAATATTTATTATTCCATCCTCGTAGATTTTTTTTAGGTTAAATATTTATTATTCCATCCCTAGTTTAGAGAGAAGATAATTTTGAGTTTAAGCAAATATGCTGTGTTGGGCATTTGGTTTGATGTTGCAATTAACTTTTGCAAAACTGAGTTGATTGGTTTAGATCTAATTAAACAATAACTCCATAAAATTCGTCGTGTTTTCTTTGCATGGATGCAGAGAAATATAGTTACCAAAACGCCTAGTGAGTTAAGGGGTTTCATATTTGGTTAATGCCCTAATGTGTAGATAACCTGAAGCATATATGACACATATATGATGACCTATGGACATATGTGCAAGTCCTATGTTGTGGCTATGACACTTGGTGCCTTGCATGGAAGATGAGCTGTCAAAATGCCCACTTGTCATAGTGGATTTGTGAACATAGACACAACTTTCGCGTATTCACGTGGATTGCTTGGTGACATCATGGAAGATAAATCATCAAATTGACTGGTGAAAAAATAATGGCATTGTGAATTGTCTAGTAATTAGCCTAGATGTGTAGCTGTTTAGGTGATCGCCCACAGTAAATGGTCTATGTAGTAAGATATTGATGATACGTGTTCTATGATTTGAGGACAAGGACACAACTGTCGTGTTTTGACATGGATCCAGTCAAACATGGTTACTCCCCAAACTCTATACGTATCTTTGTGAATTTACCATATCGATCACATTCATTTACCTATGTTAAAGAGTGTATTTCCATGTGGATGAGCCATGGATGGTAAGACAGTGATGAAGATAATAAATATGTGATAAATTTCTTGTCAAAAAATCATAATGCATATATACTTCCATAGCATATTTAAATAAGTAATATAATAGCATGAATCCCATTATTTTCCTGAAATCTATCACTTATTAAACATATATTGGCAATGTATTTTATGTCACAAAAAGAATGAAGAGAATGCAATAATAAAATTATAGCTTCTTTTAGATGTTCTTTTCTCAGTTCATACAAATGCAACAAGATATAACTTGTAAGCCACTATAAAATTATAGAATAATGTACTGAATTTTTATAAACTAATATATATCTGACCCACAGATAGCGAAGAACACTGATACCCAACAATTTATATACCATAATGCTTGTTTTAAAACAGTGAAGACGGTATTATGAATACTGAAATTGTTGCTCCAAAAAAATTATTCTCTCCGTTAGATCTCCTTTTAGTAGAAGAATAAAAGGAAAGGTGACAAATCTCTATAAATAAATTGGTATTGTGCATTCTAATATTAGTTTTCATTATTTACATCTTGATTGGAAGAGTACCATTCTTATTCTTTGAACTACCTAACACATTCCAACCATGTCATTTATATAAACATAAACTTACATTATACACTTTGTACCATGTGGGTTGGGTCCAATGTTCAGGTTCCATTTCTATGGACCACAATGCTTCATGTTCTGATAAACATTGATATAACCCATATATGATTACAATTCAGGTAAAAAGTGTACGTTTTAGAAATTACTTTAACAGCCTTGAAGTATGATTTATTTTTTTGGTTGGGAGAGGGGACTATACGTGACAAATTAGTTGGATGATTGAGTAGAGGTTGAGATATTATCCTGAGAAGACTGGATGGTGGAATTAAGCATAAAACTAAATTAAAAACCATAAACGATACAGAAGTGGTCAGTTGAGGACAAAAAGTTGTAGATTACATGGTTTAGTGAGACAAAAATTCTTAATTTCTCCACATGATGGTGGATGTTTTGAGAGTTAGAAAGGTGAACTTTATAAAGTAGGTGATAGATTTTGGAAGATAAAGATAAGGAATGAGATGTCTTGGTGACATTCTACAAACATTGTATAGTTTGGTCAGGGACAATTGTAATTAAATATCTGGTGAGGAGGCTTGGTAGATAGACCATTTTTCTAAAAAGATGTACAAGGCAATTGCACCTGGACGAGAGAAGGCAGAAAGTGGTTGGATTTGCTTTAGCCTTTTTTGAAACTCTAGACAAAATAGTAATTTTAAAACTACTCAACTAATTCCAACAAAAAATAGCAATACCAAGACTTGTGATTAACCACACATTAACTTGGAGACCAGTCAGGCCTTGACATGTAAAAGTAGTTGTTAAGAATACAAAGTCAAAACCATGGTGAGCCCAAAATGGACTTATAAAAGAAATGGTGAGCCCAAAATGGATGGGCAATTGCATAGCCCTTGGCTTTGTGATATCAGAGATAGAAAGATTATAGAAGTTGAAAATAGAAGGCCACCAAGGAAAGTAGTTTCAACAGGGCTTTCTATTGTAAAAATTCTTCAGTTTAGGAACCTTAATATAGCAATCCAAACAGTATGGTCTCTGTTGCCCCAAGCTTGAGAAACCGAACCTCTACTTTATGCCAAATTGGGGACAAGAACTCATGATAAACGAGAAACTAAGCAAATGGTTTACTGACAAGTACCTTTCTCTTTCCTAGTTCCTAGACATTAAAAGATTTTTAGTAAGACCTTTTTTCAAGTTGTATTTGACTCAAGGTAGGCTACGTTAGATTGAATTGGGGCCTTCTGATTCCTCTCTAAAAAAGTGACCCATCAGTTTTTGGCTATGCCTTATAGAAATAGCATAAAGTAACAATAATACTTATTTCCATATCAGTGTCACCCAAACTTTCTCAGTGGACTTCATTGTAGAGACCACTATATATATCAATGGTAGCTCCACAACAATTGTCTCCCAAATCTTTGACTTTCTAGAGAAAACAGCAGATATCATCCTAAACTTGGGGCAAATTATGTTAAGAAGTTCCATTTTGATCTCTAAAATTTGAAGCTAATCAAACGATTCATGAGTAAATAGAAGTTCACCACGCTGGACATTCTTCCAGGACTCCAAACTTTCATCTTTTACCATCTACACAGCAGAGGTCTTGGCTAAAGGACTAGGACAAGACTTGCCTTTGGAGTGACCATTCCCGATAATTTCACCCTTTTAGTTTCTGCACCAGTCGCCTTCACTTCCTCCAAATTTTTACAGCCTGAGTTAGTTCCCGTGGGAGGTATGATAGATTGCTGACCTGCTGACATAGTCTTACACAATCTCACCAACCAAATGAAATATGCATGGCACATCTTTGTGCTTCAACATGAAATCTTTGTAAAGCTTTCTTTCTAAGTTGCTAGCAAAAGCCCGAGAAATGTGACAAAAAAATAGTAAGAAGGTAGTGGTGAGCTTACAATAATGGTAACTCCTGTGGGCTATCTCAATGTCCATGATACTATCTTTTCTGACACCTACCCAATATGAGCATATGGTTTAACTGAGGCCATGGCCTTAGAGCAAAATGATGAAACATGATTCATATTGCCGACCCCATATAGTGGGTAAAGGCTTTTTTGAGTTGAGTTGTACATGTCCAAATTGAGCTCCTAAGTGATGTATTCCTATTTCTATGTCTCCCCTTCTAGTATTTAATTTTATGATCATATTGTTCATTAATGAATGCTTATGTACAATGATTCTGGAAATGGTTTGTATCCTTTCCTCATTTTTGTTGTTTGTTATTTTACTATATGAAACTTGTAAATTTACCTATGTACGCTGAGTTTGCATGCAGAAGAACCATAGACGTGAAAGTAAAAATGTAAATAATTGTATAAAGGTTTCATGACAAACCTGCATTAGACCCTTCTGCTAATGCATATTATATTACAAGTACATTAACATGAATACTAATCCAATGAGTGGTAGACACAGGGCTGTGCTCACAAAGTGTCTGAACATAATATAAGGATAAGTTTCCTACAACGGCTTCTTTTTATGACTTCTAAAATGTTTCGTAGTCGTTTATTTTCTTCCCATTGACTTATCTTGCATACCGACTTGTCTTTCATCCTTCACTTTTACTTAAATTTAACCTTCCTTTTTCTCTTAGTGCAACAACATGGTGGTTTAGGTATGTTGTTCTGTCATCTAAAAATCAACCCAAAGGAAGGTTGGAGAATATTGGTACTATTAGAGCTTAAATATCTGTCACAAGGCAGAGTACCGCTGAAATTTTTGGATCCTACTACTTTGTGGCCTAATTTTTGTGCACTAATGTGTTAGGGTAAGGAAGGCATGGCAAAGTAGGTTTTTTTTTTTTTTCAAGTCTTTTGTCAAGCCAACGCTAGAGGTGTTTTATGTTTAGTCATGGTCTTAGACTAGGTGTGCTTCTGCTACAAAACCAAAATTTTGCATTTTGTACTTGGGAGCTTTATTATACTGGCTTCCTTCTGAGGAATGGGCAAATGGCAGTCCTTTTACAATTGACCCAAACAAGTTGGATTCTACTTCAATTTCTCTTGCCCTTTCTAATGCTTTGTTCGGTATGAGAAAAAGAAAATTGGAAGGAAGGTAGGAGGGATGGAAAAAGTATCCTCAGAGAAGCTATCTTTCCTTTCTTTTCTCTGGTTGGCGGAAAAGAAAGGAAGAACGTTAGATTGAGCATCGCTTTATTTTACCATTTCTATTTATGTATTAAAGAAATGGTCTTTTTAAGGAAAAAAATATAAAAGGGAGTCATTTCCCTCCTTTTCGTTCATTTGTGATGGAAAGGAGTTGCTGGGCATGGGGAATTTCTCCTTCCTTTCTTGCTTTTCATATCTTCTTCCTATGATATGATGGAAACTCCATTGTTGTCTTCCCTTTTCCTTAGCTTTGCCTTCACACACTTTGCTCCCACTTTTACTATTAATTAAAAAGATGGGTATGTCCTTCACGAGGACGTGAATATGAGGTCTTGTAGTCACTTTTTGCAGATAATGTAGGTTACATTTGTGTTCAATCCACTCTTCCTAGCATGTTTCCTTAACGGGACAAACACTTGCTAATAAATTTGTATTAGCATTTTTTTTTATATTGGCATTTTCCTATGAAAAAGTAAAACAACAGTTTATTTTCTTTTTTCTATAACAATTTATGTATAATTTTGTTGAATGAAGGAAAATAGTGTAGACTAAAATTGGTTGTAGTATGATCAATGTCTCCTCTAATGTTTAATTTTTTAAAGTCATTTTTAATTACTTCATCCATGTTAGTTTTGGCGCCATCTCTTACCTTCTATGCAAACTAATCTTTACTTTTTAAAAGGCGCGTCAACGGGTCTACGTTATACATGTCCATATCACCTAGGTCTATTTTCTCTTATTTTGTCACTAATAGGCATTATTCCTAAACTCTCTCTCACACTCTGATTAGTAAATCTATCTTTCCTAGTCACTCCTATGATCCTATCATCGACATCAACATCCTCATTTCAATTACGTGAATGCGTTGCTCTTGTTTCTTTTTCTTTAAAAAAAATAATAATAAAGAAAAAAAGAAAAATAAATGAGAGAAAATCGGTTAAGATGGTTTGGACATTTTGCAAAGAAGACCTTTAAATGCGCCAGTTAGGTAGAGTGACATAGTCCAAAGTTAAAGTGGGTAGAGTCAGTAAAGAAGGATATGATAGCATATGGTTTGACTAAGGTTAGATAGAGAGGAATGGAAACATAGGATTCATGTAGACGACCCCAAGTAGTTGGGAAAAAGGTTTTGTTCATTACCATATTAATGAGATTTCTTTTTCTTAAAAATAACAAGTCAACCAAGTTGGAAGGGAGGGGGATCTTTTTATGTTTATATAGTTTTCTCCAGGAATAAGAGGATTAGAACAAGAATAAATAGAGATTGTATGAAAATTGTATGACTCTATAAAAAACTAATAAAATGTATTGATCTTAGTATCTTACCTAGTATATAGTTGTCATCAAGCACTAAAAAAAAGGAAATATTGGAACTATATTTACCATGGTGAACCCAAGTCAGGCATATAGCCCTTCTACACCATTGAAAGGAGAAGGGATGAAAAAAACTGTTTAGGTTGGACTGAAAGTATCTGACCTGTTTATTAAAAGCAAGATGGTATGGGTTACATAAATTTGGAGTTGTTGTGGGAGGTAGATATGCAGAATTTTCAATGAGTTTGGACCAAGGTTGCTGTGAATCAGTTTAATGAATGTGTGGTATTGAATATATTTGATAATTTGCTTCAAGCTCAACATGTGCCTGGATGTTGCATGGACCTCAATTTAACAGTTTTGGCAGGTATGCAGTGGTGAAAAGAGTCTTATATAAGAGGCATTTCTTCATCTATCTCGAGAGATGAAGTTGCTTTGTCATTATCAAGGCCTTTGCCTTTCTGTTTTCTTGACCTCAAATCCTTTTAGTGCCAATCCATGAACCAGTGGAACATTAAGAAGCACTCTAGGGATTATGCTTCTGGCAAGTTGAAAAAGAGGGTTTGAGGCAGTCTCTCGTATTCCTTTCAGATTGGATGGAACATGTGAAATCTTTTTCTGTTCAAAGGGATTATAGGAGGAAGGAGTAGCTTAAATTGGGTTCTGGTAAATTGGATGGAGTTGCATGATTGGCGATGTAGTAGGAGGACAGTGCTTAAGATGTAATAAGAATGCCTATTATTAAATTTGTTGGGACAGAGTGCCAAGCAGGCATGGAGGCACATAGTGCCCAGTGGGGGCATCTGCCCCCACTGATTTTTGTTTTATTTATATTAGGTACATAGAATTTTGTTAAAATTCTAATAATGCCCCCACTAAATTTGAGTAAAGCTTCCCTGTATACATTTGCTCCCAGACTTTACAGTAATTGATTTTCTCTCAGCCAGGGACGGAGCCACAATAGGCTCAGTGGGGGCAGCTGCCACACTCAATTTCTTTTTTTTTTAATATTTTAAAATATAAGTTTCATCATAAAGTTTCCCCCTCTAAATTTTCAAAATCTCTTCTAGTTTTTTAAAAAACCACAATTTAGTAACTAGAAAATGATATTTACATTACGTTGTTGTACTATTTCATTTCACTTGTTTTGTTTTCTTCTTTAAAAGAAATGACATAATTAACTTTTGAAAGCACGCCCACTCCACAAATTTTTTTTTTTTAAAAAAAAAATACACTTGCACTCATAGGGTAATTGTGTCATTTACTTTTCAAGTGGCTTGAAAAAGTAGAGAATGGTGCGAATATTAAATTACTTTTGTGATAAAATTTAAAATAATTTATAATTAGTGGTAATGCAATCTTTGAGATAAAATTATTTGTTGCTTTTATTATTTTACAGTGACTATAACTATAGTATTTTTTTCCTTAATCTTGAGCATAATTATTGTCTTTGGACTTCCAATATATTCAAAATCTAGGTCCATTTTGGTTTTGTAATCATTTAAAATCTAAACCAATGACCCAAATCTAATATTAATATCAAAGATAGCAAATTTAGGGTTTGTTTGGATTGAATGATTTGGAAAGAAAAGAAAGGGAAGGATAAGACATTTTATGTTTGGATAATTGATTAGGAGAGAAAAGAAAGGATTTGGAGAGATTTGGAGGGATAGCTTATCCCTCCAAATCTCTCACTTGCTATCCTTCCAAAAATGAGAAGATTGGGAGAGAAAGGATAGCAAGTTAAGTGATATTTTCATAATACCTAAAATGACCTCAACATTTTAAAAGAGACTTCTTAAAAAGACATAAATACAAAAGGGTATAATAGTAAATTGTTTAAAATGATTTCTTTTCTTTTCTCTTATTTAACTCATCCAAACAAGAATGTTATCCCTTCTTTTCTTTTCTTTTATAATTTATCCAAACATGAATACATGTTATCCTTTCTTTTCTCTTATAACTTCATATGTCGCGGCCACCTCCCCCCCCCCCCCCCCCCCCACAAAGTAAATTTCTGGCTCCGTCACTGGTGCCAAGTGTTGGCATATTCCAGATCAAAGCTTGTAGTTGTACTCAAAAGTGCTGAAATTAGGTCATGGGACTAAGTCATAGATTTAATTGTTTGAGATCGAATAGTTGGTATTCAAAATTGAAGATGAACAACAGAGTACTTCATCAACTGATTCTTCAAACTGTTGGTCACTCACTTTATGTAAAGATAAGTGTTAGAGAATTAGGATCCAAGTGGTTAATGGGTGGATTAGTTGGACTTCCACGTGACTAGTAAAACCTGGATAATAGAGTGCAATTTAACCTTATTTTGGCAAAGTTTGAATAGAATACTAGCTACTCAACCGATCGAGTGGGTTGATAGATTGAATTTTTTACAAGACTCAAAGTGACATGGTCAAATCAAAAGTTCAAGAGAACAAGTATTCATAGAATGTTATAGGTCAATCGAGCTGAAGTTGTAGAATAATTTATCTGCCAGAAACAAAATTTCAATGAGTTTTCTAATCAAATTTTTTGTTTTTGTTTCTAAACTTGTCTAAATTCTTCTACAAGTAACCATTCTAGGTTTAGAAGAGACCTAACATTGATATACTGAACAATGGGGGTTCTAGTCACACTTGAACTTTATCCTTGAGAGATGAAAAATGTATGCATCAAATAGCTCTTGGAGATCTTTATGCTATTTGTTTAACTAGCTATATATTGGTGGCAATCGTTATATTGTATCTGCTTCAGCCTGGAGTGCTTGGTGATCAGTTAAGTTGATTTGGTTGATTGCGTGATTGATAGACTAAAAGTTGATATAAATTGAGATTAATAGAAAATCGATAAATTAAAACAAGGGCAACATGTGAACAAGATTTTGTAGTAACCCTTGTGGATGGGTGTGAGTGGGCGGGTGCGTAGACAGACACTGGGCTGAGCTACCACACTGACAGGGTACAAGGTGCTCAATCCCACATCGCCTGGGTATGGAAAAGGGGATGTGCTTATATGTAGTATGTTCTCTTCAAATGGTATGAGGCCTTTTGGGGTAAAACTCAAGAGCAAAACCGTGCGGGCTCAGGCCCAAAGCGGACAATATCATACCATGTGTTGGAGCGGAGTATTACAGTTGGTATCAGAGTTTGAACCCAGCCGGAAGTAAGTGTGCCGACGAGGGCGTCGGGCCTCGTAGGGGGGTGGATTGTAGTAACCCTTGTGGACGGGTGTGAGTGGGCGGGTGCGTAGACAGACACTGGGCTGAGCTACCACACTGACAGGGTACAAGGTGCTCAATCCCACATCGCCTGGGTATGGAAAAGGGGATATGCTTATATGTAGTATGTTCTCTTCAAATGGTATGAGGCCTTTTGGGGTAAAACCCAAGAGCAAAACCGTGCGGGCTCAGGCCCAAAGCGGACAATATCATACCATGTGTTGGAGCGGGGTATTACAGATTTAAATATGACATATTCACCATTGTTTAGGTCTACACTTCTAGTATTATCTGTCATTATGTCTTTCCTCAGTTTGCTAAAAAAACTATCACCACAGTCATCAAAAAGAAAAAATTATCACCACACACCCTTATGATAATCTACGAAAAGAGATACCTACTATTAAGCATAGGTTTGCAGGCTTCAGATTGGTTTTATGGAGAGGAAAATGATTGGGAGATTTATGGTTGGAACATCTAGGTTCAATTGGCTTTGATCTTGGGGGATTCAGGGTCCGGATTTGAAGGGATAAACTGGCTTCTGGATAGCAGTTGAAAAGCAGGGCTTCAATGCTAAGGTAGAGGGGGTATAAGTGAGAACTAAGATGGGGGGTATGTTAAAAGGGCTTATTGTAGCCTGAAAAATGGATTGAGGTTTCTCACCTCACTACAAACAAGAGTCTCACCTTTTGATCTAAATATTTTATGGAGTTCCGCTGTGAGAGATTGAATGGTATTTCACTGCACAAAAGTAACTCCACTTCATTTTTGACTTGAAATAACAAAAAACTAATATTATCAGTAAAAGGCTATACAAATGATGGAAGGGAAATCCTTGATTGAAAAAGGCTAATAGCAGACCATGTGTAAAGAGAGTAAGCCCTCACAAACCCCAACAAGCACTAATTGAATCCCATTCTAAGGGGATAAAAATGCCCCTGAAACAAATTAATATAATAGCTCCTTGTTGAGCCAGAAGACCGTCTCTTTAATTCCTCGGTCTAGGAACTCACTTGATCTCTGCTTCTAAAGAGGTAACTACACGTGTGTATATATGATTCCACATACATAGTTATAATAGCCAAGAGCAAGAGACATCAGCTTTTCTCTAACCTAGCGGAACCTTGGCATCACCCTTAGTCATCAAGTTTTGGATTCCTATAGAGAGGGTGTGTCGAGGACCTTAAAAGAACACTAGGATATGCTTCAATGGAAAAACCTATTCTTCAATTCATAATGTTTGAGAGCAAACTTACTAGGCTTTGTAAAAAATCCTTAAAGACTACTAGAATGTTATTGTAAGGCTTTAATACTTGAGGAGTTTGTAACCTATTAGGAAGTTATTCAAGGAGCAAGGACCTTAGCCTTCTTGAAGTAAGAAATCTGAGTATGAGGACAGTTACTTTGCGTGAAAAAATGTCAGTACTGAATAATGGCATTTGCCATTTGGCACATATTAGTCATAGGTTTCTTGTATTATCAAGTTTAAATTCTAGAACACATGGGATTTTTGTGTTTTGAGACATATTAGTGCAGAAGGTAGATAAAAGTTGATGTCATAGGAACTTGCTTTTCAGGTGGCTCACAATCTGAAGGCTGAATCACTGTGGGCTAATGTTTGTAACATATCATACTTATATTCGTATGTTTTGAGTACGGTAAATGACATATTCATTAGAGCAAAGAAGATAAAGGGAAAAAGGATGATCTATACTCTTCAATTGAATATAAGCAAGGTTAAAGTTCATTATCCATATTCATTTCCTTCCTGAAAAGAAATATACACTCATTAGATAGTATGTGCAAGTAGTGGAAAAAAATCGGTTTCCTTCGAGTTTTTTGGGGACTTGGATACATAATGGATATTACAACCACAGGAAACATGAACATGTAATTTGCTGCCTTAAGAAAGGTTGAACAGAAGAGCTTGGGTACATATTCTTGGATTGTTTAACCAGTATTAACAATATGTAGGAGCCAGTTAAGTAAATAAGAGTACTCCATCTGATCTCATACCATCTTATCTTTGACCATATGGTGGCTTGTCTTTCACGTGACTTGAGTTATATTTTACAACATGATGTCAATTTACCTAATTTATAACTAATTTGCTATTGAAACTTATTCAATTAGAAACTTGACTGAAAACAATTAGAAAATTCTAGTCTGATGGAAAATGTATGGTCCAACCATGGGATGAACCAGCTTACAGGGACTTTTGTCCCAACTTTTTTCAGGCTTTTCAGCGTGAAGGTTAGTTGGCTTCAATAACAAAGAAAAATCAGATATTCATATTTATACTTGGTGTCATTATTTTGATCATTTCCTTAGTTGGGAATAAGGCTTAATTTAGTTGTGAATCAATTTTCCTCGTTGACATATTAGAAAAACTAAATTTAGCTTGAATTTTAAGGAGAAATTGCCAGATTATGTTTCATTTTTTCTCTCTCTTTTTTGGACTCCCACCCTCTCCAAACAAAAAAATATAGATCAAAAAGAGAAGTGGGACTTGTGTTGTCAGTCCCAAATATTCATAATACATCTTTTGGAGTATGCACATTACTGTTATGGATCGAAATCCAAAGCATTTGATTCTCTACTCTTTTGCAAGTTTCTAAACAAGAAGGTTTCTAATTATCAGAGAACTTATTTTATGGTGCAAGAAGAGGATTCTTATATGAATTATCTCCTTTTAGTTTTCCATTCTCTTTTATCTCTTCAATTGTTCTTGGAGTGAGAAAAGGAGCAGATTGTTGAGAACTGGTCAAGGAGGAAGGACTCAGATAACTTGTTGAAGGCAGAGTATATTCTGGATTGAACCGAGAGAATGAAAATTGTTGCTTATCTATGAAGTTAATTTGTTTACAGGATTCATGCGTAGTGTGCGCCTGCGTGGATAACCCCACATGGGGAATCCCAGATTCTTCAGGCGTGCCTACCACTAGGAGCATGATGCATAAGCAGTTTGTTGCAGTCCTCATAACTGTTTTTCAGTTTTGCTTCTCTTTTCCATTCTCATTCCTTGTTCTGGCACATGCAAGGATATTCTTATTGCTTCTCTATGTGCCTTTTCTCTCGTCCCTTAAAGCACACCCACCAATCCATGAACATCTTCCCTCTCCATTCCTCCCAGTGCATCCCTTGTTCTGGCACATGCTAGGAGTTTTTGCTTTCTTTTATTCTTCTTGTTCCAGTGCTTATGCACTTAATACCTCAGTGCCTTACAGCTACCTTGCCTTCATGTTTTGGCGTTGTCTATTGCATAATTTTCCTTTCCTAATTTTCTGACCTGACACATGTCAACGACTCAATACTATCTTGTTCATCTAGAAATACGTGTGTATAGTATTGGATTGATATAATGAGAGCAATACCACATGTTTGGTGCCATTTTATACTTTTAAAACTACCTATTGTGATCTCAACTACTAAGTATAATCCGCAATGGTATACTTGTCCTAAATCTTCTAGGCACTTTTTCTTGCTTATATATATATATCAGTCAATTGATTTTTTTAGCTCCTCCTTGCTTTGTTCATGAAAAGAAATTATCTCCCATTATTAAGGAGGGTTCCCTGCAACATTCATTCTCTTGTTCTCAGTTTAAAACAAAATTAGCTGCAGTTAGTCTGTGATTTAAGTGATATTTTGAGTCCAATCCACTGGATCCTGTCATTCATGGATTGCAATAAACTGATTAACTCATCAGTATTATTCTTATCATAGGCTACCAGCCCACCATGGATTCCTCCAAACATTGTTGATATTGGCATTCCCCTGTGCAGTGTATATCTGTTTAGAGTTTAGACCTGCTTGGCTAACAATTTAGAGTCCACGATATATATAATGCCCCTGCTTAACGTATAGAGCTTTATCTTTTTATCCACAGCGTGTTCATAGCCCAGTGATATGGGATTGTGCTATAGTCAGCTTAAAGCTTCAGCTGAGATTCTTTCAAACATAAATCCTGAACTGAATGTGAATCTAGCATTGTTAATTCCGAACAGTTTGGATATGGTTTTCTTGAGTTTTATTGGTGTAGTTTTATGTGGGTCATCTTTTCGGTAAGTTTTATGGAGAGTCATGTTTCTATTTGTTATGTATTTCTTACATTATACAATTATATAAGATGTCCCATCATTTTTTAAATGCTGACAGAATTAAAATGGTTGTTTTTTCAGGCTCATCAATATTTTTGGCTTACTCTATCGATGATCTTGTATTGGTAGTCACTCACATTACTTATTCCAAAATGAACAACCCATATGGCGGAGATCAAGTAATCCTAAAAAAATTGGTGATTATTTGTGCTACATGGATCAGATGGGTTATTAACCGTATAATCTCTGTGCAGGATGTAGCGACTGTAGCAGGATTTGAAGTACCAAATTCTCCTGATGCAAGTTACAATAACGCGTACCCTGGGAATGAAGATGAAGCACGAGACCCACCTATGGTCCCTCCCCACCTGCAACACACATTGCTTAGTCAACCAACAAACGGAGATCCTTCTGGGTCCCTTCCATTGCCACAGAACGTCATTCTCAATCATCTTTATATTGAGAACAGGGAAAATCCACGACCTGTAGTGGCGCTTGGGATCACTCATCGTTTCCGTTCAAAATTTGTCACTGTTGTGCTTTACAAACCTGTTCAAAGGAGGTGAAGTAGCAGCAGCACTTGATATTTTCTCATGGTACAGTCCTTCATTTGAGTTGGTTTGTTTGTCGTTGTTATGGTGGAATAGTTATCATAAAACCCAAATGAGAATTAGCAGTGAAGAATATGTATGCCCTTGGCTGCTGGTGAATGTTGAACCGTTGGTTTTGTTCAAAGTTCTCACTTGGATCATCAAAGGTTACATGTTTCCTATTACAGTAAGGGTTTTGTTTTTCTTCATTCCTAAAGTTATACAATGTGGGTTGAACTTTGTGTTAAGAGAACTTGCATTTCATTGAATTGCATGGAAATATCTATGCGCAATTAGCCACCGAATATCTTGTGTTGATGACCATGCCTATGCCAATGCCTACCTGTAGTGGAACACCTTATATTTGTTCTTCTAGGAAGTAGGAACTTCGTGAATAGAGAGAAAATTAGACTCAAGAATTTGCTTTTTATTTTTTTATTTTTTAGTGTGTATATATATGTACGGTGTATGACTTGTATAAGGTGCATTCCAATCCAATAAAGGAGAAAATATATAAATAAAATGATATATGCATCTGCATGAGTTTGAATGATAATGTTCTGAAATTTATGGTTTCCATAGTCCAGGACCCTTGGGGATTAAGATAAAGTTGAGCTTCGTTATATATAATGTTTCAATCAACCAGGGAGGTAAACAATGGAAAATAATGCAATTTGAAGGAGTATATGATCCAACTCACTCATTATTTAGATTTAAGACCAGCCAATGAATAAAAATATAAAATGAAAAAATCCATAAAATCAGCTTGCATTTCTTCTAAATATTAATTTTATCATTCACATTGGATTCTATGTGGACCGTATTCTTAAATGTAGAGCCCAATTTGAGTAGCTGGTAGATATCTAGGCTGGACCGACATGGATCAAAAAACAATATCAAGCCGAGAAAATTTGGGCCTGTAGTTGAAGGTCCATGGGGGGAGTGAACGCTCCTATGATCTTCTATGGTCATGCTTTTCTTCTAATATTTATGGTTCACACAAAATTGTTGGTTTGAACTTCTCTTCTTTGGATTATTGATACAAGGAACATATATATATATATATATATAAATATATTTATATACGATTCAAATTCTCCTGTATATTTTCTTGAAAATCTTCTCACGAAGATAAGGAGAGGATTAGAGTTTCTGTCCCATCTCTATTAAATTTAACCAAACTGCCCCTAATTTTTTTTATTTTATTTTTATTTTTTACGTAAAACAACCTGCCCTAAGTTGCTGGTACATAAATTCAACATTTGACGTAAACAACAACGGTGGGCGGAACTTCTCTTTTTTTATATAAAAAAGTTCCTTTCTTTTTGTCGTACCCCCGTACCACTCTCCATCATTAACCGCATACACCATATATAGTGCGCTAGGAAGTACGGACACGAGACATGGCAGATATAAAAAGTTTTAAAAAATAAGATATGGACAAAGTGAGAATACGATTATAAAATAATAATATAATAAATTAATATATATTAATTATTCAACAAAAAAAATTATATTACAGAAATACTTTAATTCATCGTCAAACAATTAAGAACCAAACAAACTTATAAATAAATAGATTAAAGAATCAGACTTATTTAGTCATATACATATATTTAGTGTAGATTTTTAATCATAACTTAGTCGCATGTAATTTTTTTTCGAAATACTTGAATAGGTATCATTGTTATGAAGTGTTAAACACGTGTTCGAGTAGTGTTCAAAAAGTGTCAGAAAAAAAAAAGTATCAGAACACTTCTACAAAGTGTTCGACATGAATATGATACCTTCAATAAAGTATCCGTGCTTTGTCCAACCTCTTATAGTATCCTATAGTTCACAGTTAGACTCATGCATTCCAACCATCCACTACACTTATCAGAAAAATTCTGACTTGGTCGAAAGAAATTTGAATGTACTTCCAACTTTCTAGGTGTGAAGGTGAAAGTCTTACTATTAAGTTATCTCCTTGGATTTGTTTTTTCTAATAGTTTGAAGAGTTTCTTTTAAAATACTTTAATACTCAACTAATTTCATTTTCCTAGCAAATAAGTCTCACAACCTACTTGGAGAGGTTTAAAACATGCACCTTTCACATTCATAAATGATAGATTGCTTAGCCAAAAAAGAAAAAAGAGAGAATATGATAAATTTCTAAACATCGATCATGTGAGTCTTCTATTTTTCTTCTTCTTCTTCTTCTTCTTCTTCTTTTATAATTATTTTGGTATGAAAATTTAACCGTTGCTTGGTTATAAACTAACTTACAATTCTTGGGCTATCAAACCAGAGATATTAAGTTTAAATCGCTTTAATCAAATAATGCTATAAATTAGATAAGTATATGTTCTTTTCACCACCTTCCCATTATAACTAGGTCCATCTAAGGTTTTAACTTGAAAATCTAACCATTAATTCAGTTTTTCTTATATAAGAGGTTGAAGCTAGTCGTACATATGTCTTGATATATATTTGTGTGTACTCAAACTTAAAATAAGTTGCTCATAAATGTCTGCAGAGATCATGATTATAATATAAACAGTTCCTAAAAAAATCATGCTACTTGACAATTTTTATATGCATAAGGTTTGACAATTTCAATAGCCAACCATTATAAATAGCACAGCAAACCATATAGTCCTCCACAACCACAATCATCACAGTAGCTTTATTCACTTCCCTCCATTTCCATCACTCACAACTCTAGATACACACACACACACACACACATATATATATAAAGAGAGAGAGAAGAAAATGGCTGCCAATGAAATTCCCTTTGGGACCTCCATGCATGGAGTGACAGGCAGAGAACAAACCTTTGCTCTCTCCGTTGATTCTCCCTCAGTCCCTACTGATACCACAGCAAAATTTGCTCTACCAGTTGATTCTGAGCATAAAGCAAAAGAAATCAAAATCTTCTCCTTTGCCCAACCTCACATGAGAGCATTCCACCTCTCATGGATCTCCTTCTTCACCTGTTTCGTCTCCACCTTCGCCGCTGCTCCTCTCGTTCCGGTCATCCGTGACAACCTAAACCTAACGAGAGCAGACATCGGAAACGCCGGAGTTGCCTCCGTTTCCGGTAGCATCTTCTCTAGGCTTGTAATGGGTGTGGTTTGTGACCTAATAGGGCCACGCTATGGTTGTGCAGTTCTCAACTTGTTAGCAGCCCCAACTGTGTTTTGCTTTTCATTTGTTACTTCGGCTCAAGGGTTCATAGCTGTCCGGTTCATGATCGGATTCTCCCTCGCGACGTTCGTGTCGTGTCAGTACTGGATGAGCACAATGTTTAACAGTAAGATCATTGGGCTTGTCAATGGAACCACCGGCGGGTGGGGTGACATGGGTGGCGGAATCACTCAGCTTCTCATGCCATTTCTTTATCACATCATCAAAGTAGCCGGAGCCGCCCCTTACACCGCCTGGAGGATCGCTTTCTTCATCCCCGGGTGGCTTCATGTCATCACAGGGATCATGGTTTTAACTCTTGGCCAAGACTTGCCTGATGGGAACCTCAGCACCCTACAAAAGAAGGGTGAAGTTGCCAAAGATAAATTCTCAAAGGTAATAGTTTATATATATATATATATATAGTAATGCTACAATTACCCTTTTTTTTTTTTTGAAACTTCAAGACTCATATCAGTCAATAACAAAAACTAAATCTAATAGTAACTTTTATCATTATATATATAATATATATTGTTTTCTTTATCTAAATTGTTTTCCTTGTTCAGGTGTTTTGGTATGCAGTCAAAAACTACAGGACATGGATCTTTGTACTGCTATATGGCTATTCCATGGGTGTCGAATTGTGCATCAACAATGTTATCTCAGAATATTTCTATGATAGGTTTGCTTCAGTTCCTTCATAACAATAACTAATGAATGTCATGATCAAATTAGATCAATTAATCCAAGAATTGAGCTAATAATAAGTTGTTTTTTTATGTACTTAACAGGTTTGATCTAAAGCTACACACAGCCGGAATCATCGCAGCCACCTTTGGCTTGGCAAACATTGTGGCTCGCCCTTTTGGTGGCTATGCTTCGGACCTAGCAGCACGAAAATTTGGCATGAGGGGAAGGTTATGGACCCTTTGGGTGGTCCAAACCCTAGGAGGTGTCTTCTGTATCTGGCTAGGCCGTGCCAACTCACTCCCGGTTGCCATCCTAGCCATGATCCTCTTCTCCATTGGAGCCCAAGCCGCGTGTGGAGCGACATATGGCATCATTCCATTCATTTCCCGGCGAGCTTTGGGGCTAATCTCGGGCCTAACCGGTGCAGGTGGCAACTTTGGAGGCGGTGTGACCCAACTATTGTTCTTCTCAACCTCAAGATTCTCAACTGCTGCAGGTCTCTCTTGGATGGGTGTCATGGCTGTGGCCTGCACTCTTCCTGTGGCACTGGTTCACTTTCCTCAGTGGGGAAGCATGTTCCTTCCACCTTCGAAAGATGCTAAACACACCGAAGAATATTACTACACATCGGAGTGGAATGAGGCGGAGAAAGAGAAGGGTTTGCATCAAGGAAGTGTCAAGTTTGCCGAGAACAGCCGATCAGAGCGCGGCAAGAGATCGATTGCATCAGTGCCAACCCCTTCCAACTCTACTCCAATCCATGTTTAATGTGTATATATAATTTAGTAATATTAGTGTTAGTATCATGCATGTATGATGCTAGTGGAACCTAGCTAGTAAACTCTTTATGGGAAAAAAAAGACCAAGTCCGTGATGAGAGCACCATCAAACGGCTCATATCAAAGCCACTAGATCCACCGGCGATGAGGATGTGAGCTCACTGAGAATACCCTCCTCATGGCATTTGCTAAAATAAATAAATAAAATTCACTGTCACTACCATAGTTTCTGATTTCAGCAAATCTGTCAAAAACAATCGTACACCGTACAGATTGAACCGTCTTAATCATATGAAGTTTTTCTTCATTAGGAGATCGATTATGTATTTCTCTGTCCTCTACTTGTACTATTTTCTAGTTTAATTAAATGGACATCAAATGTTAGTTTACTTGTCTATGTTAGTTAATAATATTGCAAGTCTTTTCCTTCCATTTTTTTCTGTATTGCTGTAATCTTAAATTAAAGTGTTATAAAAAAATTCAGTTTTACCTTAGCCTTTTATCCTTTTTTTGGGTCTTTTACTGCCACTTTAGTGTAATCTAAATTCAGAATTTATATATATATATATATATATATATATATATATATATATATATATAATTGTTCATTGTCTAATTAGTCTCGCAACTTTGTTAGCTTTCTTTTGAAATAATTTTATGATGTGTATCATTATTCATTAATTTTTTTTTTAATGTTATTAGCCGAGTAACATGAAAAAATTAAAATACATGTACAATATGTTAGCGATATCGTCATGATCAAAGGTGGTTAATTTATGCTTTATTATAATCAGTTTATTATAATAGATGTCATCGGCTCCTTCAATAAATAATAAGGAAGATGTATAAAATAAAGTAACGAGAATAGATTTAAAAAGTGAATATAAAATAAATAAGTTGACCATCAAACTTTGATAGTACTAAAAAAAAGTGACCATATGAAAGTTGTGGGTTCATTGACTCTACCGTACCGTAAGAAACAAGGGTGGCTGATAGCTCTCAATATGCACGTACATTTGTTTCTCAACAAGTCAATTGAAAAGTGCTAGTCCTTATCAAAAGCTTCCTTTCATGAAGGGCAACTATATACTACTCGTATATATTATGAGGATACGAATCATATATATATATGCACTACCTTAACTATATATGTTACTTCAAAGCCATAGTCTTCTAGTTTGTAAAACCAACTTGCAAATTGTGAATCTTTATACTTTTAGAACAAAATTTTATATATGTATCCCTTGGTATATATGAATGAATATTCACACGTGTAGCATTAGCACCAATTCCGCCTAACTTTACGCCACCCCCAAGTTCAGCGTTGTAAAATATAATATTATTTGTATTAGCATCATCATCATGGTCAAGTGGATACTAAGTAAACTTTCGTAGATTAATGGCAGATATTATAAAAGACAATCGTACGCAGCCGTACACTTGAACCACCGAAGTTTTTTTCCGTACGCATGTATTTTTTTAATTTGTCTAAGTCTTCTCCTAGTAATATCTTATAATTTAATTAGTGAAATCTTACTTCTTTGATCGTATTGCCTGGAGTCTCTATCCACTTTTCCCAAGTTTTAGTTGCTATCCCAAGTTTTAGTTTCTTATCATCTTTTCGTGTCTTTTCCTCCCACTTTCGTGTAATATGATTTCAGAAAATTCTGTAGTTTTTGTTTGCTAACAACTACAATGTTATTAGTTTTTCTTGGAAATAAATTATTTTTGATCCTGTATCACATCTAGCGCTCACCCGGATGGAGTCCGAGTTATTACTGGATCCTTTCGTCGTTAAAAAGGACTAGTAGATAGGAGTGTCATATCAAATGTCCACCTGAATAGAGTTTAGTTGTTATTGAATCTCTAACAGCGTCGCGAGTTCAGGAGTCCAAATATACATATACACGACTTCATTTTAACATTATTAATTTGTACAAAGAAATCGTTGTCATACTGAACCTATATATGTGTGATCATGATTGATAATCCAAATTTTATTTTTACATGCACCAAAAGATAATTCATGGAAAAAGTATGGTAAACGGAGCAAGTAAAATAGATAAGATCCACTTTGGAGATCCCATCCAGTAAAACCCATAACTTAATATATATGTTCTTGGGTACTGATTAAATAATAAACCACTAAGTAGATAACTATCCTAATCAGTAATTTTTTTTTTTTATCAGGCATAAATGCAAAATTGCAAATGATCTTAGTATGAGTTTCTCTGATAATTTTTTAGTACTCTTCAATTTATAGAAGAAATTCATATTCCTGTATATATAGCTAGCTAGGTTTACAAGTAAAATCATGAGGATTCATAATGCAATATATATACACACGATAAGTAATTTCCACAGCAAGGGATAGTTAATATAGGATAATATTTGTGAGTGATGAGACTGACACTACATGCATGCATGTGTGCTTATGTGGTGGATGAGATTATTGAATATATTGTAGTTGTAGTTCTCCTTTTTTATACACTGACATTTACCAAAAAAAAAAAACTTGAATGGCATGCAAGAGAATTGCATCAGCACCAACCCCGCCGAGCTGTACGCCAACCCATGTTTAGTACTGTATAATCTAACTAACATTAATGTCACCATCAATGATGCAACTTGAAACTAGTAAACTCTAATTAGGGGAAAGGAGAGAAAGAAAAAGAAAAAAGCCCAGTATCATACTATATATTGTTTGTATTATTATATGATTTCATCAACCACCACAGTTAGTACAAACCGTACGCATAGAAAACCATAGTAACTCGTAAGCATACGGAAAATATTTCCGTACTTATTTATATTATTCTTTTAATTTGTCCAAGTCTTCTAACTACTAGCTTGCATGTATCTAGCTACTATATATATGTATATATATATATATAGTGATTGTTTGCTTAGCTATGTTTGTTTGTTTAATTATATTGCTTGTCTTCGTGGTTCACTTTTCATCTAATGTCAAGTGTTAGTTGTATGTTAGTTTTTTTTTTTTTGTTTTATAGTAAAGCAATACTCACACATACTCTCTTTGATAAAAGGACCAATTCGTCTTCGACAGTATGTTGGTTGTCATCCTCTTTTCGCGTCTTTTCCTCCCACTTTCCTGTAATTTAATTTATGCAGTTGTTTATGGTATAAAAAACCATACTTGTTAGTTTCTCGCATATGCCATATACCATGCCTTGTTTGACTTTTTATTCGGTCAGTGAGTAAAATGAGGATATATGTAGAAAATAATAATAAAATGAATATAAAATAAATTAATTGACCATGAAACTTTACTCCAAATTAAAGGAACCAGAAGTTTATGGGCTCATCGTTGACTCCATTACTGAACGAATGGAGCTGTACATACACACACAACGTGTGTTGCACGTAAATAAAAATTAAATTAAATTTTTTTATATAAATAATTTATTGACTTTAATTAGTATTAATTCTAAAATTTAAAGAGACAAACATAATATGTCCGGCCTATTTTATTTTTATTAGTTTGCTTTAGGCATTTATTTAATGCTTGACATAATATACACATAATTATACACATGGTTAAATTTCTCATGCAAAAAGGAGCCCACAATTGTTTTATTTGAAAAAACATAAAAAAAACTTATAATTTGAAGGGTAATGCTACTCAGGCAAAATTCTTAGGTAGAATTCATAGGCAGAAACATTTACATCCATTGGATGCATGTGGTGAGTGTATGTGGTGGGCCCTACCACTTACATTTAATGGATGTAAATGTTTCTACCTACGAATTCTGCCTGAATAGCATTACCCTAATTTGAAAGGTTGAATGTTGAGATCTTTTAGCTCGAAAAGTGTTCCACTCGGCATCTTTCCGTGAAAGCATAACAATCTTATTATCAAAACATACAGAGGTAATAAATTTCTGCATCAACAACCACCTAATGTACATAAAAAATAAATGATCAAACATCTAAAGAAAATTCATTATTAATATGCAACCATGTACCAATGGTAACAGAAAATTCAATTTTGACCAGCCTATTTATTTAAAACATGAGATTTTCGACTAAACATGATGAACATGACACTAATTAAATGAAGAAAATTTGGTTGAAAAAAAAATACACTTAAATTTAGACAAATCACCCAAGACCAAAACTTTGTGAATCTTTAAGCATGAAAAAATGCTACTTAAAGTCAACATTGAACTATTCACAATCAGGTTTGCTTAAAAAAAATGGCTAACTATATTGATATGATGATTAAAACTAAGTAATAAATGTTAATATAAATAAAGAATTAGTAACAGTACAATAATAATACTCAACATACATAATTTACTAAAAAAAAATAACTCAACATATACAATTAAATTTACATTAAGTCAATAAATACAAATTTGAAACTAAATTCAACAACTTTTTCCTATATATTTTCTCAAGAATATTGCAACTAAAAAAGTGAACTCTAAAACTAGTTGAAAAAAATAAAACCATAAGATATAAATATTGGACTTGTACTTTTAAGTCTGCATGTAATTGAAATCAATTTAATTTTAAACTTATTATGGATAAGAGGCATTATATTGTACTAAAAGGTAATGATGCAAGAAAAGTTTAGAGCATCAACTTTAGGAATGCATTGAATTTTTACGAAAAATATAATTGTAGTTTATTTCTCTTTGTGCATTGAATTTTCATGAGTGACGTTCAACCTTTCAAGTCAATTTTTTTTATCTAATTCATGTTCATGATTAAACCATTCAAAATACCAACAATCAAGCTAAGTTCAAAACAGTAAGGAAAAGAAATTAAAAAGTAAAATCACCATGAGTGTCAATCTCCCTGAATTGAAATTACAATTACTAAGACAGAGAAATTTGCATATATATTTAAAAGCTATCTCAATTAGTTAAATAACTTGATATAGCTTTCTGTCATCCTTTCACCCAATTTTAGAGAGAGAAAAGAGAGAGCTTCTATGTTTTCCCTTTCAAATTCAATAATGTCCTCTATGTTGGTAATCCGATATAATTATAGAGTTATAAATATAAAAAATCTAAGCATTCACCGTTTATATGCATCTTTAAGAAGATATTCAACAAAATAAAAGTATCAACCTCCCTTTATGGATTTTAGAACATTCAAAAAGTGATACTAAGATTTTTAATTCAGACAATGTTTCAGTTATAGTCAACTAAAAGTAACTAGCACAAAATTAAAAATAATAATAATGTACAATAGATAATAAAATTGCACAATTCACATAAATAGAAGATGCATATATAAATACTGTGAAAAATAATTAATCATAACTAATCCAAGTCGATCAACTATACTGAAGACACTTCATGTTAAACAATGAAAAACAGTCACAAATTAAAGTAAAAATATCATTAACAAACAAAAGGAGCAAATGCACAAAAACCTAATTCCAAATTGAAAATATAATACTTTGAACAAAATATAATATTCTGAAGTTTCAAAATATGAGCCATTATGCAAAGCTTCAAATTTAGAAAATTAAACAAATTTATTTTATGTCTAGTTAAAAGTTGAAACTTGCTCATCATACATATCTCACATGCCATCAATTACTCAGAAAGCAAACAGTAGATATTTTGTTCAAACTCTAATAAAATGAATTTGAACAATTCTAAATAAAGATAAAATAAAATAAAATGTGAAAGTAGTAGTATGTTTTGTTTGATTAATAAGACCATAATTTACGATTTAAATAAATAAAAACATTTACTCGTCGAGCTTAAGATATTAGAGGTTTTAGATGAGTTAGATTTTTATAATAAAAGCCAACAACATAAAACATGAGATTTAAAACTTATTTAGTTTTCTTTTATTTTTTTCACTTTTCTTGACAACTAAAAGAAAAATTAGCTAAAAAAAATCATATACATATTCATTTACTCATCAATTTCAATACCCGAAATTCAGATAATGTGTACACCTAATTCAATCACACATATATAATATGGCAATATTATCTCAAGAGTACTTGAACTCTACATATTCTTCTATAAGCAGAGTTAAAGTTAACATCCATCTTCTCTAAATTGACTAATAATTAGCCTATGTTAGAATAGAAACAAATATTACATTAAAATTTTTTGAATTATTTGCTATAATATTAATCTCTTTTGGTATTAGATTATCTAATCTAGAGAGACCACACGAGCATTAGTTTTCTGTTATCTCTGATTATTCAATGGCTAAGCTAGGATGCTATAGACTTTTAAGAAAATATTTCAGTATGATCAAGTAGCTAATTAATAATTAAGTAGACTGTGGAAAGCTTAGGATAGTCACTTAATTTGGCTTTAGGTCAAATTAATTAAGGTTAATTTTGCGCATTTTCAAAAAAATTTGAAACTATGACTACAACATCAAGTTTATATTGTTGCAATCCAGTGCATTAACAAGGTCAAAGAAAAAAAAATTAGAAAAGAAAAATTTTTTTTTTAAAAAAAATTGTTTGGATTAGAAAGTAAATTGATTAAGTTAGGCAAATTTAAATAGTAAAACTTTTGAAAATTACTTGTATTTCAAAGGAATGTCCACTTAATTGAAACTCTTAGAGTCAAGCTTAAGTTGTGTTTGATCTTATTATATTCTAATTAGTTTAATTTGCTTATGAATTAAGTTTATTTGTTTAAGTTTTAGTGAAAGTAGCAGTATGCTTTGTTTGATTAATGAAATAATAATTTGCAACTCAAATAAATAAAAATTTTTACTTGCCAAACTTCAGATATTATAGACCTTAGATGGGTTAGATTTTCATATCCTAAAAGACGAACAACAAAAAAACATGAGATTTAAAACTTATTTAGTTTTCTTTTATCTTTCTCCACTTTTCTTGACAACTAAGAAAAAAATTAGCTAATATATATATATATATATATATATATCCATTTAATCATCAATTTCAATACCAAAATTTCAAATCATATATATATATAACCAAACAACCCTAACTGAAAAACCCTAATTTCATATTTGAAACCTTCTTTGAAAAATCCTAATTCCAAATTGAAAACCCTAAAACCCCTAAATTACATGCATGAAAATTATGTTTTAAATTTCAGATCATATATATATATTTATAAACAAACAACCCTAATTGAAAAACCCTAATTCTAAATTGAAAGCAAGTCTTCAACCCAATTACTGATTGAGTAAGAAAAAATGATTACATAGTTACTTATATATTTATACAATCAACTTGAATATTTGAAAAAATATATATTAAATTTTGATCATTTAGTTTTATAATAATTCTAATAATACTAAAATATTAACTTTTGGTTGCTTTCTACCTACATAGTTTATGCAAGTTCATCTTGCATCTCACATCTCTTCTTTGCACTCATATCAAAGTGGAATCGATCTGCTCTAAGGAATTATTGGAATTGCATCTCTTTCAAAAAAACTTTTCTTTCAAATTATTTTTTTGTCTTTGTTTATACATCTAATTACACGAACAAATAAATAATAAAAAGCTCACTTGAGGGAAAATTAAAGACAACAAATAAAAAAAAAAAGAGAAAAATAAAAGATTTGCAATAATTAAATAGCAAGATAAGACAGAAATTCATAAATAATAAATAGTATAGAGCATCTAATCACATGAACAAACATACCGGAAAAAATTCTATTTGGGAAAAAAATTAAAGAAAACAAATAATAAAAAAAGGGAAAAAAAGAAAAGAACTCACATGAGAGTTGATGAGAAACCGATAGGAAGAATCACTTGTTGATGAAAGTCGTGTTTGTGTTAATGATTTTAGGAGTTTTAGGATTTTATTTAGGTTATAACTCTTTTTTCTATTTAAAAAATAAATAAATAATGTAGTGACACTAAAAAAGAGTTTTGTATAAGTTACTACTCTATTTTTTTAATTTAAAAAAAAAATAGCATACTGAAACTAAAAAAATTCCTTTGTACTTTTAATAGTAGTATAGATTTAATAATAGTAATTTTAAAAAAAAATAGCCTGAAACTAAAAAAATTTCTTTTTACTTTTAATAGTAGTACAAATTTAATAGTAGTGTATATATATATATATATATATATATATAAATCAAAGGCTGGCGCTGTTTGAGATCCAATATTAGCGCACTACATTTGCCTCTCTCAATAAGTCAACTGCAAATTGCTCTTCCTTATCAAGATTCAAGAGCCTCTTTTCATTGGGTACCGATCAAGAAAAATTGTCTTGGAAACTAGTATTGGACAACTGTCCTGACGATATACAAACCTAAATACTATTTTATTGCAAAGCCAAAATTCTGTTTATATTGTACAAGTTGCTAACTCTATTTTTTTAATTTAAAAAAAAAATAGCATACTGAAACTAAAAATTTTTTTTTGTACTTTTAATAATAGTATAGATTTAATAGTAGTAATTTAAAAAAAAAATAGCATACTGAAACTAAAAAAATTCCTTTTTACTTTTAATAGTAGTATAGATTTAATAGTAGTGTGTATATATATATATATATATAAATCAAAGGCTGGCGCTGTTTGAGATCCAATGTTAGCGCACTACATTTGTCTCTCAACAAGTCAACTGCAACTTGCTCTTCCTTATCAAGATTCAAGAGCCTCTTTTCATTGGGTACTGATCAAGAAAAATTGTCTTGGAAACTAGTATTGGACAACTGTCCTGATGATATACAAACCTAAATACTATTTTATTGCAAAGCCAAAATTCTATTTATAATTTGTCACCCGACATCTATATTCTTTTCCCTTCTTTTTCCTATGAGGTAGATAGATCATGTGGCAGTTTTTCTGTTTTTAATTTCCATTTCATAAGACAGAACTATAAACACGAGGTTAATATTGGACCATGATTAGCTTATAGCTCCATCAAAAAATAAAAATGGTAGATATTACGTATCAGAAAAAAAAAAAAAAAAACAAGTATATATGTAAATTACAAATAAAACATGATCAATGCACGTTGTTCGTCTAAAAGGATATTAAATGAAGTAAATAAATTAGATAATTAAGTTCGACTTTGAACATGGGTTCTTGGGTTAATTATTAAAATTAATAAATTGTTAAGTAGATAAACTATCCTAATCAATGTACAGTGTCCATCATTAAAAAAAAATGTACGGTGTCCACGAATAGATTATATTAAACAACTATGATTTATTTAAACAAAAAATACCACATAGAATTAATGTAAATCACTAAAGTTTGCGACTTAATGATATCTTCTCTGTTTTTAAATTAAAAGGTAGAGGATTTTAGTCTTCCATTCTCCTCTCTTTCTAATGAAAAGGTAGAGGGTTTAAGTCTTTCAAAAATACTATGAGAGTTATTTTTTTAAAAAAAATAGAAATCAACACTTAATTACTATCCCCAACGGCTAATTATGATTGAGGAGTGTGTGGCAAGGTGTATTTGCCATCCTCTGTTTTGATCACCGGATTTAAAAGAATTGGAGCTCTGAATTGGAATTGGGCCACTTGCCCATTATATGATTCAGTTGGGGTTTTATTTGGGCTTGGGCTACTTGCCACTGAAGCCCTCTTCTATTGGGCCTTATACGGTTCACACTTATATAATCAGTTACCATTTTAGAATGAATATATATATATATATATAGATTCAAAGGGCATCAATCAACCATGTTCTGCACTTCAAGTTCAAGCCATGGTACATTTTAGAATAATCTTCTGCAATCTCTATGATTTGGTTATGCTTCTACTAAACTTTAATTTGGATGCTCTGTTTACCATTAATTTCAAGTAGATTTTATACAAGACTTGTATTAACCAAATAACTCCCCCACAATCCAATTTTAAATTTTTCCAGAGGCTATAAAATTTCAGTTGACATTAATTCATTTGAAGCACTAGAGTAGGTGCTAACAATATGTAGCAACTGAGGGTGCAATTTGGGCTGGGCAATCCGAACCTAATTTGAGTTCAACCTGATTTTTTACAAGCTTGAACAACTATTTTTACAATTAGGATTGAACTTGGGTTGAAAAACTTTAATCCGAACTTAATTAGGATTGGGCTTGGGTTGAGGTGCCAACAACTTGAACCCGAATTGTAATATTATTTTTATACATATTTTTTATTTTAAATAAATTATATATAATATTCAAATTATGATAACATTTTTCTTTTCAACTTCTTTTATTTAAATCTTAATTTATTCTATGTTAACACTTTGGATACTTAATTTCCTAAAAATTTGTTTATAATTTTTTAGAAATCTGCATTAAGTTCTTAATTTTTTGTGTGTTTAGGAGTAATATAATGTGAAAATTATTAAAGATCCAAATTTCAACATGGAGATTGGTGATATAGATAATCCGAATTAACTTGACTTTCTAACCCGAAATCTCAACTCGGGTTGCAAACCCAAATTTAAAAATTTAAGGATGAGTTGGGCTAGGGTTATAAGGTTGAACCTGAGTTATACCTCTAACTCGTCCAACCCACCTGAGTTGCAGCCCTAGTAGCAACCCATCAAAATTTTCATTTGATATTATATGTTTGGCGGCATGAAATTAGAGCATTAGAATCGAAATTGGAATTGGAAAAAATTTTGTTGAAGATTTTTTTTGTGAATGAACAAAACTCTCTCTAATTCTGTGGAGCCAAACATATATTTCACACCTCTAATTTTGTGTAATCTTCATTACCAGTATTGAAAGAAAACCTACTACTCCTTGATTGAAGACCAAACTTCCATTCCACCAAACAGACCCAAAAGATTAAAACAAGTCCCATCTTATCTAATACCGAAGTCATTAAGCACTTATCTTCAATGAATAGTAGTAGTAAATATGATAGATGTTAAATTTCTTGCTTTTAATTCCTCTAGTACCCCTTACCCAACAACCACTCCTCCCAATATTTTTAAACTTCTACAACCGCTATCATAAAATCTGAGTTAGGAACAACCCTTTCTCTTTCTCTTAATTGAACACCAAACCCATCAAAGCAGTCATGTTCTGTTACCACCAATTTTGGTGTTGCTGTTGGTGTTGAATTACCTCAATTTTAATTCTCTCACACTCTTAATTTCCCATAATCGGTTTTCAACTAATAAAAAAAAAAAAAAAAAAGATCGTCACAAAGTTCTTACTTGAATAGAATTTAAAATGATAAATGTCGGCAAACTTTACTCTCATTTTTTAAGATATCGCTCTCAAATTTCGAACCCGCAACACTCTCGTCATCGGATGCACCAAGATCCAACTTCTCTAAAAATGAAAGTAAGTGCAAAAAACTTGTGCAATTAATAAAAGAGGAGACATAATAGCTAATCACTTACTCGAACAGTGATAGAAACCTCTCTCTACAAGGAATACAATTGATTGATGCATGTAGAGGTTTCACCAAATCATTATCTACGTACCCACTTCTAAATGAATGAAGAACCCCAATAAAAGCCACCAGTATGCTGTGTATCTGAAATAATGATTTCCTAATTTTCTCAGATTCATTCATGAAATTTTATGCATGGGCAAGCAAACCCAAATAATTTATTAATACATGTAATTAGTAAACAACAACCACCACCACCACTGCTATCTTTACCAAAAAAAAGAAAACTACTACCACTACCGTAATTATTGAATACATAATTTAGCAGGTGTAAAAACTAACAAAACTATGCGGTAGATTCTGAACTAAAAGCACTTTGCCAAACCGGCTTTAAATTGACAACCAACATTTTGAAATATATGATAAACACGTGGCTCTTCCTCAAGTCACTTCAAATCTCTTATTCTTGTTTCGGAACTTGCCACGTGGCTTACATATGAGGTTAGTTGGAGGCACACATTTCCGAAGAGGAAAAATTGGACAGGTTAGATTCATAATCCTTCCTAATCTGCAACGGCTAGTATCAGACAGTTGCTTGGTTTAAATGTATCTGCAACGTGTCCCAATAAAGAACTAGCACCTGCCATGAAAATGGATAATTAAGATCTACTTTGGAAGATTCCATTATTTGGGACGAACTCGGATAATCTTGGACAATTCTATGTACGTTCCATGACAGTTCAATACATATAAGAGAATTCTAATTTTACGTAACAACAACATATTTTTAATTAAGAGAAAATAAATCAATTTTTCAAGTGAGAAATATTGTGAAATAATGATTTGTTATATTTTTTGACAGATTTTTATTGTCATATATATTGAAGTTACTCTCCCGTATTTAATAAGGGTCACCTTTTCATTTATGTCCATTTATTTTTTCCCTTTCGGAATGGGAAGTAGTTTTGTCAACGGTGCACAATCATGAACATTAGATGTGGAAGCCAAAACTCAAGCCTGTTACAACTCCCTAATGAAGTGCATGTTGCTAATTAATACATGCTATTTATTTTCATTTATTTTTTAATAAATAAAGTAAGAAGATGAGAACTTTCCCTGCAACATACCTGCCTCGTTTTTTCAAATCAAGAAATGTACCTTTTCTTCTGTGGAAGGTTCACAATGTGTAGAAATTGTGCCCACTTTTTTTTTTATTTTTAGGTATGTAAAATTTTTTTCAAAGCGCATCTATATTAGAAATAAACGTTCACACATATAAGTGTCAATGATCTCTTTCTCTAGACAATGTGAAATGTCATGGAAAATTTGCATCTAGTCACATATTATAACTAAATTTTCTTCAATTTTAATTTCTGGTCACACATTAGGACTAAATTTTTTCCAGTTTCAATTTTAAAAGATTGATTCGTTATTCTGCAACATTAAATGAATTTAAAATTTAAAATAAGCAAAGTATAAGATTTATTACTCAAGATATTATATGAGTGGATCTGATCATTGGATTGATTAGATTTAGGGCATGTGAAATGCGAGATATTTTGTATAAAAAAAAATATATATTTGGACATATTTGACTTTTGAGTGGCACTACAGAAACTCACGGGCATTCTCACCTCTCCCCCTACAGACCCACACATATAATCCTAAAAAAGCACCCACCTCACCAACTCATAACCTCACACTCTCCTTATTACTAGCAATGAGCTGTGCCATATCTGCCTTTCTCAGCTACTCACGAGCCCTATTAAGTCCTCCTTCACATCTCTCCGGCCCCAATTTATAAAACCGCTTATAAACCCCTCTCTCTCTCTCTCTCTCTCTCTCAAACCCATGCCATATATATAACAACCAACCCTCCATCAAATTCGATCAATACAAACAAGCAAGCAAGCTAGCTAGCTAGAACGTCCCAAATTAATCAATCCTAGCTCAATGTCTACCACAACTCTTCTCTACACAACACTCATGTGTCTGCTCTTATTGTCACCAGCACGAGTCCGAGTAACAATGGCCGGTCGCGACTTGCTGTCTCGAAACTATGCCACAGTGAAGCGACAGTTCAATCACAAGGGACAGGCATTTCGAGGGAGGGACATCAAAGGTTGCATGCCAAAGGGGTTTGGGCATTCGTCGGCGCCCAGCCGCTTCGTCAACTATCACACACTCGGCGGCTGCTCTCCTACTCCTAGCGGTCACTCTGGCAAACCTTGACCGTACGTGCTGCGATTGAGCATTACGAGGACGGACGTACTACTCGTTAATTTGGTGATTTGTACATGGTTTTGTGTGTTTATGGAGCATGCAGTGTGACCGTTCCAACTATATATATATATATCGAGACAATTATATTATTATTTTTTACTCCACAAGCATATTTTTGAATGATGATTGCATTGCATGACTAAATGCAAGTGTAACAGCTCTATATATATATATATATATATACATACATGTGTGTGTGTGTGTGTGAGAGAGAGAGTGTTTACAACTTAATGAAATCTTGTATCTGAAATATTATTTACATATATGTTGCATGAATTCATTTTTCTCCTGTATGCTTTTGGTCCGGTGAAACCCGGCCAAGACAAAAAAGTGTTTTCTTTTCTGGCCAGAAAAGAGATTTTCTCGTCAACGATTAAGGGGTGTTTGGGACAAACTGTAAACTCCAACCTCGTGTGGCTTAAGGTTTATTACACATGTTCGATGACATTTTCGCATCTCAGACAATACTTAGATTGAGGATTCAACTCCTCCTACGAACAAAGTGAGTATGTGCATATATATAATTCAAATCAAAATTATGTTCCCAAATACTTTACCTTAATAATTTTTTAAATAAAAAAAGAACTAGAATACGGAAAGAAATTCAAAAAAATTACCATTAATTGAAAAAAAAATGAAATCTAGCTATATACTGCTATACAACTTAGTTCCTACCTTTTTTTCTGATTAAGTATATAATATATTTGTAAAGTTCTGATGAAATATTTAATTGTCATTTAATTTTCGAAATAATTTAAAAGATATATGGATTCCGGTAAATCTAACATGAAACATCCAGATTTACATTAGATTCACAAATGCGTGTACAGATTACATTCAAATAATTGGAAAATAAATCAAGGACAATAGCTATCTTATTTTATTGAAAACCCCAAATATCGAGTCCAAGAATGTGCAATCGAAGAAAAGGTAACTGGCAGACCAAGTGCCTAACTGGACAAGGTCACCAAAGAAACACAATTTGCTAAAATAGAACACACAATACACTTTAGAAATATACTTGTGATGTTACTTGACCAATCCATTAAATTGTCAGAGCTCAATTGATCTTTAATTTCACTTTAACAGAACTCTGCTAACTAATACTCCTACAATATTCTCCCCAGAGTTCAATATTTTGTTCCTTGAATTTGTGATCACACATATTTGACAGCGAATGGCTGCCTCATTTTCTTGATTATTTCAACTAAAGAATCCGGGTTTTGTGGATTTTTTCATTCATTGTCGCTCACCTAAGAAAAGTTATGTTATGTTTGAGAGCACCGAATCAGCGCAAAAACAAGTTATGTTATGCTTGGGAGCACCGAATTGGTGTAAAGAAGGGTTAATGTTGTATTTGGGAAATTTGGAACAAAGTTTCCTCCGTTTCCAATTCCAAACCGCTCCCAAACATGATATTAATATATTTTGTGGATTTTTTCATTCATGGTCGCCCATCCACAGAAGAGTTAACTGAATTCTCTGAAAAATGTGACAATGATTCACCGCAGGATGTGAATGAGCTAGTTGATTTTTCTGATGCAACTAGGTGCAGTCAAAGTTTCTGGCTTTTTAAAAGTGAACTGGCAACTTTCTGGATACAATTGCAGTTTGTCAAGATTCATGTGACACAGTTGTGAATCGTGATACCTAGAAATGCCCACTGCCTTGTAAAGAGTCATTTATTGAACTAGGCTGTCAATTGAACTGTCAACAGAATTCTGAAAATTCTTGTAAATTTCTTCTTTCCTTTTTTTTTTTTTTTTTTTTTTTTCAGGATATAGATTAGATACCCAAATGACCATATACCTACAGATATGCATTTGTATGTAGTCTCTAACAACACAAACCAAGTCATTTTTCTTCTAAAGAGTAAGAATTAACCCCATAACTACCCTGTTCGTCTGGAAGTCTTAACCGCTTAGCTACTAGATTATACCTTCGATTCACAGCATTGACATAACTCGGACACATAAAAGCCACAGTGGATTTGATATGCTTTTCGAATCAGCGTGGACCAACTTGTGAATTCAGATGAAATCAGAATTACATCTCATTCAGAGGTAAAAGAAGGATGATTCACCGACTGAAACAGAGCAGGAAGAGAGGTGGTTCAGATCCTGAACATGTCCTTACATAACACCTTTATTTTTTCAGTTGATCATCAAGCATCTATTCATAAATCAATCCATAAATACATAAATAACAAAACATTTGGACTGGGGATGAAACAAGAAACAAGAAACTAGAAAGTTAACTCAGCAACCCCTTCTTCAACTCAAAGAATGCCTTAAGCCATATAGTGCTCAAGAGAGCATTACCCATCATGGCAGCAAAAGCTAGAAATGAAAAACCGAAACTGAAAGATGTCACTGAAAAAAATAAGAGCAATGTATCTCGGAATCTAATTATACAAGTCATCTTCGTCGGCCCCTCCAGCGGAAGTAGCAAATGGGTCAGATCCAGAATCCCCTTGTCCAGCCTCTGAAAACCGAAATTCAGTTCCAAACCCCCGAGACTGCTGCAAGGTTTGAGCAAACGCCTGATACTTGCGTATGTCAGCATCACTCACGCTTCTACGTGCATACTTCATAGACTCCTCAAAATGAGCAGCCTTAATCTCGGCCGCTTCTTCCTCGATGTCCTCATCCATGGAATCGGGATTCTCGCTTCTCTTTTTCTCCCTCTCTATATCCTGCAATAAGGCAGAACTTTCATTCCAATGGTCTTGACAAACTTGAAGTATATTATTGACTTGAAAGAGAGATCAACATCCACTCAACACAACGCAAAAGAAGGATCGATAACAATGATGACAACATTTCGAAGATCCTCTGAGGCAAAATATTGCAAACGATAAAACGATTTTAACAATTACAAAGCACAACAGGTCAGATGCTGAACCTGACAGGGCCTGGGTTAACCTGGATTGGAGCTTGGCCTCCTAATCCTCGACAAGAGGTTCAAAAGCACCAACTTGTAGCATCAAACCCACCAAATACAGAAAATATATCCCTAACGCAACCATACCCAGTACTGAATTTCTTAGGACACCCAAGCTGAGTTTGTAATTGTGCACTTTTGAGTTCCTATGATAAATCAGTTGGGTTCAATACAGATTACATGAAAGCTCAACTTCCACGATGACATTAAAACATCAACCAACTTAAAGTTGGATGTGATTCATGTGAACTTGCAAAGCAAGGTTTGGTATTCAACAAAATTTTAAAGGATAAATAAATAAACATTACATTATTATTATTATTTTTTGGAAGGTCATTCCATTTTAATTTTAAATGCATAGGGCACTGACAATTGAGGAAGAGAATGAACATAAATAACATGATCGTGCATAAGGAGGACCCATAACTACAAGAGCAGTAATGGCACAAGTTAAAGACCCTCCAAGGATAACAAGAAGACCTAGAAGAATGTAAATTGAGTTTATTATAAAAAGAAATTATGATCTTTGATTTATCTTATATATGAGCCAAAAATAGACCTTGGTGGTAGAAACTACAAAGGGTTCATACAGTTGAATATTTAGGATAAGGTTAAACAAAAAGATGCATCTACACATATTCATATGTGCAGTTATAGGCAAGTCTGCAAAGCCATGCATAATCTTATTAGAAATGAATTAGATGCATCAAGCAAAGGGTGCAGAAGCATACTTTCTCAATGTTCTCCCTTATGGCATACTTGCAAGCCCGCTGGCATATCTCTGTAATATCAGCTCCGCTAAAGCCTTGAGTATATTTGGCAAGAGCACTCAAATCAACATCTTTGGAGATGGGTGATTTTCTCAGGCAGGCCTTGAAAATCTGATATCGAGAGCTTTCATCTGGCAGAGGAATATAAATTAACTGATCAAGACGACCTGGCCTCAAAAGTGCGGGGTCAATTATGTCAGGTCTGTTAGTAGCCCCAATAATGAAAACAGTCTTCTTTGCAGACATGCCATCCATTTCAGTCAAAAGTTGGTTAAGAACCCGATCGGCAGCACCACCTGCATCCCCAACACTGCTTCCCCTCTACAATAATTAAAAGAAATTTACTTGTAAGCTGTGATCAAGAAATTAAATTGACGGAAACACCATGTTGCTGGGTTTTACTTTTAAGGTGCACATACAATTATGGTTTTTAACCCAATTTTGAAGATTGTCAATCACTTGCTATTAAGAGCAGTTTCAACCACAAACCAAAGTAGTAGTGGGAAATGAAGAAACAACCTGAGTAGCAATGGAGTCGAGCTCATCAAAGAAGAGGACACATGGTGCAGATTGTCTGGCCTTGTCAAAAATTTCTCGTACATTAGCTTCACTCTCACCAAACCACATAGTGAGCAGTTCAGGTCCTTTAACACTAATAAAGTTGGCTTGACATTCATTAGCAATTGCCTTGGCCAGTAGAGTTTTTCCACATCCAGGGGGACCGTAAAAAAGAACCCCCTTTGAAGGTGACATGCCAAATTTCTCGAACTTCTCTGGATGCTCCACAGGATATTGAACAGTCTACAGAATAAAATGGAGGTAAAGACAAACAAAAAGTTAACCAAGGCAGAAGGAACATGGAAAGAAGAATACCGACACTGCTCAAACCCAATACAGTTATTTTCATTACCTCCTGCAGCTCCCGCTTAACATTCTCAAGGCCTCCAATGTCCTCCCAGCTGACATTGGGAACTTCAACAACCTGCTCATCAGTTCAAAAAGAAAGGGTAGTGAATATTTGATTACGAAGAGATGTCCATATTATTTAAGAAACAATACTATGCCACTCTATACAAAATCACTTTTAGAAATTCAATTACCGTTTCCCGCAAAGCAGAAGGATTGCTTGTTCCAAGAGCAGTCTGGAAGTGCTCGTCTGTAACAGCCATGGAATTCAGTATCTCAGCATCAATGGTTTCATCTTCCAAGTCAATGACATCCATCTTTTCTCTAATGCATTGAAGTGCAGCTTCGGTGCAGAGAGCAGCGAGGTCAGCACCAACATACCCATGAGTATTTTTAGATATTTTCTCTAAATCAACCTGTATAGTAAAAAATTATTACTGCCAATCAACTTGATTATCACATCCAAGAACACAAACTTTAATGAGAATAATGCAAAAGTAGGCCTTACCTCATCAGCAAGCTTCATGTTCTTGGTATGAATGCGAAGAACTTCAAGCCGTCCAATTTCATCTGGAACACCAATATCAATTTCCCTATCAAACCTACCAAACCTTCTCAAGGCAGGGTCAATGCTGTTTGGGCGATTTGTAGCCCCAATCACAATAACATGGGCCCGAGATTTCAGTCCATCCATGAGAGTTAACAGCTGTGAAACAATCCGCCTTTCAACTTCACCATGAGTCTTCTCTCGCTTAGGAGCAATTGAATCGATTTCATCAATAAAAATGATAGATGGAGCATTCTTCTCAGCCTCCTCAAACGCCTTCCTGAGATTGCTTTCACTCTCCCCAGCCAATTTGGACATGATTTCTGGTCCATTAATACAAAAGAAGAAAGCACCAGTTTCATTAGCTACAGCTCTAGCTATAAGCGTCTTTCCTGAACCTGGGGGTCCATAGAGTAAAATTCCTTTGGGTGGTTTCACACCAATAGATTTGAAAAGTTGTGGATGCCTCAATGGCAACTCCACCAATTCGCGAATCTGAGCCATCTGCTTCCTAACGCCACCCACATCATCATAGCCAACCTCATCCAACCTATCCTCATCCTCCCTTCTCACAGGCTCCCCCTCACAAAAGATTTCAGTGTCTGGGGCAACCACACAATACTCCCCTGGGTCAGTCTCAATGATCTTGAATTCTACACTTCTCATCCCTCCTCTCACAAGAAAGTGATCTCCTTTCCTCACTGGGCGATATGCCTCCAGAAAATAAGCTGCAGATAAAATATTGGCAATTGGCATAAATCAAAAACCCCATCTCATCAATGCAAATGGTTAAACAAAATATGGGATGAAAGGCATTTCAAAAATGAGACAAAACACAATTTCTATAATGAGCTAACCTAAATGATTTATATTCGAAAGAATTATCAACACAAAATACCATATAAATTGATAACGAGCATCAACAAGTTATTATATGCAAAATTAAATAAACAAAAAACTGATTAAGGAACACAGTGACAATGGCCATTCTATTATCAACACAAGCACTTGCAGTTACAAAAACATTTTTATTGGTGTTTCAATTTTCACTGACAAAATGTCATACTACTAAGTCAATCTAGTCTCCATTTCGGATAAATAGCTATAAGAAAAAAATATGTGCGCCATTGTGCCAAGAAGGGGGGAATGAAAACGAAAACAAAAATTCTGTAGATCAAAATCCTCCACGTTATTAAGACTGAAAAATAATAAGCCATTTATACTATTTCCACTTTTAGTTTGCAGCATCCATCAAACTGTCGCCATACATGTTATAAATTTGATATATGAAGCAGATAAATTTAGAATACTTATTAATTTTTGAAGCTTTAAAGCACAACATAGTAGTAGTGCTAAGCTTGTCACAAAGGTGCTCCTTTCTCTTTCTCCTTTAACCCCTCTTCAGAATAGGAGGAAGAACAATCATGAGGAAACAGTTATAATCACAGTTTGCAACACTCTTTATTGTCAATCAATTCACACAGCTAACAACAAACTTTTCCTTCTTTCTGTGTATTCATCTCCTCTGCACTTTCTGAAGACTAAGTGATTGGAGATAGAATGTCTACGGTCAAATCACCTGAGATTGACCAATACTAGAACATGCCTCAACAAGTAGAATGTTGGCAGGATAAAAATATCACCATCTTGTCTGATCTCCAGCCAGATAGTTTAATATATATCAGCAAGAACTGAATTATGTGGTAATATAATTATTTCCTTAAACATGCGAAGCTCCTCCAGAATGTGAAACAGCAACAACAATTTTATAGCGATAGTAAAAGTAGACACCAAATCGAGTCCACATGGCTTAGCATTAGTATTGATCTCAAGTAGTCACGTAAATATAAAAGAATGTTCAATAGCCATTCCTCCCTTCTTTTGTCAACACATATCAACCCACCAAATGTGATTTCAAAAGCATGTATATCTGATAAAACATCTCCAATCAATATATATAGACATTTATCACTTTCCTTTTTCTTCTTTTTTCCTTTTTTTTTGACAAAACAAAAGATGAAGACAACTTTGCTAACACATATCATCTGAATGCAACAAATACCCCTGATGTCAAAAAGTTTAATTATATAGACGCTGCCCACCCATGACTACAATTTCTATAGCCCTGGAAAATGCCAAAAGATCTCCAGGCCTATGTTGCATGAAAAAAATGGTCATTACTTGGTGCAGCAGTAAAAGCTCGAACTGAGAAATGTGAGGGTGCTGGTTCAAGTATGAACGCAACCCTTTATGTAAAAATAATGCCAAAAATTCAGAGAGCTCCTCCCAACATTCTGCAGGACCAGCACCGACAATGGCCTTTTTTAGTGTAGCCCACAAATCTATGCAAGGTACCTTAACCATTTTTAAATATTTTTTATTTTAATTTTGTAATAATTAAAAGGGATAGTCTGGATACACTTTTCACAAAGAAATATATAATGGTACTTTTGCCATTTTCAAACAAAGCATATTTAATCTTTTAAGAAAAAACTAGGAGGCAATGCGGCCATTTTTGTATTGGATGTCTTAGTGATAGTATGTGCAAGGGTACCTGTGTTATTTGTCAGATGCAGAGTGATGTAAATGTTTAGAGTAAGAGCAGACCATAGTAGTATAAGAGCATATTTATTATTTAAATAGTTAAGATCCCTTGATTTTATTGTTGAAAATGGTCTTGGATACTTTAAGCAAAAAGGGGTAAAAGGAATGATGACTTTGGCATTTCTTTAACTTTTTTCTCTTTCAGTCTGAGCAAAAATTCAATTCTAAAGCTAAGAAATTCAATGCCCCTCCCCTTTCTCTCTTCTTCTTCAAATAAAAGTAATAATAATAAAAGAGAGAGAGAGAGAGTGAATTAATTTTATATTATAAGGAGCAACTGAACTTTCAATGGCCCTGGCATTTCTTGACACCAGAACTTAAACCCATGTATACATAAGCAAAGGAGGCAGGTTAAAAAACTTACGTTTCAGATATGCATCAAACAGATCCCCGGTGACACCTTCTATGGTATCGTCTAACGGAAGTACATGGACACGCTTCCCATACTTAACATCTGGGCATTGGTGCACAGATACAACATCTCCAAGCCGAACCCTCAGATTTGTTCTGACGACCTTGTTCATCCTGATCTTTGGCTCATCACAGTTGTCGTCCGCAAGAGCAATACAGACTGTATCCCTCCTCTTCTTGCCCTGGTAACAAAAAGGTGGTAAAAAGAAGTAAATTAAAATATATAATTTGAACCATGGCAATCACGTCTTTAAGTCCACATAGAAGAGAAGGGGGCGGGGGAGAAACTTCCATCTAATTAGGACACATAAAACACCACCACCACCACCATAAATATATAGATGAGAGATGACAAGGCATATTTTGACATGATATAAGGTAAACTACATTTTACACTAGACGTTGCAATCTTTCAGCACACACACCTAAAATCCTAGCAACTTTCTGTAAATTTTGAACAATCTGCACCCTGAAATGAGAGGAATAAAATAGAAGCAACAAAATCCCTATCAAAGTATTCCAATAATAGCAAACCTCAGTAGGACAGCAATTCAATCATGGTGGATCAGATTGAATAACAACCCAAGACCAAAACTAAGGGTTGAACATTTTTGCTTGTGTTCCACCCAAGCAGTAGAATGTTTTGAGGCAATAAGATAATAATGCGAGGAAATATAAACAACTTTCATTATTTAAAAAGGGAAATAATGGTTCTTACATGATCAGATTATATATCAGGTCTACTGCAAGTTAATAGAGATGAATCATTCAGAAAGAACTTAACATAGGGTGTTCTCTGAATTACAATTAAAAGTATCAAACACCACGTAACTTATAATAACTTATTCAACTTTTCTCAAGTATTAAGACCTAAACCCACTCCCAGCCACGTAACTTGTAATAACTAATTCAACTTTTCTCAAGTACTAAGACCTATACCCACTCCGAGCCCCACCTTGGCACAGATTGGGAAGTCTCAACCCCAACCCAAACATGCCTACAAACTTCACAATGACGAATGACCCAGTTGAATTTAGCTAAACCTACTCAAATTGCTAATTCACAATATTGTTCAACATCATAAAAAGTCAAGGACCCCAATAAACCATCCAAATTACAGCTTTGAAAGACTCCAACTACAATTCGGAGTCACAGATGCAATGATGGTGTAACGGATGCGGGGTGCAACAATCGTTGCATAACAGTAACAACATTGCGTGTTGGGAATCACTACGCACACACTCACACAATAGCAAGAAAGAAAAAGAAAAGAAACGCACAATAAATCACAAAACAGAGATTTTACGTGATTTAGCAAGATTGTCTAGGTCCACGACTCACACCAATTTCACTATTTCCTTGAGATGAAAGAGTACAGATGCAACTACAACGAATTGCGTAGCCATAAACAAAATAAATAGTTTGATACTAGGGTTTACATCAAAATCACCACAATGCACTTAGTACCAAAAAATTTTGCCTCGGGAGTTCCGGCCCCAAACCCCCACCTTACAGGTCCGCATAGTAAGGTGTATAGTACTACTTAGATGCCAAAACCCAACACCATGGTCATAGAATTTTCTCCACCTTACAAACCATGAGATGTGCTGACTCAACCGAGTCAAGAAAGAGTCGGCCTAGTCCATAGGAACTCGGTAGAGATTCGGCCAATTCCCTAGGGACTCCACCAAGTCTCGTGTGAGATATATCGGTGAGTATCAAACTTGGATTCAGTCGAGTCCAAACCATGCCCCACACAATTTGTGTGATAGGAGATGTCACTCCGACACTTAGCAGCCTTGCCGATTGGAAGCAATGCATGTATACTCGTGAACTTAGATTGTCTTAATTTATTTTAAGTTGCCTTTAAGGCCATTAGCTAAGACTTTGAAAGGGTAGCAGAAGTTATTTGTTGGAACCAGTGAGCGCCTAAGCAACAAAAGAATCGAAAGGTTTAAGTTATTTGAGATTATTGCTACCATTTTCTTTTTCCAAATAAGAAAAAAGTTGAATGTGTTTTTCTAAAAAAAAAAAATTTTATAAGTAAAAAATAAATATACATCAATAAAGACTTCGTATATGCATACAAATGACATGCATAAAAAAATGGAATGTGTGTATTTATTTATTTATTTCTGCGGCACCACTCTCTTCTCAACCAATCTTTTCTTTCTCCAATTTTTTTGACTCTAGCATCCTCTGTCCATCAAGTGTGGCAATACCCAAACGGCCAAACCCATAAAACCAATAAACACACTACAAAATCACACAAACTTTGACAAACCCTCGCACAAAAATCAAAATGGTTCATATCAAATCCCGAGTTTATTTGTCAATAAAAACATTTTCTCTAATTTCTGCAATAAACGATTCCAAATTATAAAAAATAAAAAATAAAGTACAAATTGTACAACATAGATTTCAAACAAAAGGTAGAGTGGAGTGGCAGTTTATCACTGGGAGTGTCGCCTGTCAATGGGTTTACAAAAGTTCAAATTATTCATGATAACAAATTAACCAATTTCTGCAAATAAGTGATGCCATCAAACAATCACATTGAAACCCATAAGGAGAAGAACTCAAAGGTTTACATATAATCGCTCAAATATCATAATATAGCACCCAAAAAATATGAATTACTGTCAACACAGTCAATAATAGCCTATTATACAATTTATCAAAAATAGGGGGAAATCACAAAATTCAAAAATGCAAATATAGATTAAAATCAAAATCAACCAAAACCTTGATCATGATAGTATCTCCCCGGAAAAGCTGCAACTTTTCCATGGTTTCAGGGTGCATCGCTACCACCGAGTTGTCGTCATTGACGGCCTCGTCAACGACGAGCCGATTCGGCGCTTTCTTCCGCTCTAAGATTGCGGTCGAAAAATCCTTCTTCCCACCTTTCCTGAAAATTCACATAAATAATCGTTCCGAATCGTCAAACTCGGTGAACAATCTCAGATCAGATGGTGAATTGTGAAGTAATTGAGAATGATACTAAAACAAGTGAGTTAATCGAGTCAAGTTACGAGTTGAAGGGACTCACGAATCAGAAGATTCGGCTGCTGCTTCGTGGCTCATCTTCGAATTTGATGAAAAGACGCTATGAGTGCGGAGAGAACGAAAGAGGAATCAAAGAGATGATATGAGATTTGGAGGCTTTGAAGACTGGATCGGCTATTTATAATTATACCTAACCATTCAATTATTCCTTGTTTTCTCAGGATTTGTTAATATATGTTTCGGTTAAATTCGCCCCTCTATTGTCAAAATTTCTTATAAAATTTTCTATACTAAAAATACAAAAAATTAATCAAATTACTCCCTCCGGTTAGTTTTATTCAATCGAAAACAAATCGCATGTATATTTTACGTGACCTGTTAACTAAGTGTATAAATAATTAAATTATTCTTGATGTATTTGTTAAAGTTAAAATAACTAAAATACTCTCGTAATAAAAGAGTTTTATGAGAATATTTTTTTTTTTATAGTAAATGAGGGTTTTATTATTTTAAACCTATATACATACTTGCTACTATAATACATATATATATATATATATATATATATACATACATATATATATATATATTTATACATAAATGATATAGTTGAAGCGTGTATATATACAAGTCACATATTATATGTGTGTGTGGGTGAGATTGTGTTACTGTCTAAATTAATATTGTTAAAACCTAAATAGAAAAACATGCAATATTTGTTTGAGGTGTACGTGTGTATACAAGAACCCAAACTAATATTGAAAAAAAACTCAGTGAATAGTTAAATAAATATTGAATATTAGGATTCAAAATTTATAACTTAATAATAACTTCAAATTTAATTTGAGTTTTGCAATTTCGTATAGGTTCAATTTGAACAGAGAAAGCAAAATTTATAGTAGCATGACGTGAGTTGAAAGAAAAGATCTACTTTGGGTAAAAATAAAAAAATTCCCTTTTACTTTATATTTTTTAGAAATTGCCCCTTCACCTCTGTAAATAGTACATCCGTCATTTACAAATAATTTTTTTAATGAATTAATTTTATAAAATAAAAAATATTAAGGTAATTTTATATTAAACTAACGAGCCATTTAAATTTGTCAGATTTTTGAAAATTTAGGGAGTTTATGATAAAAATTTTTATAGTAGATGAAGGTTTTATGAATTTAATCCATATTTTTCTTTAAAAAAATACTGTAATACTAATAAGACTAGTAATCAAAATATATACATATCAATATATTGTTTTTCATCGCCTTGTTTAATACGTTCAGTATTTTGGTTTGTGCAGAATTACTCAAAAAGTAACGAAAAAAATTACTGCCAGTAACTCTTGGTTTTTTTTTAGTACACGTAGATATTCTTGAATGATTTAAAAGTGGAATGAGTGTGGAGAAAAAAAAGGAAAAAGAAAAAGAAGATTATAGTCCAGAACAACAAAACTTATCCGGTTTGGTTATAATAATTTATCTTCTCATAAAAATATAAAATAGAATTTGTTCAGATTATGTTCAATCTTCTCGTCATGGTTCATGGTTCTATAAAAATTAAGTTAAAAATGGTTTAATTTCATTATTTTATGTAATTTAAGGGCAATATTTGTCTAATCTTTTATAAGAATAAATTCCTCGTCTTAGTCAAATATTAACACATTTCTCAAAAATCTTTTATTATTAAAATAAAAATTAATTATGCCAGGTAAAAAATTAGTTAACTACTCTAAATCAAATCTCAACGATAGAAAATCTTAATCTTGGTCCTTCTCCCCTACATATGGGCGCACACACATATAATCTCTTGCTCAGTGATAAATAAAATATTTTATTCACATTTTTTATGCCTGCGGTTTAATCTAACTATTGTCTTCCACATTATTTTTTCTTTATTTCAAAAATCACAAAACTACTTTTTCTAATTTAAAATTTCAAAATTAATCTTTTACCTATTCTAAAAAAAAAATTATTGCCAAAAAAACATTTAAAGCTTTGAAAGGAAGATTATGGGTATGTTGTTGTCTCTCTAGTATCTGAAAACATCAATCCAATTTTGATAATGAATGAACTAACTTTAATAAGAACCCTTGTTATTATACTCGCTTTATACCTCCCAACGCCATTTATCAATGCGATTCTTTTAAAGTTCAAGAAGGATTGATGTTTTGATAATAATAAATAAAAAAAAATTATGAAATACTTTTGATGATTCGTTCACAGTCCTCTGTTGCCTTGATTAACGGATAATTAATATATTAATAATAAATTTATTATGTCTTTTGATGATTCTTTCATGAATTAATCATATTGATGCGACGTGATATACATTGGTTACTGTGAATTCCGAAAGTACTGAAATTTGAAGATGGGCAACTAGAAAGCAGTGACACTTTATCTAAGGGTATCGTGGCGGTATCGAACACTCATTTCTTATTATTATTTTGATAGGTGGGGGGACACGGCGATGATACAGATAAAACACACAAGGGACACAACAGGATATATTTTGTAATTTTTGAAAGTGTAAAAAAAAACTCCTAAACTTTTCAAAATTGCAAAAAAACTATGAACTATATTTTTTTGAGCATTTCATTCCATCTCATTCTAAAAGTTGACAACTTGACTCATAGAAAAATTATAATGATATATATATATCATTTAATACGATCATTATGCCATTTTTTTTATAAATATATTGTTTTCTAAATAAATATTTAGAAGAAAAAGAATACGTATATAAAATTTCTAAATAATAAGTTCAGAAACAAAAATAAAAATAAAAATAAAAGACCAATAAAACTTTATTTAACATAAAGTCATGTTATTTTGTATGATATTTTGTATTTAAATTTATTTATTTATTATTAAAAATATGAGTAATGTGCAAGATTTTAGTGGTGGGTTTGAACCCAACGACAACACCCATTTTTGAAAATACGTAAATTGTATGGTAATAAATTGAATTATTTGTGTAATTTAATAAATTTTTTATTATTGTTAAATTTATGACAGTGTGAATATTGGTTAATTTGTTAAATTTATATTAATATATTATATTATTATTTTATAATCGTATCATTCACCGTGTCTGTGTCATATATATTTTTTAATTTATTGTGTTGTCGTGTTGTTCGTGTCGTGTATTACATGTCTCATATCGTATTTGTGTTTCTTAAATGGATAAAGATAAATGTTTGAGAGAATAAAAGATTGAAAATATTCAAAAGTATTTTTTTTAGTAATTACCTTTTTTAAAAAATGGGTAAGGAATAATTTTAAAAATTTAAATTAGAAATTGTGGGTTTGGAAGCTGATCCAAATCTAACGAATACTGTGGGTATAAATTGGCTTGAACAGGACGTCACTGCTGTATGTACATATAATATATAAAGAAAAAGATAAAAGAGACATAAAGAAGATGCAAAACAAAGCATTATACGAAAACCGAAAAAAGCGGGTCAAAAAATCCACTAAAACATCTGAATACTTGCTTAGTGGTCTCCACTGCTTTCACTGTCAGACACTAGCTGCTTCGATCTCTCCGTGCTGCTGGAGTTCTATCTCAGATCCAGGTTAGTTTCCATTTCAATCTATCCTCATCGGTTCCGATTCTCTACTTTCTCTATCTACACTTCATTCCATTCCAAGAATTATCCTTACCGAAGCTTTGATTTCAATGATAGCTTTTAGGGCATTTTTAGAATTCATGTCAAATTATTTCGTGCACTCGAGCATTTGGGTTTTCTTGGAGCACTTTCATCGAGTGCTTCTTTGCTGAGAAATTTGAGGGAAAGAAAAGAAAATGGAACCACTAATCATGTGTTTGATGAGCTTAACGGCACGAAAAAGTTAACTCATCTAAGGCAAATGTTTCAGCTATGGTCAGTTGAGTGGAGGCTTTAGTTTTCTTGGGTTCCATAATGAAATCAACTATTCAATGTGTAATGTATGTTCTTCTCCTACTGTTTCTCAGAAACCAAATGGAGCAAGATTTTCAAATAACTATTTTCTTAATTTTGAAGTGTTTACAGAGTAATGATGCCAGAATCTGAAAACCGAGACATGAATATATATTCAGTTGCTGTATGAATTTCTTTCCTATTGTTTATTGGTGTTCTCTTTATTTGGATGCAGGTTTAATTATAATCGATGCTCTAGGGTTTTTTTTTTTAGTTTTTTTTTTATTTGGTCTGTTGAAAAATGTAAATAGAAGTAATATTGATGTTTGGTGTTACTGAGTAAATTTCACCAAGAAGTGATTTCAATCTCGCGCTAAGAACAAGTGTCTTATGTACTATCGAATGTTTGTCCTTTACAGCTTAAGTTAAATAAAATTTGGAAAAGAAATAAATGGAAGAAATACATTCCCAATCAGATAATTATAGGTCGTCATCTTCATCAGCCAGCAGTCCAGCCAGTAGGGTACCCTCAAGTAATTTTTTCTATTTGCGAAAGCCTGGATCACTAAGACAACCTATCTCATTTGAGGACTCACCTGACTGGGAGGATACAGATATTGATGTTAGGGTTGAAGAAGGAGGTGACTCTATCAATGTTGCAACCACTCCGGCCTCCCCATCTCTCTCAAAGCTCAATAGTGGGTCATTACCATCCCCACCACTACCAGAAGGTGTGGTTGTTGCAAGAAAAATTGCAGGGGCTTCAGTTGTGTGGAAAGACTTGACCATTACAATAAAGGGGAAAAGGAAGTATTCTGATAAGGTTGTGAAGAGTTCAAACGGGTATGCATTACCGGGGACGATGACAGCAATCATGGGTCCTGCCAAATCGGGGAAATCGACGCTATTGAGAGCTCTTGCAGGTTTGTAGGCATTCAACTGATTGTCAATATTAGAAAAAGCATTTGAATATGCATCTTTCCTTTTTAATGTCTACTTGAGGTAAATAAATCTAAAAATGGTTCTTTTCTTTTTACTTAATTTAGGAAGGTTGCATAATTCAGCCAAGATGTATGGTGAGGTCTTTGTAAATGGGGCAAAATCACACTTGCCACATGGCTCCTTTGTAAGTTCTATATTGTCTTACTTGTCATTGATTCTTTATTTCTATATATATTTTATTTTGTATTCATGGTTTCCAATTAACTTGTCCCTATCATCCTAATTTGGTACTCGTATTAAAAAAATATATATATATCTCCACCGAATTTCATCTTAGCATATTTATGTGGTGCTGCACCATTCATCCTCTATGATAGCCTGGATCATTATGGTTTCAACCTATTGAAGTTGATGAATTTAAATGATCAGCCTATGTCAGTAGCCATTAAATTGAGTTGCTTGTGGTGTGTCCTTGCATGTTACGTTATATGTGTATTCTCAATTCATAGGTTTACTATTTTTCTGTTTGGGCATCTACCTTGAGGCAGTTGAAATAAGGTTTGGACTGTACTTGATATGATGTTCACTTGAGATCTTAAATCAAGCTTTGAGAAAAATTGTTCGGAACCCTGCTTAATTGTTTGAACCATATTATTCAGCCAATGTGTATGATTTGACATCTAGCGAACTTGTCCCAAAAGAGAAAAAATATCATCCAGTGAAATTTCCTTCCTTCGATGGAGCATTTGTCCTAGGTCAAAGGGTCAGTAACTGGTGTAGTTTCCGTTAATTGGGGGTGCCGAGGGATAGCGATGGCAAGGGGCCCCTTGGCCCCCTTCCCTATCCCTGTTCCAGTTTAACAAAGTAACACCCATCCCACCCAAAACTGTTTATCAAAAATACCCCCCATACCCCGTTTAAATTCCCCCACCTGCCCTGCCCCATTTAACAAAATATGTTTTTGTATGTATCTTTTATAAAACAATAGAATGGATAAGATATTAGGGTTTTTGTGTTTTAGTTTATGAAAGGTTATTTTAGCATCTTTAATATTATACAGGGGTATTTGAGTAATTACGCAATATACAGGGCGGGGGTACCCATCCCCGATTAAACCACCCCAAATCCATCCCAATAGGGGCGGGGTAATTTGCCACCCCTACTAAGGGGGTTGGATTTGATACAGACCTTCCTTTAGTATTATTTGGACAAAGTGCTGCTCTTAGGATTTGAATTCGTGTTCTCATGCTCGAAAATGCAGCATTTTACCAGTGGACCAAGTATTCATCCTGGGCATTGTACAAATTCATCCACACATACCTATTATAATTTCTGGAAGGAAAATTGTGTCAAATGTGAAGTCACGATTGCAATGCAGTAGATTGAATCAACAGTTATTACTTGTTCTTTTGTGACTTCAAAATTTTGAAATGGTACTTTTTCTTCAATTCACAGGGTTTTGTTGAGAGGGAAACCACCCTGCTTGGATCCCTTACCGTGCGTGAGTTCCTTTACTACTCAGCGCTGCTTCAACTTCCTGGTTTCTTCTGTCAGAAAAAGAGTGTGGTAGAGGATGCCATCCTCGCTATGTCATTGGGTGATTATGCAAACAAACTGATAGGCGGCCACTGTTACATGAAGGGTCTTCCTAATGGTGAGAGAAGGCGTGTCGGTATTGCCAGGGAGCTTGTTATGAGACCGCATATCGTATTTATAGATGAGCCTCTTTATCATCTTGACAGGTTCTCTGTGTGTGTGTGTGTTTGTGTTTGTGTTTTTTTCACTGATTTAAATTCTTAAGGGTCTTCAAGGGAATTTGGTAATTGTGTCCTGGGGGATTTACCGTACCACTTGTAACTGTAGATTCAATCTGTTTACTGCATGGTTAACTTGTAACACACAAGCAAGGTTCTTTCTGTCAAAAACTGCGTACCCTAATTCTATATTTTCTTTATTTGTTTTTAAGACCTTGGATTTAGAAACACTAAGATCATTGTGGACAATCTAAAAAAAACCCTCAGTTTCACACAGACACATATATATGGATTTATGATCATTGCCATAAGATGATGATTTTCAGAAACCTGCTGTTATTATAATAATAATATAATATGTGGCATCTAACTAACAGAGATGTCTCAGTATTCATGGTTTCAAAAATGTTCTTCTGTTTATTTGTTTATTTATTAGGGATCTAATAGAATCAATGACTTGCTTGTGCTGCTTTTTTATTCTTGTCCATGCTCTAGATTGACTAGTCTGGGTAACTTGTAGGTTTGGTGGTATTCAATGTGGCAGGTCATAACTCCTAGATGTGTGATGATTGATGTCATTTTTTCAGTAACATTGGCTTTGCTCCTGTTTTAACTAAAAGTTATGCTTTGCTTTGTTCAGTGTCTCTGCACTTCTGATGATGGTTACATTGAAGAAGCTTGCAAGCTCAGGTTGCACTCTTATATTTACTATATACCAAAGCAACACAGAAGTATTTGGCCTATTTGACCGAATTTGTCTGCTTTCAAATGGAAACACACTGTTTTTTGGAGAGACATTGGCTTGTTTGCAGGTAAAATATTTTGGCTATGGGTTAATTTTCCTCCTTTGGTCTTGGGCATGAAGAATTTGGTGTTTGTGAGCCACCATACTCGCACCCGGCTATTAATCCATCCCTTAGCATAGGCAGAAAAAGAAGAAGCTGGTGATAGAATTCGTACCACAAATTGTACAGTTTTGCACTTGCACCCGATTTTTAACCCACCCCCTTAGCATAGACAGAGTAAATGATTGGTGTAGTAAAAGAACTAGGTTTAGTTTGACAAAATTAAGGTTTTTAATTAAAAAGCGTCTTAAATAGATTAATATGGAGTCACCACTGAATACTGAGTTAAGGTGTGTTAGGTCACATTAAAAAATATGTATATATTTTTGAAAATTTATATTGATAAAAACATATCATTTGGAAGTAAGAAAAGACCCCCTTTTCCATATCGATGTATGTGAACCAAAGCTCAAAGGATCGGGGGTTCGATTATACTAAGGGAAGGTGTTAGGCATTGCCAAAATATCCATGAAAAATCATGGTTACTACATTATTTTATTGACATTCCTTTTTACTGCTTATCAAATAAGGTTTTATTTTTTATATTTTATTTATATTTTTTTAAATTGTCTAAGGTTCAATACTTTGAATAAAACAAATGAGTTTTGTTTTTTGGAAAATATGGAATGCCATGTGACATTTACTTAATGTCTATCATATGGAAGATTTTAGGCTTTAATCACATGGGCTTATCATCTTAAATCTTGAAGACCAAGAAGGTTAGATTTGAAATGTATGCGATGAATTCCTTGGAAATAAGAAGTTCACACCATTGAATAGGTATTTTGAAAAATACATCCCATTAACTTCTCCCTTTTGTCATTAAGAGGGAATTTTTTTTTCTTGAAATGAGGATGTGGAAGTTTAGTCATGAATGCAATTTTGAAAATATCATTTTTACTGAGAACCTGAGATTTTTTTTTTGAAAATGAATGCCTATGATGGGAATTTAATGGAAATACCTGGAGTTGAATTTTATGAAAATGCTCACTTGAATTTGTTTGAAAATCATGAAACATCCCATTTTTGTGATAATTTTTGGCTTGAAAACACTTTGGAAAAAGATAGGAAAAAAAAGAAGATTAGAAATGCCAAAATCTACACAAGAAAAAGAAATTCCTTTAAAATTTTAAAAAGAAAAAATGGAATGTCCTATTTTTGAGGTAATATTGGCATTATGACATTTTAGCAAAGGGAAATATGAAAAATGCCAAAATTAACACAAGAAAGAGAATATTCCATTAAAATTTATAGAATGTCTTGTTTTTGTCTTCGTCATTATAAGTTGCCATAAAATAACATATCTTTCTGTTGATGCAGCATTTTTCAAATGCTGGATTTCCTTGCCCTATCATGCAGAGTCCTTCTGATCACTTTTTACGTGCAATAAATACAGACTTTGACAGGATCATTGCAATGTGCAAAAATTTGGTAGGTACTGTAATGTTTTTACTCTCATACAATTTATGAAGTTGAGAAAAATTTAAAATAACACAGAATGCATCCTAAATCTCCTGTACAATGTTGCTGAACATAATCTTGGAGCTAACAGACGTCTCCATACTTTTCCACAAATAAGTCATCGCAAAGCGGTTCTCACATGCCACACATCAAACTTGTACTGCATTACCCTTAGATGGGGTTGAAGGCAAATTATACTATAAACTTCTTTCTACACTCTAGTTTGTCCTGATAGCATGTGCCCATAACAAATAACTGGAAGGACCATGCAATTTTACTGTTGTAAATTACATGCCAATGCTGTCTACGGATGATTTTCACTTCCCTAGATTCTGCCATAATCACAAAATACTGGAAAAGAAAATAATTACTCAACCCAACATGAACAATGCACTATACCATACAAAATAACTACTACTCAGCAAAATTCACCAAGTTAATGAGAAATCAGACACCAATTCTTTCTGGTTCCTGAATCCAAAAAACAAAGTGCCAACCTAATAATTTGAACACAATAATTTGAAATAAAAGACAAGGCTAATGAATTCACCACATTCAATCCAAGCACTCTTTGGTGTAAATCAATTCAATTGTGATCATAAGCACGATAGCTTCAACTGAGAAAACCATTGAAAATAGTTGGGATAAACCAACCTGATAACTTTTTTTTTTTGGGTAAGTAATAAACCAACCTGATACTTGAGCAGAACATCGAATTGGAAAGCTCCAAAGTAGGTTTTTACTTATGCTTTTTTTATAATATCTTTTACTTATGCTTTTGGGCCTGTACTGTACATCACAAAATGGAAAGCATTTTTTGGTGTATAATTTTATTATAATGTTTTTTACTTATGCTTCTGGGCCTTTACTGTACATCACACATAACTTTAACATAATGCTTTTCTTTCTCCTTTTTGTGTAAGTTCTCTGTAAATGGAGTAAAATTATTTTTGACAGGATGACAATGGAGATTTTTCATCAGTGAATATGGACACCGCTGTTGCAATACGCACCCTCGAAACGACTTATAAATCATCAGCAGATGCTGCTGCAGTTGAGACGATGATACTAAGACTCACTGAAAAGGTATGCTGCCGTTGAGAAAATCATATAACAGGGTTCCAAATACTAAAGTGGCTTAAAAAATTGGTGATGAAATAGAAATCTTGACATGTGCAATTAATTATTAACTAGCATTAGAAAATTTTAAGCTTTGGTGTATTTTCGAGCACAATAAGCCTATATTAAGAGTTATTGTTGAGCCATTGTCCTTTTTTCTTTTCTTTTTCTTTTTTGGTGGTGTGGGGTAGTACATATTCACTGGCCATAAAGAGGTCCCCAAAGTGTATCTTTTATATGTACGTATTTATTTATGTACTTATTTTAACTTCTCATTTTAGTGAATGGAATTTGCCTAGAGGGTTAAAAGAACCATGAAGAGAACTGTGAAGTGCTTTTAAAATTACAGGTTTTGTTCATGCAAGAGCAAGAATAGTAACATCTGGATTGTAATTTTCATGAAACTAGGAGTATGACATGGTAATATAGAAGAATCTTTTGGTGACTGTAGGCCGCAAATTCACCTCATTTTGAATTGACAAAATATGCCCGATTACTGCCTCTATTCTCCATCATCTCCTGCATGAGTTTATTCTATTTGCATCTAAATAAGATGATTCCTTTTACCTTTCTTTTCTGGTTTCTTATCTTAAACTCAGAAGAATTAAACTCAGGACGGTACCCATTCCGCTTTTAACATATGTGCCTGCCCAATATGGAAGTCGTTTTACATGAGCTTTTAAGCTATTGTTTTCCCTAACTTGTTACGTGCAACCATTGCTACAGGAAGGTCCATCTCTCAAAAGCAAGGGAAAAGCAAGCAATGCTACAAGGATTGCAGTTTTGACTTGGAGATCATTATTGATTATGTCAAGGGAGTGGAAATACTACTGGCTTCGGCTGATTCTATGTGTGTTTCTAACACTCTGTGTTGGTACAGTTTTTTCTGGATTAGGTCATTCCTTGTCATCTGTTGTGGTGAGTTCCACAAATTTAAACACCTTTATGTTATAACAAAAAGTTGAATTATAATATAAAGAACATACAATCATTGAGTACATTAATTATTGAACACTGTCAAGTTATCTTTAATTGTAGCAGTCTTCACTTCTTAGTCAAAAGACCCAAAACTTTTCTTGTTCTAGTACAATGTGATGTGTATACATCATTCTCGTTCTCATTTTCCTTTTCTTGTTATGTTTTCTTTTCCGAATTTGTTGTAACTCTTTTCATCTAGATGGTGTATTCTGAGCTCCATGTTTTTATAATCTAGTAATCTGTTGTGAAGCCTGTTTTGTTGCAATTTTTGGTTTATGTGGACAACTGCTAATAAGGAAATTTAAAGGTTAGGAAATTGCTTTGTTTGCATTAGTTAAGAGATTCAAAAGTTGATATTCATCTCTACTGCTAGGTGTTTTTTTTTTAATTTAAAAAAACTTCATTTAAGGGTGTGATTGGAATCAAAATGAAAGTGAGAATGATTTGTAATGTTCAATTAATTGTGTGATTTGCTTTGGTATAACTTTTGGATTGTCTTTCAAGGATGGAAACAGGTCTGTCTTAGAGGTTGTAGCAAAAGTCATCTCCAGAATAATTTTCCTACTTTTATATTTCCAGTATTTTCCTGGAAAGGATCTTTTGAGAATTTGGGAACTTATGCTGTTCAACTAAATATCCTTTTTCCAATTATTGCTACTGCAAATTCCAATGCACTTAAGTGGAAAGATGGATAAGTACCATAGTAGTGTTGTGTGCTCTAATTGGTAATTTGTTACATGGAAATTAGGCCTGTAAATTTTTTCATATTGACTGTTAGATGCCATTCTTCCTTGAAGTTGCTATGAAACACCATTAAATTGCAGCTTGACAGATGGCTTTCATGTTAACTGTTGCTAGTGGAAAGCATTAATCTGACAGCGGGCCTTTTTATTTCTTCTTCTTCTTTTGGATGTTTTCATGAATGGTAGACAATTTTCAACAAACTTGGCATTGAATCTTCCTCTAGTGCATATTCTGGCAATAAGGTTCTTGCCTTTGAGATGCATAATGTTTTCAAATGTTCGTCATTGATATTTTTGAAGTATTCAAGTGCTTTTTGATAGTTTGTCAGGCAACATAATGAATATGTTGACTGCAAAGGCAAATTAATAATCTTATTTGTGCTTGTTAATATGGTTAATTCACCTGAATTGAAACTTCATAAGCAAGATGTGGGAGTGTTCAAGGCTTCTAGCAATGGCATTCTTCTTGCTGCTTTCGTTTATTTAATTCCATTTTGCTTGTGACATGCTCAGTCCTTTCTTTGTTCTTGACCTCTGAAATTGCAGACTAGGGTTGCAGCAATATTTGTATTTGTATCATTTACTTCACTTCTAAGCATTGCTGGAGTACCTGCACAAATGAAAGAAATCAAGGTAATCATGTTTGCTTCCCTCACTCATCCATGTTAATTTCTAGTAGCAAGGAAAATTGCCAATTTGTGGTTCATTTGCAAAGCAGTTTGTCTTCTTGACAATCTTGGCTAAATTATAACTATTTGAGAAAGCTTTGGGTAAATTATAACTATGACTGATGATGAAACATATATGAATAACATATTGGAGATCAAAGAAGATATAGGGGTATAGGACAAGTATGATTGACAGAAATGGTACCTAGTTTATCTATATTTTCTCAAAATACTGCATATATAATGTTTCCTTGTGAATAAGCACTTCATAAATTTCTCAGAGAAATTCAAAAGTAATTATAGTGGGTCATGCAGCAATGTTCAACAAGTGTGGAACATGCAAATAGCAACTCTAGGATTGCATTTGATTTTAATCGACTTGCTCTTGAAACTTCCAGCTGCACAATTTCAAAGCAGGGAATCTCCCAGGAAATTGAAATTTTTGACTTTCGGTGTTGTAAGCGTGAGGACCTTTATTCTATGTTACATGGACTTGGGTACTTGTGTTGGGTAGGGCTGCAACTCGGGTAAGTTGGGCGGTTTAGAGGTACAACTCGGGCTCAACCGTACATATGAAATGTTCAACCCTACTTCTAACCCTAACTACTCAACCCTAACCCAACCCATCATTAAATTTTAAACTCGGGTTTGCAACTCGGGTTGAGATTTCGGGTTAGAAAGTCGAGTTAATTCGGGTTATTTATATCACCAATCTCCATGTTGAAAATTTTAAGTGATCTTTAATAAGTTTCACATTAGATTACTCCCAAACACACACAAAATTAAGAACTTAATGCAAATTTCTAAAAAATTACAAACAAATTTTTAGGTAATTAATTATCCAAAGTGTTAACATACAATAAATTAAGATTTAAATAAAGGAATTTGAAAAGAAAAAGGTTATCATAATTTGAATATTATATATAATATATTTAAAATAAAAAATATGTATAAAATAATATTACAATTCGGGTTCGGGTTCGGGTTAGGCTTGGGTTGTTGGCACCTCAACCCAAGTCCAACCCTAACCCTAATTGTAAAAATAGTTGCCCAAGCCCATAAAAAATTCAGCTGGGCTCGGGTTGGGTTTGGATTGCCCAACCCAAGTTGCACCCCTACTGTTGGGTGCAAGTGTGTACCCACGCTTCAGATGTGTCAAATCCTCAAACAAAAAGACACATGGACACTATAAAAAATTCATATAATTTTTATATTTTAGTTTCTATAGTAAAATAATGTCTTTATGTAACATAGTGTTCAGTATTGGCATTTCACTCATTTTGAAGCAATAATATAATAAAATTAAATTATTGGAAATGTTTTTTAGGTGCAGGTCCAAGCAAAAGTGTCAAACACATTCCATACTCATGTTTGAGCAATGCGTGTCAGACATGGGTACTTCACTTACTATTGAAGAGTCCATGTAAAATAGCCTTTATTGGTTTGATTTTCAGTTTTTAACAGCCTACTAGTTGCCATATTTCCTGAAATAATCTGTAGAACTTTCATGAAAGAAATGAAAATTTTAGAACTGCCTTAGAAAAGCACAACATGAATCTCAAGGCATGGGATACCAATGCTATTTTAGACAATTTCTTCCCTCAGATGCCTTCCACATTTTTCCTTATTAATAACTTAATCCAAACTGCTGATTTCTTTTGCAGATATATGCATGTGAAGAATCAAACCAACATTCTGGAGCATTAGTTTTCTTACTTGGGCAACTCTTCTCCAGTATTCCGTTCTTGTTCCTCATCTCCATTTCATCAAGTCTGGTATTCTATTTCCTCATTGGGCTGCGAGATGAATTCAGCTTGTTGATGTACTTTGTGCTGAATTTCTTCATGTGCCTCTTAGTAAATGAAGGACTAATACTTGTAGTTGCTTCCATTTGGCAAGATATTTTCTGGAGCATCTTGACACTGGTGTCCATACATGTGAGTTCCACCCTGCTTAGCCACTTCCATGTTTGATTTTATATGGTAATTTGGGCACACAAGCACTTTGGTTATATTTATTAATGTGTAGTTAAATATTAGATCCTTCTCTCTCTCTCTCTGTCTATATATATATGGATGAAAAGGTTGCTGCGAAGTCTAATTTCTGCATATTTAATGAGCATTTTATATTATATACTGAATTTGATGTCTCAGTGATATATTATTTAAATATTTGATTAGTTATCTGTGATCTGTAACTGACTAAGTTTAGTGTTCAGATTTGGTCTTGAGTAAATGTGTGGCCTCTTTTTGCTAACAGTCAATATTTATTGCATTTTAGGTGGTTATGATGCTTTCAGCTGGTTATTTCAGAATTCGAAATGCTTTGCCTGGACCAGTATGGATGTATCCAATATCCTATATTGCTTTCCATACTTACTGTATCCAGGCAAGTTGAAATATTTATATTGTTTCATTATCTGTTTCTATTTTGAATATCAATTTATGTTGTTTGGAATCACTTACAATCTGCTCCATGATTTTGGAAACATGAACTTATGGGATAATGTTCACCCTATTTTGGTTTTTTTAGTGTTTTTTTTTTCTTCTTGAATCTTTGGTCAGGAGTGTTTACATATATATATTTTTTGTTGTTATTATTATTTTCAATAGTCCAGCATTTCTGAAGCAGTTGCCAGTAGTTATTAAATTATTATAATATTAATTCTCCGATGATGATTTTTTTTACATGTGCTTGTGTTTCAGGGGCTCTTAGAGAATGAATACGATGGGGCTTCCTTTGCAGTTGGGCAGGTGAGGACCATATCCGGTTACCAGGCTCTTCGAAGTGCATATGAAATCTCTTCCAACGGTAACTCGAAGTGGGAAAATTTACTGGTGTTATTTCTTATGGCGGTTGGGTACCGTATTCTTGTGTTTGTTTTGCTACAATTTATTGTCAGAAAAAACTTACCTTCATGTAGGTTTTTCGAGTGTAATCGGGATCGAAACAACCCATGATGAATGAAAGTGCTGCGAGCCCTGTTTGGCCTTTTAGATTGTACTGCTGTTCTTTCTGTTTTTGTGCGATGTAGTTAGAAACCTGTGATGGAATATAGAAAGAAATTGTTTGTGCTCAAAATCTCCCGTTATTGCTTTGTTCTTAAAGCTCCTGGGGTTCCTGAGGCTGGAGGCATTTTGTTATTTGTCATACTTTCATTGTTAAAGTTGCACAGGGACTCAAGCAACAGTCTGCATGTTGTGAAATTGGAATCCATGACCAAACAGAATTTGTTGTCTATTCTATCAGGAAATAAACCTGTTAAAAATGTCCAGGAAAGAGAGTAGCTAGGTTAAACATTAGTGTGCCAGCACAGAATTTACCTAGAAGGTGGTAAAACAATAGAGAGGGAGGATGCTTTGAATTGCATAATCTACACATGAAAATTTCACGTTTAACCCCTTGGAAGTAGTCTTTATGTCCTTGTTTGAGCTCAATGCTCAACGAGATATTTCCAAATCATTTTCCTTTTTTAATCTTAGATTGGGGTTAAAATACCATGGGCCACACAACAATGTACCCCATTGCAAATCTTTCAGAATTACTGTCCTGCTAAGACTAATCAATTTTTTTTAACGCGAACGTACTTACAATATTGCCCTAAAGAGATTATAACACTCTAACCTCCGATTATAATATTGTCTTTAGCTAGGCTTAAACAATAATAAATTCAATTTTCTCTCCTATTTACTGGGATGACGAAGAATGAAATTATCACTATATTTATTCCTTTTATTACTTTTTCTTTGTGGTTCTCCACCTACAATTAATATTGTCCACTCAAACGTATCCCGACTAATGAGTAAATGTCTATTGGGGCTAAGACTAATCCTTTGAGACTTGTCAAACTAATAATAAAAAAAAAAAAAAAAAATGAACCCACTATTGGAGGACGAAAAGCAATCTTAGAGTGTGCTTAAATAAGTGGTGAAAGCACGCTTGTCATGCTTTGTCAACTAAGAAATTTCCATGTCCAAGAAAGCCAAACAAGGAATTAAATTTCCAATTAGTGGGATGATTCTCGATTTTATGATACCTTCTCTTCCTGTTACTCATGTCCTCTTGTTGTATAAGGCCTCGAGTTTTGTTTTGGTGTGCCATATCTACCTACCCTCCACGGTGGTCTCTCAAAGGGTGGGAGCTAGGCTTTGATTTGTCTTGTTACTTTCTTCGATTTCAAAGCATCCCTTGTTTCTGGTAATAAGATTAAGAGGCAAAACATGCAAGAGCTTGAATATCAAACAGAATTTGCGGTAGCTCCACATCACAGGCCAGATGCGTACGTGAGAGCTTGGCAAGAGCATTAGCCACCTCATTGCCATGTCTCAATACATGGCTAAGCTTTACCAACTTAAAAGTAATGAACAGTACTCTTCAAGCATGCACGCTGTGAATCAATTCAATTTTGCTGCACCGCTGTGAAGGCTAAGCCTTAATTGAGAATTCTCATGTTTGGCGATGCAGGCTAGTCTTCAAAACCCATAACACATGTAGATATAGGGAGGGCCATTAACCAAAATGACATTCATCTGCATCTACATCTGCACCTATTTCTAGCTCTCCCATAGGACTTGAAGATTCAAATGGGCAGAACAAAATAAGGTGCAGGTGCAAATGCAGATAAAGGTAACACTTTGGCAAGGTAACACTGATGATGTTCTCTCATATATATATATATATATATATATAAAGAAGTGGGGGTGCATAACTTGCCAATCAAAAAGATTTATATAAGGAAATGGGGTGCATATCTTGCCAATCAGAAGTACTGTAGATTTTTTTTGGACAAAACAAAACAAGACCCAAGGTTTGAAGAAGAAGACCACCCAAAAGGAAAAGACAGCTAAGGTAAGGAGATATCATTGGCTATTAAGATGGTGTTTTATAAATAGAGAAGTATGATCAGTATCTGGTGAAGAATGAGGATGATTGGCTGATTGAAGGTACTCACGGAGAGGATATATATAGAGAGAGAGACGGTAAAGGCTAGTTTCGGGAGAAAATTTGTCACAGCTTGGTTTTGGTATATAGAGGCCACATGATGAATAACCCCCAACACGTGGGATTTAACATTCTTACTAATTATAATTCGCCCCATTTCATACCACAACTGATAGTCCACTCAGTCAGAATTGACTCACTCGTGGCTCCTTCTATTATTGCGTAAATACGTAGGTTTGAAAGCCACGACACACAAAAATTCACGCATTAATGTCGGAAGATCCTGTTTAAAACTGTGCCGTTTTAGTCCACAATGTGCCAATGTGTGATATTTTTCGGCTCAAATGCAAAAAAAAAAAAAAAAAAAATTCTCAACTACAACAAAACAAGAAATAATTTCTTGAATTACATTTGTTACACAATATTCTTGAACTATCACGTTTTGTTGTAAAAATGTATGTACCGTCAATGTGTCGTTAATGCTAGGATTGCACACACTATTGACAAATAAAGTATATAGAAAAACACACACAAACAATATGAGATTTACGTGGTTCAACAAATTGCCTACATTTATAAATAAAAAATAATTTTATATACTTCAATATTTTGGTTACACACTTTCTCTCTACTCACATTTGTCTGTCTACTATTATATCTCTCTTTTCTCAATTTTTTTCCTTTAAACCTACTTCTATTTATAGAATCTCCAAACTCATTTATTGTTGGACAAGGATTATAATTACTTGAATCGCAAGACATGCCTAACAAGAAATTACTAAATAAATTACAAGTCTAAAATAAAACTTAATTACAATGAAAATTTGAGATGCAATTCCTAACAATCTTTACTGTTAGATTATATATTTTCTATTATATGTGTTGTTATATTATATATCTTTTCCTAAATCATATAGGTTTCTTACACCTCCTAAATTTACTTAGTCTTCAAGATTACGTGTCTATAAATAGATTTTTATGTATTGTTCATATCAATATCAATTCAATATATATAATTTTCTTATATTTTTAACATGGTATTAGAGCATACTAATCTCTGGTAGTTTTCACATTTCGTTGCATCATTGTCGGGGATGGCACCATCGATTTCATCCCCAGCAGTCAATCGTATAAAATAGCTTCCATCTTATATATATATATATATATATATATATATATATATATATATATATATATATATATATAACAGCCCTTTTCTGATTTTCAAATCAAGTTCAATTCATCGGTTTTCACTAGCATCTGTGTGTCAAAGTTGCTGATTTTAACGAGCCCATTTTCTTATTTTCAAATCAGTTTTCACTCCAATGAGCAGATTTCGATCTTATTGTCGCTCCAACGAGTTTGCTCTTTTGCAGATTCTTTGTATGTGTTAGCAGTCACTGTTGGTAACATAACCAGATTGCTTTCACAAGCCATAGCATCTGTGTGTTAAAGTAGCTAATTTCAACAAGCTATTTTTTTTATTTTCAAATTAGTTTTCGCTCCAACGAGCTGCTTTCGATCTTTTCGTCACTCTAATGAGCTGCATTTGTCTATCGTGCCACTTTTTGTAACTTCTTTGTATGTGTTCACAACCACAGCTAGTAACATCACAAGATTGCTTTCACGAGCCACATTCAAGATTTTATCTCCAAACTCAAGTTGACTTCATATAACTCACCTTGAGTTTGCAGGGGGCTGTTAGATTATATATCTTCTATTATATCTACTGTTAGATTATATATCTTTTCCTAAACCATATAGGTTTCTTATACCTTATCCTAAACCATCTAGGAGTACGATTTCTTGTCTTCTAAATTTACTTAACCTCTAAGATTATGTGCCTATAAATAGACCTTTATATATTGTTCATATCAATATTAATTTAATATATACAATTTTCTTATATTTCTAACATTCACATTGGCTCAAATTCTATCAACGCGCTCCTTTATGCTCCACCTCGACTAAAAATCTCTCCACCTTAAACAAAACACCATATTTATTATTTTCGTTTTTCGTCATTCCATCACATTCACCTATTGCGAGCAAAATCCAAGTTCAAATAGTAGAACTTGGAATCTATTCTCATATCACCAAATTGAATTCTTCTTGTTTTTGGAATAAACGTTGGTGTTCTTGCAATCACCAAGACTTCTTCCTTCTCTTGTCGCTCTTGATTGGACACTCTAGTAGATCTCGAAACATACTTCCATTATGTCTTTGCAATTGCTCCACCTAGCATAGTATTTTTCAACAAAACATAGAGGTTATTTACCTTCCTTTTCAAAAGCATAACATATAGCCCTTTCTAATATTCATTAATTCATTCTTCACTTCACACCAACAAACATTGGAATCCAGCTGTAATACCCCGCTCCAACACATGGTATGATATTGTCCGCTTTGGGCTTGAGCCCGCACGGTTTTGCTCTTAAGTTTTACCCCAAAAGGTCTTATACCATTTGAAGAGAACATACTACATATAAGCACATCCCCTTTTCCACACCCAGGCGATGTGGGATTGAGCACCTTGTACCCTATTAGTGTGGTAGCTCAGCCCAGTGTCTGTCTTCGCACCCACCCACTCACACCCGTCCACAGTGGTTACTACAATCCACCCCCCTATGATACCCGACGTCCTCGTCGGCACACTTCCAGTTGGGTTCAGGCTTTGATACCAACTGTAATATCCCGCTCCAACACATGGTATGATATTATCCACTTTGGGCCATAGCCCGCACGATTTTGCTCTTGGGTTTTACCCCAAAAGACCTCATACCATTTGAAGAAAACATACTACATATAAGCACATCCCCTTTTTCACACCCAGGCGATGTGGGATTGAGCACCTTATACCCTGTCAGTGTGGTAGCTCAGTCCAGTGTCTGTCTTCGCACTCGCCCACTTACACCCGTCCACAAAGGCTACTACACCAATGGTCCTACAGAAATCACATTCCTTCTGATACTTGAAATATGATGTACATTCGTTAGAATAATTACCAAATCATTAGTTGTCTTGATTTTGATTGTTCCAATTTTCATAACATCACAAGAAACATTATTTCCTATAAATACCTTACCACTTACAAGTTTATAGGTAGCAAACCATTATTTATGAAGACACATGAAAAGAACAAGTATAATCAAGTATTCACTCTTTATTCACTCTCTTGTTATTAATAATTGATAATGCTTCATTGCCATCACTCTCTTCTTTCATAACCTCAGACACAACAACAGCAGCAGATGCACTCTCTTTCTTTTTTGGACAAAACTACTGAATATGTGTTGGGAATTAATCTCCCTTCGTTCAGCACAGCGGAAGCATATCATCACATCAACAATCATACAAGCATATATAAAAATAACAATCAAACACATTCACTTACAACATAATATTTTACATAGTTCATCCAACTTTAGGGTTACGTCCATGGAGAGAGAGGTTTCACTGTATTAAGAAGAGAATATACAACACGTGGAAAGAAGCACGCTTACCACACACTCTTTCACTTTCTCTTGGCATCTTCCCTCCTTTCCTCACAACACTCACCAACCTCTAATGTTGTGTTGGGTATGCAGGAATGGAATGGAATGCCCATTCCAATCATTCATTTGTTTGGTATAGATTTTAAGGTGAGAATGGTCATTCCATTGCAATAAAAATTTATTCTATAGTTAAACCTGTGGAATGGGCAAAAAATCCTTCACCTCCACCACCACCATCACCACTTCCACCACCATTGGCTCTACCACCACTGTCGTTTCCACCACATCCACCGCTGCCTCCACCACCACCACCCCCACCACATCCATAACCACCACCTCTATCGGCACCCCACCACCTCTACATTGCCACCTTCTTCCACCACACATTTATTGGTTTAATTTATTTATCAATATGAGGGTATTTTGGAGAATTTGATTTAAAATTTATTTCATTCTTACCTCATTTCATATTTACAATCAAATAATAGAATGAGAATGACTATTTCATTCCATTCATATTCTCATTTCATTCCCAACTACATTCCATTCCATTCTCGCGTACCAAACATAACATTATATTTTTCCTCTCTCTCTCACTTTTTTCCTTTAATCATGCCTCTATTTATAGAGTCTCCAAACTCATTCCTTATTGTACAAGGATTACAATTCTTGAGAGCCCATGACAAATTGTGCTAAAAGAATTACCTATTAAAATACAACTATATATGAAAACCTAATTATATTAGGAATATGAGCCACAATTCCTAACAATATGCCCCATTCTTCCACAATTGTAACATCTTTTCTCTAACAATGACACTAAGTTTCTTGAAGCTCCAAACCTGTTCTTCTCTTGAGCAATAAGAGATTGAGCCTAATCATTGTGAATCTCTTCATCATTTAACTTTTCATTAGAGAACAAAACACTCTTAATTTGCTCTACTGATATAGTATCTCTTTCATAGAGCAAAGTATTAAATAAATACTTATGGGTAGATCGTACCAATGTCAACAAAATAATTATTTATTCTCATCACTCAATTCGACATCAACATTAGATAAATCACAAATAATTTTATTGAGCTCATCAAGATGTTCTTGCAAGCTTACCCATTATTTTCTTCAAAAAGAATACAAATCTTATTTCAAGACTAACCGGTTGGTGATATTATTTTCCATATATAGATTCTCCAATTTCTTTCACATAGCCGTTGATAAAGCTTCTTCTATCACATCATACACAATATCATCCGCCAATGTCAATCGAATAGTACTTGATAATGCAATTTTTTGCACGATCTGACTTGACTTCGTATTCTTACAAAATAGAGAATAGATGAGACCGAATCGACACTGGTGGGGTGCCAACCGAGGACTCTGATGTTCAAGTCAGTTATGAGAGACCATAAATTCAAAAAGAGAAAGTATAATATTCAATCAATTAGTTTATTAAATGTAGATGTGATGACCAGGCAATTTATTGAAACATAAACCGCTTGTAAAAATTAAAGTTATTAAAATTGAAATCAAAGCAAATATTAGTATGAGAAGATTCCTACTATGGTACTTAACGTCAACAACCTCCATAAATGAGAGGTCTCCTCAACTAATTAGGGACGCATGTAATAATAAATGCAATTCCATTCTCTATATTTTAATGACACCGATCACTAACTTAAGTGTCGGAGTGTCCCGCCAGCACCCCACCAGTGCCGGCTTGGTCGCATATCTTCTTTGTCTTGCAAAAATTGGAGTCGAATCTAATCGTGTAGCAAATCGCATCATCAACGTCTCTCATGACTGACTTGAACATCATAGTCCCTAGCCGACACCTCACCGGTGCTGATTCGGTCTCATTTATTCTCTGTTTTACAGGAATTCGAAGTCAAGTCATATCGTGCAGAAAATTGCATTATCAGTACCCATTGCTTTCGAGTTGATCTTCCCCCACTGGGGACTGTTTTTATATCATATCTTTTTCTTGTTCAACTGAAAAAAAAGTCAACAATTAACTTACCAATTTTTTGATGTCCCACGACTAGTTTCTCTTACCATTCTCTTTAGTCCAAAGGGGAAAATGTAAGCAATGAAAGAGGTGTAAAAGAGCTTTCATCAAGGCCTAAGATTCAAAATCGATCACGAATAACATATTTTGTGTCTAAGAAGCTGACACTACACTCCACCTGAGGGCACTACAGCTACAACAAACTGAGGATCTGAAATTGATTAACATTTCAGATAGAGTTCCTTTGTTGAGATGTGCTTTTTCAAATATATAAGACTTCATGACATGCGCACAACACAACACTGGGTAGCCAAACAAGTATACGTAGCAGAAAGAAGAAGAAAACTAGACACCCATTTCTTCTCTTGCAATAATATATGAATTCAGATAAGCTGTTCATTTTCCATATTTTTCGGTTTCAAGCCTAAATCCTCTCTGAGATCATGTTGAATCAGTAAGTCCCGTTTTCGAACTTGCCAAATACTAAAGTTCTTTTTTCTACCAAACTTTTCGATCACGTACTTTCCATCTGTAATACCTGCAGCCATAACTCTGATACCAATTGTTAGGATCGCACAAACACTACTGACAAATAAAATAGATATAAAAATACATACAAACAACAAGAAATTTACGTGGTTCGGCAAATTATCTACGTCCACGGGCAAATAACGACTTTCTTTACTTCAATACTTCGATTATACACTCTTTCTCTCTCTACTCACATTTCTCTACATTTCTCTATTTACAATTCTCTTTATATTTTTTCCTTTAACCCTACCTCTATTTATAGAGTCTCCAAACTCATTCCTTATTGGATAAGGATTACAGTTACTTGAATCCCAATACATGCCTAACAAGAAATTACCAAATAAATTACAACTCTAAAATAGAAACTTAATTACAATAAAAATTTAAGACACAATTCCTAACAGATAAACTATTATGTTTTGTAGTAAAATACTATTACCGTCAATGTGCCAATAAAATGTTAACATTAAAATCGCACATACATGTCATACGTGGTTGATCAAAAAATTAAATTTACCCTTCTGACATAAAGACCCATTTTAATTAGGTTAAATATAAACCTGATTTGAAAATCAATCCTCTCTCAACTCTAAGAGGATAACGTAATGGAAAAGACGCTCACATCACATCTTGGAGGTCTAGTGTTCGAATTCCCTTAGGGCCAACTCTAGGAAATTTTTTTGGTAATTGTCTGGTGCATGTGGGACGAGGGATTGCATGAGTTCAATGGTGGATTATGGGGTGTTTTAAGAGACCCAACACCATCATCGTCGACAAAAAAAAAAATACTCATCATCTCTTTATATGTGTGCAACTGTGTGTGTGTATAAACCAATGAGAATAATTGATTACTGGACTGAATCATCTAAATTCTTTAATAAAGAGTCAAAACTTACATTCTCTATCAACATTGAAAAGTAATGTTCGGAATTGGAGTGAACGAGAAAGTGGGTAAAAGAGGTTGGTGATGTCCTCTAGAGGATTTGTAATCCTTCATTTTTTTATAGAAGGAAACGTATATTCTAGAAGGACTATAATGGAGAGTGGTGGCATGTTCTCCTTGTTATTGTTTTCATAAGACTAAATTGCACTAAACCCTTTGTACTATCAAAAAGTTACAAAATACCCTCCTCTACTCTTTTTTTTGCCACAAATCCCTTCAATTTATCAAAACTTGCAAATTACCCCCTACCAAGGCACGGAAATTAGAATTTGTTTTTCAAGTGGTCACATGCAGCGTACGTGACACATGGACTAATTTTTTTATCAAAAATATCTTTACGCTTACAACAAGTGCCCTTAACTTCTTATTTGTAAAATCAATTGTAAAGGATAAAATGGACATATGTAAGGGTATTTTTATAAAAAAAATCAGCCCATGTGTTACGTATGTTGCACATGACAACTTGAAAAAATAATCTCATTTTCATGCTTTGGAGGGAATAATTTGCAATTTTTGATAAATTGAGATGATTTGTTGCCAAAAAAAATGGTAGAAGAGTATTTTGGAACTTTTTGATAGTACAAAGGGTTTAGTGTAATTTGGCCTTTCAGAAAGAGAGAAGATTATCATTGTTATATATATATATATATATAGAGAGAGAGAGAGAGAGAGAGAGAGAGAGGGGCAAATTGGGAGGGGAAAAGGAAATGTATTTGTAGTAGTGTAGAAATGGGTTTATTTTAGAGAAAGATTATTTCGACATTTGAAAGATTGAATTCAAGTTGTTATTTTGATATATGTATACTATGAAATTATATGATTTCGACATTTGGGAAAATGGGTTTCTTTTATGTAGATACCATGGAGATCATATATGTACATTACTGTACTTAATTGGAGAGTACAAAGAAATGATAAATAGTTAAGATCTGGGATTTTACCGAGACCTAAAACTGATGTTATGAAAGTTATAAAAATATTGCACTCTGGTTTGGTCATGAGAGTTGAGAACACTAATTAAAGTGTATAAAGAATCCGTTAATTATTAGTTAAATGATAAATACATTGAATATATCAGTGTAATTGGTAAGTAATGGAGATTATGTGATTAATTGGAGGGATGGTCCAGGACTGATTCTATGATGACTTTGTTAGGCATGGTCTAGGATCTATCTGTTGGGAGTGCACTATTTTTTTTTGTTATGACAATTGGGTTGAGTGTGCCCTTATAATTGGTCCGGGATCATTTGAGTGAGTAGACATACAAACCCAATCACATGTGTGTTTTCGATAGTCCGGAACTATGCGATGCACACCACATGTGTGTTTTCGATAGTCCGAAGGTCATGTGAGATAAGTGAAAGGATAATGATTTATATCGTAAAAGTTATAATCGAATAAATAGTTGAATAAGTTGTATCTATTAAATTGTGAAAGTATAATAAATGTTTGGATTTCACCTGCACTATCTAAAGAATGAGAGTGATTCGATCTTCAATAACTTTCATTGTACCTATCTTTACTTTAAGTGAAAATTTAATAAAAATTAATCAAGATGGTTGACGAATTGATTCATTGAGATTAAGGAAGCAGTCGTAACTAGGTGGAAACAAAGTCTAATTTATGGATGTAATTGAGAAAATTGTTATATGGAGAATTTTATGAACTGATTACATGTAATCGAGCTAATTGAACATATCATGAGTATGCTGAAGCTCCAAATCTAATCCATCTTCTTTGCCGGATTAATCTAATCCATCTTTTTTTTATCAGATTATGCTATGTTGTGAAGACAAGAGGCTTTATATCACCTGGTGGTCCTGGTTTGACTCTGTTGGCTCGAAATGATGTTGGTTTGATGGGCTTGCTTGTTTTTTTTTTTGTCCCTACTGTTGTTGAACCATCATGGTCGTCCCTGACTCCCTGGTGCAGCAATTTCTTGTTCTAGCTAGCACTTCGTAGTTTAGGGGTTATTTATAAATTAGAGATAGTTCAGTTTTTTATTTATTTGTATTTAATCCATATATATATATATATATATATATTGCATTTAATCCATATTTTATTATTGTCAAGCTATTCATATTATTATCTATCGTACATGCTTGTGGCATAATCTTTCATAGCGGGGTGTGACAAGGAGTACATGACAGGGTGTGACAATAGGCACGAACACAGGATCCCCATCCACACGGGGGGATCCAGGTCCATTAATGTCGACACAAGTAAAAAAAAGTTATAATAATGATCCTCTCACGATGTTTATATAGATTCTGCATACTGTGTTAGCCAGATCAAAGTATGTATATGTGGGGGATTGGGATTATACATTGGAAACCTATACTTAAATAAACTTAGAGGCTTAAATTATAAAGTGGTATTTTATTTTTCTCTTTGATTGAATTAAACAAAATAATCTCTTATGCATTGAAAATTATTCTTCAAGTTCAAAATGTTCTTCAATCTCTTATTTCAACGCGTACTAAATTTCGTTTGGTTTCTGTGTGACTGAAAGAGCGTTCAGCACAACTAAATAAAATTCAATAGATCATTGTCTGTTCGTCTTATCGGAAGGAAATTGAATTCATTGCGAAACACCACTGTCTCGATAAATTATTGGTCATTGATCATCTCTAATCACAAAAATATGGTTTCTTATTTTGCTTTAGTGAACTTCATTTTTTACTTTAAAAAAATAAAAATTAGTGAATTAATTTTTGAGTTGTATGACAAATTCATGTGCCAATGGTTATTAATTTTAAGATTTTTTAAATGTGATGAACGGTTTCATTAGTCACTTTTTTAAGTTGTCATTATCAACTATTTAATACATATTTGCTTGTTTAAATATGTTCTTAATTTGATTTAGTGAACAGATATATTCTATGTAGAATGACTCATAACTCATTTGCTGATAAAGCTCAAATTTTGTTTGCATTTGCAGGCACACTTGAAATTTATAGGAGTTTACTTGTAAAATTTGAATTTTATTTATCTTTGTGCGTTATGTTTTGATGTAATATCTTTTTCTAATGCTCATTTTTTTTAGGCATATCAAACCGAAAAGTTACCCAAGCACATCTGAAAAATCTACTTCATTCTCATCTAGATATAGTTGATGTGTTGTGATATCACAAGTGTATCTACTTGCATTAATCTAAGAGGGAAAAGAAGTTGGTTGCCATTTAGGGCCATATCAAGCGGTTTAATTTTGACTACTTTACGACATAATAGCACACTCACAAGTGCTTGTATAACGTATATTTTTCTTTACTTTATGGATTTGTTCACTTTTCTGCAATTTTTCAGAAATCGAACGATGTTCCAGATAATTTCTTAATTTCTTGAGTGAAGGAATTATTTGATTTAAGAAGAGTATTTCGTACATGAATAATAATTTTCAATGCATATGTAATTATTTTGCTTAATTCAACCAAAGTGAAAAATAAACTTTTTAAATAGACCACTTTGTAATTTAAGCCTCCTAACTTATTTAAGTGTAGTTTTCCTTTATAGATTTGTGTTTGGATTAAAATTCTCTCTCTCTCTCTCTTTTTCTTTTTGGAAAATTAAAATTTTCTCATCACTCTAAATTGATCACTTTGTTCTCATAATCCAAATGTCTGCTCGGTCATGTGAGTTTATAGTAGGGTAGGGTGCAAAAAAATCCTCCGCTATAGGAAAAATGTGCAAATACTTTTTTGTTGTGCTCAAAACTCCCTACATTTTTCAATTTGTGTAAATAAGGACAAAATTTTAATTTGAAAAAAAATGAACAATGAAATGACTAAAGTACCCTTACTTTATGATTTTTTTTTATTTAAAAAAATGGTAAAATGCAGAAAACACCCTGCTATATACAAAATGTACAAAAAATCCCTTGCAGTTTATTATGTGTATATAACCCCTTGCATTTTTACAATCTATGTAAATACCCCCTCTGTCAAAATTTTCTTTTTAAATGACCAAAATGTCCCTCATAGCCTTTAAAACCCTTGTGCCATGTTTGGATGTAGTATTTCCTATATATATATATATTAATTACATATATATTTTAATTATTTCAAATGGGCTCAACTACTAAAAATAAGGAAGTATTCACACATTTTTTAAATAAATAAGAAATTAATATTCGAATGAGCCTTTTTTGGACATTTTATTTGACACTAAAGTGTAAGGGTATCTTAGACATTTTAGTTGTTAAATTGACAAAATGTCCTTATTTGCACATATTATAAGCAGTGAGGGTTCTTCTTGTACTGCAGGAGGTTTTTGCATATTTGGTATATAGTGAAGATTTTTTTTTTTTGCACTTTACCCTTTAAAAAAGCTAAAAAGTGAAATAACAAAAATGATCCTATTGAATTTTTCAAAAAATTTTGAGATCATTATATGTAATAAAGGATAATTTTCTTCAAATTTTGAAATTATAGAAATTTATATGCACATATCAAATAACAAAAGTATTTCTTTTTTCACATTTTTACAGAAGAGATTTTTTTGCACACTTTACCCTTATATTAAAAAACGAATCATTATACATGAACATGGAAATGTTTGGTCCAAAGGTTTGGACTAATATATATATATATATATATATATATAATGCACTAACAGAATTTGCTCACGTGAGACTTGAATGCTCAACCTTGCACTTTGAATTCCACATTGAAAAGTTGAGGAGAGATCACAGAACAGTGACCATAGTAATAAAGGTTGGTGGACTTGAATTTCAGAATTATTACATTTTTTGTAAATTAAATGGGTCTAATATGTTCCTCCAAGCATTTCTTGGAAGTCGGGCAAAAATTGTGCAATGTAAAAATATGGATTATGGAATTATATTTTCTTTATTTATTTAAAAGAAAATGAAAATAACAATATATATGAAAATGAAATATTTAATTAGATTAAGTAGGTAGAGTTGTGAGTGCAGCTCAGCTTCAATTTGAATGATGAGAAGTGATATCGATACAACATGGTCAAACTTGGGTGTTTTAACTCAAATCTCGTATAAATATGAGTGTGGACAATTTATTTGAGATTTTTAGATTGAGTTTTAATGTCAAAGCTTGAATTCAACTGACAGAATATGGACAAGGGGTTCCCTAGTCCTAGCAACACAAAAAAACTGAAATACAAGTTGTCATATTTTTTATATTTTGAAGGCACCATGTTATTTAGATAAAATAAGGGTCTAAGGCTCAAGATTTTGAAGTTAAACTATAGCTTAGATTAGGGGCCATTTGGTAATTGTTTTTGTTTAGTGTTTATTGTTTAAGTGTTTATATAAAGAGTGTTTATGTTACGCTTTTGTTTATTCATAAACATGAGTGTTGTTTGATAACGAAAAAACGTTTAGTTTATTTTAAAAATCATAAATAAAAAAACATTTTTGTTAATCTTAAACTATATTTTTTTTTAAATCAACACAACAAATTGTATAAAAAGTCAAGTTTATGCTACAACAAATATATACAGTAATAGCAAAGCAAGAAATATGCATAAAAAATAAATAAATAATATTGGGTTACATATATATCTACACAACAAATGATACTGTAAAAGTAGAATGACCCACAACCTAGAAGGCCCTAACAAGTAGGTGATGCACACGATTCGATTCTTTATGGTTATTGAGAGAATCGGAACCAAAACCGTTTCCAACGATTCTTTAATTTTGAAACCGGAATAAATGAGTTCGGTTATTATAAGAGTTGTATTTAATCTTATAATAGTTATAATAACTTCATTGTTTCAAATTTTTTACATAACAAAATGTTATTATAAATATATATATATATATATATATATATAATAGAAAATCATTATAGGAATTATATATAAATATGCAACGGTTTCAGTTCCGGTTCCAAGATTTGAAACCGGAATCGTAGTGAACGATTTTTAAAATTTAGAGCTAGAACTGGAACCGTAGTAAACGGTTCGGTTCGGTCCAATTTGTATGGAGTGAGAAGATGAATTTGGAGGACATACTCTTTCTCTTGAACTTTTTACGTTACTACTTTCTTTTTCAATTTTTTTTATTTCTATTTTTCTTTCAACACTGAAAATAAATGAATGATATGAGTACCAAATACCATTCTTATTTCTTTGACAGGGAGATGGTTGTGACTTATTTGTTTTTTCCTCAAATAAGATTTTTTTTTTTTTTAGCATAGATCCTCCTAAGTAACTATTTTTTATTATCAAGTATATTAGTAATTATTCATATTGTACCCAATATTTTTTTTCTCAAGGCAATTGATGCTCTTTAATTCTGTCCACACTTGATAATTCTAATATTTTTATCGTTGTATCAAACAATAACCTTTTATAATTTTTTTTCTTTTCATTTTCTTACTTTTAGTTTCAATTTTTAATTAAAATTATATAATCACCATTTTAGATAAAAAAAGAAAAAAAAAGTTTTTTTTCATAATAAACACAAACAATAAACATCATTTTGGTGTTTATGATTTGAAGGCTTAGCTACAGTATTGTTTTAAAAGCGTTTTGACAATTTCTAAATAAAATAAAATTTATCAAACATGTTTATCGTAAAAATTTGTTTTGATAAACAATAAATACTAAACATAAACGATTACCAAACGGGCCTTAGGTTACAAACAAGATAATAAAAAACATGAATGTTATTGAAAACCATGGAAGACAAGTGCCTTCACTAACGAAAACTTTTTTGTTTTTGTACTCAGAAAAAAATATAAATATATTCTTATTTTTTTGAGTGGAAACAGAAACCAAAAATAGTAAATGATACACAAATTTATCATTTTTGAGAACAAAAAATAGTATTTAGTAACACATTTGTTACACAATTTTTTTTTAATTTTTGATTTTATTTATAATTCATATATTAAAAACTAACCTTCGATCACAGTAAATGATACAATTTGCACATGTAACTTTTCTTTTCTTTTTCTTTCCTTTTTTCATATTTGAATGTATAACTATTAGACAATACAAAAGAATTTTTCAGTTGAACTAGTCTTCTATAAGTATGATATTATATATATGTGAAAATTAAATTAAAATTGACATCATATATATGTGAAAATTAAACTAAAAACTATGATACAAGTTAAAAGATAATCATATACATAACATGCATATCATAAAGAGTTATTATTTATAAGTGAATTTTTTTTTATAAAAAAAAGATGAAAATAAGAGTATTTTCAAAGTCTTTTTTATTTGAATATAGATAATTTATGCACACTATATATTATCATATTAATTTATTATATATTATTTAATTAAACAAACAAGAAAAATATTTTAATATATAAATAAGAAAATAATTGTGCAAAAAATTATAAATAGTGAAAGTTATGTTTAATATTATATATTATTTAAGTAAGTAAATTCCACTACAATGGTGAAAGTATTCTCCTACTATAGTGAAGAAACAAAAGAAATATTTTTTTTTTCTTTACTTCTCCTTTCACAAAAGTGGGAAACATTTTTTATTATCGAAAACATAAACATAATTTTTGTTTTTGTTTTATCTTTTTAGAAGATAGAAATAGAAAAATAAAAAATATTTCCATTAGTGAATGACCCCAACTTGTTTTTTTTTTTTTTGGTTTTTTTCCTCTCCCCTTTTAAATAGTACTTTGATACAAGATTTTATAGTTTTGTATTGTGTGAAATTATTGGAACATGTTATCGATTTTGAGACATGCAATACTTATCATTTGTTTTATCAAAATTTATAAATTAATGTCATAAGATTATATTATGTTATATAGTTTGAGTAATTTTCAAATTTAATTGATTGGATATTTTTTGTTTGGAAGGTTGTTCCAACATGATATTTATTTTGAAAAGATAGAAAAATCTGTCCAACACATACGACGTCGTATTTAATTTCCTCAGAACCTGGTCGACTTTTTCAACTCAACCGACCTTAACGTGCTTTGTTTCGCCACCTGACCACGTTTCTTATCAAAACCCGTAACCCCTCTCTCTCTCGCTCTCTATCTACCAGACAAAACATCTAACACACAAAAACCCTAGATCTCTCTATTCCTGTGTCCAAACAACCTCCGATCTCACCTCCTCTCGATTTTTTAAGGTACGTTATTCTCCCTGATTTCTAGGTTTTCTTTTTTGCGGAGATTCTGATTGATTCTAATTTTTGGTGGAAAAGATGGTATCGGACGCTAGCAAGAAGAAGGCGGCGGCGAAGAAGGCGGCAGCGGCTGCGAAGAGAGGAGGGAAGTCTACAGCAGCCGCTGCGTCGTCGAAGGCGGTAGCCGCCAACGGTAGTGGTGTCGATAACTTGGCGAATGGAGTGGCGGCGTTTCAGATATCAGATCGGACTTGTACCGGTGTACTCTGCTCGCATCCTCTCTCTAGGGATATTCGGGTGAGTCATCCGATCTATTTGCGATTTCCGTTTTGGATTGAGCTGTTGAATGAATAGTGGAGATTAGGGTTTTCATGTATCAGCATAATTATTTTTTTATTTTTTTATTGTCTCTCTACTTGTTTTGGGTATATTTGAAGATCGTCTAAATCAGTCCTCGTTCTCTATTTATGTGCTATTGAAATTTCTCGGTATGTTTTGTGTTAATTTTGTATGATTTAACGTCTTAAGATTTCTGTTTGTTTTGTTGGAGAATGCTTTTTTCTGAAAAAGAAATGAATTTCAGGTTTTTTAGGTAAATTTTCCCTAGAATTTTTTTTTAACTATAGGTGTTAAGGAAGGTAGCATGTGTTATGATTGTAAATTTCCCCTCGATTCATTGGAAGGTAATGTTTGAGAGAAAAAATAATAAAGTGGCAGCACGCCAAATAAATTCTGGAGGACTTTTTATTCGTTTTGTTTTGTTTTGTTTTTGGTTTTTTTTGCTGTTATGTCAAATTGTGGAGTTTGGTTATGCCTTTGTTGTTTTATTATTTTTTCTAAATAATCTATTCGATACCTATTTTGTAAAAATATATTATATATGATACCCTTCTCGAAGTGAACCCCAATTTTACATGATAATGTATTTGACACTAGGTTTGTTTTCCCCCCCTTCTACTCAAGCTTTGGATTTGAGACAGTGTCATCACTCTGTGTTGGCAGTCAATAGATTCTGCCAATAGGTGCAAGCAAGCGTGGCGAAAATTGACTCAAAAAAATCCTTCAAAATAAAAGGGGTGAAAAGTTTCGATGGGTAACATGCCACCGAAAACTCTACCAATATAAAGTTGGCTTAAGAAGAATTTAGAGAGGATATGATAGGCAGTTGGTGAGATCAATTATTGATTGTACATGGATGGTAGTTGGAGTTGGCGGCTTTCATATGGTTCTCCCATTTGGGATCCCTAGGCTTTAAGATGAATCATGAATTTTGGTTTAAGACGGTAATTAGGTTGGGAATGAAGTATTTGTGTATTGATGATTTAGAGTAAAGTATGAGGACGTGGGTGATCTTTGATTTTTCCCCATGGGCATCTCATGGAATTTGAAGAGTACATGTATGTTTTGGTTATTAATCTAAAAATAGTTTTTAAGAATTTTGAAAAACCTTTCAAGAACAATGAAAATAGAAAACATATTTTGGAGAACTAATGATTAGTTTTATTTGAATTGCGTCTTACTCATATAAATACATATATATGTGTGTGTGTATCAAGGTTGTTAGGATTAGGATTCTACCTAGGATCGATGGAGGGTCCATAGGATGGGGGATGGGATCGTAGGATTGGGTTGAGGATCGTAAGATTCTATAAAACTAATATAAAATTAACTTAAACTAACTTTTTAAATAAAATCATTTTCCAATAAATGGAGAATAAGGCTAAAATAGTATCATCAACAATTTGGCAAAATCAATAAATATTAAAAGATACTAAAAGAGTAAACAAATGACAAACACTTGAACCAATTTCTTGATTTCCTCTATTATGCAAGAATGTCAACATAACATTCAAGTAGAATTTCACAGAAACAATTATGACAGAGCCTAAACAAAGAGGAAAAAGAGAAAAGAACAATATAATTGCCTAATTATCTGAGAAGTTTTATTGGAAAGACTATTTGTTGTTTAGAAGAACAAAACAGATAAAAAGAATAGAGGGGAAAAAACAAAGTCTCTTTCTCTTTTGTTTAAAATGAGCATATGATAGGCAGAAATTGAGTTCTCTTTGTTTTTTTGTTTCGAAATGGATGGAAAGAAATAAAAATCAAGAAGAATGATGCAAAAAAGAGGAAATTTTTGGTGTATTGAGTCATACCTTTGAAGTTGGGTTATTTTTGTTCTTTTTAAATGCAATTAGGCTAAAAGTATTGGACTTTATACTTTAAAATATATACATTTCTTTTTACCAAGAATGGATTGTAGACTCAAATAAATCCAGAAAAAGAACAAAACAACATGATTTAGTAGGATCTTACCGATCCTGCTAGATTATATGGTCCTAACTCTTATCCTACCAATCCTAAGTTTTGGAATCGTAGGATTGCAAGATTCTACTATATCTCGATTGGAATATTAACAACCATGATATATATATATATATTAGGACTTACCGGCAGCTTTGTGTTATAAGAACACATCTCCTGTACCTTACTTGAGAACCCAGGCCTGCCATTTAATTTTTTTAAAGAAACAAAACTTAGAACAAACATTATTCATACCCATCTAATTTATATAAACTGCAAAAGTGATATGTCACAGATTACCATCTCTCTTGGTTTTTCATTATACATCTCTATAATTTCAAAGTCATAAACTAACCATATGTTTCCATGGGACTAATCTACAACGATGATTTTTTCAAAGGAAACAGGGGAACATACAAAGCCAATCAAATTTCAACAGTTTTTATTGATAAAAAGGTTATGAGAATAAAGTGATATAGAATCAAAAGTATTACACAACACACCGTTCTATTACCATTAGGAAAATTTTCATTGGGTGTTACCAGGAGAAAAGAACAAAGCCGTAATTTGAGAACATATTGATGAACTAATTGGAACCTTTATATAAAAGTAACTAATAAGATAGTGAATCCCATCATGCAATCGGTCCCTTTTATTTCATAATTTTCATTGATTCCTTCAAAAACCATCTTGAGGTCATTAACCTACAAATAGATTTTTAATCAAATTCCTCATAACATGGAGAAAAATGTGAAAATATATTGTGAAAAATAATATACCAACTGGAATGTTAAAACTCATCCAAGGAAGTTTAGTTTTAATAAACTTTGTCTGCCAAATTGGATTCTTCTTTTTGTTCTGTGTTTATCAGATTTATTTAGTTTCTTCAGTATCCTTAACATCCCCCAGTAGAAAAGGCACACCTAACAGCCACCAATCACAATAGTCTCAAAGTTTATGGAATTTAACTTCGAATGTCGGTTAGTGTGCTTAGACATTTTGATTGCATCTTTGTTGCTAGGCGGTGGGACTGGAGGGTTGGCACCTGCTGTGTAATTGTGGCTTTTTACTACCTAGAAAATTCTCATCTGTTCAAGTGGGAAGAGGGAGCTGCAGAAGCATTTAGCACTGTGTATAGAATATTATACATGTTGTATAACCTTTTTTACATGTTGGAAGGTTGACTGATGTTACCTTTTTACTGTATGATTTTGTCAAGTTTAATTTGATTAAATTCTGAAATCTTGCTTTCCAGAAAAAGGAAATATTTTACAAAGAATTTTCTTTTGATTTCCACCATATACAAGATCAAGTTAAAAGAATTTAGAATACTAATTTGGTATCTATTTTCTCAAGTTTTGGAGTTCATATATACATAGCTAGAACACACTGTAAGGATGTGAGTAGTAATATTCAGAATTTGGGAAAAGTTTGGGCCCTGTTCTGATCTGATCTCAAGTTTTTTCGGACACTTGAAAATGAAATTACTTTTAAATTAAAGAGAGAAAGTCTTGAGTCCTTCAGTCCATCCATTTTATGCATTCTGGATCTCTTAGCTGGCTCCTTAGTTGTTGGGTCCCAGGATTTTTAATTTTTATCGTTGCTGGACATGTGCGACATGTAAGGTTCTTTAGTTATTGTAGACTTTCTCATTGTAGCAAGTCTCACAGTTAGCTTATTGTTGCTAGCTTCATGCACCTAGACGAGCGCCTAGGCAAGCAGATGGGTCTGTCATCAGGGTGTTCTGCCAGGGTTAATTACTTGAACATTCTCTTTTGTGAATATATCCAATATCTTCAACCTTCTTGGAACTCCCGTCAAGGAGGTAAATACGTGCATGGATATCCTTTCTCCCAAAAATGTTAATTAATTCGTCTCAAGCTGCTTAGTTTGTGATGTTGATGATAAACTGATGTATATATGGCTTTTGCAGATAGAGTCTCTATCACTTACTTTCCATGGACATGATCTAATTGTTGATTCTGAGTTGGAACTTAATTATGGCAGGTTTGCGAATTATGCTTCTTGACATTATATTGCTTCCATATGAAGCAGCTATTTGATGTATTCATATCCCATTCACCACATTTCATTTTTTCAGACGTTATGGTTTGCTTGGGTTGAATGGTTGTGGGAAATCTACCCTTCTTTCTTCAATAGGCTGCCGTGAACTTCCCATTCCAGAGCACATGGATATTTATCACCTCACCAGAGAGATTGAAGCTTCTGACATGTCTTCACTTGAGGCTGTCATAAATTGTGATGAGGAGAGGATGAAATTGGAGAAGGAAGCTGAAGCCTTGGCGGGACAGGTTTGTCATGAGTGACTGAATAATCTGTCTTAGTTATTTTGTATTTTCAGGAACAGTAGTCTTGAACATTATATTATTTATTTGGTTTTAGGAGGATGGTGGAGGAGAGACTCTAGAACGCATTTATGAGCGTTTGGATGCCTTGGATGCATCGACTGCAGAGAAGCGTGCTGCTGAGATCTTATATGGTCTTGGTTTTAACAAGAAGATGCAAGCGAAGAAAACACGAGACTTCTCTGGTGGTTGGAGAATGAGGATTGCTTTAGCACGAGCTCTGTTTATGAACCCAACCATCCTGTTACTTGATGAACCCACTAATCATCTTGGTAAGTTCTTTTTGTAGTAAACTTGCTAATGGAAATACAAATGTTATCATTCCATTCTTTTAACTTATTATTATTATTATTTAATGTAAAGTTAGCATTTGCCTTTTGTTTCAAACCTCATTCTATGGTTCTTTTTTGGTCAAGATAATGGTGCCAATTATTCTCCCTTATCTGAACATAATTGCAACTATCTTAATGGCTTTAATATCTGCTATTTGTGTTGAAAGTATTTCTCATAAAAAAGATGAGTAATTCCGCTATGAGATGGTGTTTGTTTTGTTTCTACTTCCAGATTGTGAGTTCTAAGAGCTATTTACTAAGAATTTTATCAGTTCTTATGCATTGATTTATGACATGCAATTCTTGTACTTTCAGACTTATCAAAAAAAATTCTCGTACTTCCAGATTCACCATGATATAACCAAACTTAATGAACCTGATGTTTATGGTCACTTGTATTTTAATCACAGATTTAGAAGCTTGTGTCTGGTTGGAGGAAATGTTGAAGAATTTTGATCGCATCCTGGTTGTGGTTTCACACTCTCAGGACTTCCTGAATGGTGTCTGCACCAACATCATCCACATGCAAAACAAGAAACTGAAGCTCTACACTGGAAATTATGATCAATACATTCAAACCCGTTCTGAACTTGAGGAGAACCAGATGAAACAGTACAAGTGGGAGCAGGAACAGATTGCTTCAATGAAGGAATATATTGCCCGATTTGGCCATGGGTCAGCAAAACTAGCTCGTCAGGCACAGAGCAAAGAGAAAACTCTGGCAAAAATGGAGCGAGGTGGGCTTACAGAGAAGGTGGTGAGGGACAAGGTTCTGGTTTTCCGATTTACTGATGTTGGAAAGCTTCCTCCACCTGTACTACAGTTTGTGGAAGTCGCATTTGGCTACACTCCGGATAATCTAATCTACAAGGACCTTGACTTTGGGGTAGACTTGGACTCACGGGTAGCACTGGTGGGGCCCAATGGAGCTGGGAAGAGTACGCTGCTGAAGCTGATGACAGGGGATTTGGTTCCCCTTGATGGCATGGTCCGGCGGCACAACCACCTGAGAATTGCACAGTTCCACCAGCACTTGACTGAAAAACTTGACATGGAAATGCCTGCCCTCCAGTTCATGATGAGAGAGTATCCAGGAAATGAGGAAGAGAAGATGAGGGCAGCAATCGGGAAGTTTGGGCTTACAGGTAAAGCTCAGGTAATGCCTATGAAGAATTTGTCTGATGGGCAAAGGAGCCGGGTAATTTTTGCATGGTTAGCCTGGAGGCAGCCCCACATGCTGTTGCTGGATGAGCCCACTAACCATTTGGATATTGAGACGATTGACTCACTGGCTGAAGCATTGAATGAGTGGGATGGCGGTTTGGTTCTTGTTAGCCATGATTTTAGGCTCATAAATCAGGTAGCCCATGAGATATGGGTGTGCGAAAATCAAGCTGTGACCAGGTGGGAGGGTGATATTATGGACTTTAAGAAGCATTTGAAGAGCAAAGGTGTTTCCGATTGATGATGCAGGTTATATGGATGGGCTGAAATATATTAAATTTATATTATAACTTGGCTTATTGTTCTACGTACTACAAGAAGAGAGAGACACACACGGGCCTCGTGTTGTGTTGTGTTGTGTTGTCGAAGTGGATTTTGTGGAGGGAGCAGAGAAGGTACCTCTTAGGGCTTGGCTAGCTTGTTAGTCTGATTCTTTGCTTTGCCCTTCTACTATTAAGGAGACATAATGATATAGTAGTATTATTATAAGAATATTCTTATGTCGTCAGTTCTACGTTCTACTTGAGTTAATGCTATTATACTTGGAAACTTATGATGTATTCAGATTTCTTCACTTAATATCGGTTTTTTGCCCATTTTAATCAGGTCTTACTATCATAGTGCTGCTGCTGCTGCTGCTTGTTTAAACACCTTTTGGTCTATTAAGAAAATTCTGAAATTTATTACTCGTAGGATTTTGGTTGTCCTGTGCCTGCCTCTTTAATAGTAACTCTCTGATCCCTAGGGGTAGGTAGGGATAGGGGGGACTCATCTCTTTCTTGCCTTCTTACTCACTTTGCAGACCATTTTTATTCTTATTTTGCCTTCTTTACTCCAATTATGCAGAGTTGGTCTTGGATTTATTCGAATTCTCCGTTTCTAGAATCTCTCTCTATTTGTATTTCTATTTCTATTTCATTTTCGTCCCAGGGATCAAATGTAATCTACCCAATGTACACCAGAAAATTAATACAGGCAAAAATGTAGAAATGAAAGGATACTAGTATATTAAAAAAATTTGATTGTTGCGAAAAAACCTCGACTTGATGACGGAAAAATTCGATGGAGGATTATTCCTTAGAATCAACAAATAACCGTTCTAATAATGATATTGCCATGAATCATAATGTTTTTCTTGGTTAGATAGTGGACTCTAAATTTAGAACTAATGTTTTGAAGTAAGATTTTTTTTTATTAGTTATGTGATGATGTGATGATTAATTATTTTTAATTAGTTTATTTCTTCCATGGTTACGTGACAATGTCAATTTGCATGAAAAATAAATTTATTTTATTATATTTACATTTTTTTTATTGTCTTTACGAAGATGGACATGTAAGTAAAGAAAGTAAACACATGCATAACAGGATTTTTGGTCCTAAACTTTTAACTCTTAAATACGTGTATCCACATTCGTATTTTTATGGCCAAATTTTTGTAACGTATTTAATTTTTTTTTTTTTTGAATTATACTCTAAATTTCCAAATTTCAAAATAAGAGAAATTGACAATCGTGTTAATCATAGAATCAAGGAAAGATGGGTTAAATGAAGAGATGCATCTAATATATTGTGTAATAAGCGTATTCCCTTACGATTGAAAGGAGAATTTTGTCGAACAGCTATTAGACTAGTCATACTTTATAGTACTGAATGTTGAGCAACTAGGCAATAACATTTGCATAAAATAAGTGTTGCAAAAATATGAATGTTGAGATGGATGTGCAGAAAGACTAGAAAGGATAAAATTAGAAATAAAGACATTCAGAAGATGGTTGGTGTAGCACCAATCGGAGATAAAGTGAGAAAAAATCGATTAAGATGGTTTAGACATGTGTAAAGAAGACCTTTAACTGTGCCAATCAGAAAAAAGTGATATAGTCCAAATTAAGGGTAATACTAAAAGAAGAGGAAGACCAAAGCTAACATGAGTAAAGTAAGTACAGATAGATATGATAGTATATGAATTAACTGAAGAGAGACCTTAAATAGAGCGAAATGAAAATATTGAATTCATGTAGCCGACCCCAAGTAAATAAAAAAAAACTTAGTTGTGGTACACTCTACATTTCTGAATCCGTTTTTTCGGGTGCCGTATTTACATGACTCGTGAAGCATGTGGAGTAAACGATACTTAAATCACTCGTTTTTACTTGCTTGGCATAGATTCGCAGTTTTCAACCACATCCAGATATCTATGATTGAGTACCATATAAACAATACCACTTTTGAAGTCTTGCAAAGAAAAATAATACTCAGCTGAAAAACAAATAATAAAAATATTTACAATGAAAAAGAAAATAGGAGGCAGAATATATGGGTAGAGTAGGCTCATTAAATGTTTACATATTAAAAAAAAAAATCTACAATTTCTCTTTCCCTACTGTCACTCCCTAATCCTCCTGAGAAAAGTGTATAGGGGTTTGCCCCTTCATATGTATACTGAACACACTCTTGGTAGAATACAACACGAAGACTGGTTAGTGCTGAGCTTTAGACCAAAAGCCAAGTAAATCTGGGATAGAATAATATAGAACAGACTTCGCAATTCTGGTATTGCCCTATCATGTATGTGAAGTAACTGCTAGTTAGTGTAGAAAAAAATGGTTACCGTGTGTATTTACTTGGAGGTGTTAGTGAATCCGCATTACAGACAGAGAAGGCTGTAGAAGACAAGGGGTATGAAGGCGTTATCAAGCTGTGCTGTGTAGGCCTCCAATAAACCACTCACGGTCACAGCTACCACAAGAGATAACCAGTGCTGTGCAAATTGGCATCAAATACATCAAAAATTCATCCATCACAAAGTCAAAAATTGAATTTCCCTAAAGAGCTTCTAACAAGTAAGGGCACATATAAGCATCAGTAGTTTAACTAATACAAAAATGGGACAATGAAGTATTTATGAATGTAAATTGACGTGCATGACTTGGTATTTGTCACCGACAACGAGATAGAAGAGTATGAAAATTATGCATGAATGCTAGAAATGCACACAGAAGCCTGACTTAATATAGGCTGTGAAGAGAGCATTTGACCAGGACTTTTGAATCCAGGGAGAGTGATCAAATTAAGCCTCTTGTTATCATTTTTCATCAAATTTAAGTGAAATAGTGATTCAAGCTTCCATTGCAGGTTTCTTTTTTAAAGAAACAAAACAATTAAAGCCAGTTCAATCACCTGAGCAAACAAGGTTCCAATGGATCTTAACAAATGCATCAGGTGTGAAACTGGAATGCCAATATATATGTGCATGTGGACATGAGCAATGATGTGCGTGCACATGAGCACATCCATGCATGCTAGAATGTGCGTGCATGTGTGTGTGTGAGAGTGAGAGAGAGAGAGAGAGAGAGAAAGAGAGATACCTGTGTAAAAATATGTCCGGTCGTAGCTAGAAGTGGAAGGAGAAGTGAGCAAGCTGCCAAGACAGAAGTTATGCCTGCTGCAGTGCCTTCGATGGTTTTCTCTATCAAGTGCATAAATTGCACGTCATACGAATTCAAGGCAAGAAACATACCAGCAGACGTAAAAAATAATACTTACTGCCAGTTTTGCTCCACCTAAGGACACCATACTTGTAGCCAACCATTGATGCCTACATATAAAAGCAAGCTAATCCAGTTAATATATGGTATAGAGACTTAGGATGCACAAATAAGAATAGAATATGCTGGCACTCTTGTTAGCATCATGAATAACTGATAAGTCTCTCATCTGCATATTTTCCCAATTGACAAAAGTAACACTTGTCAATATTCACTGCCAAGCATTTCTCAAATTAGCAAATTATTTGGTTTGACCTAAACAAGTTGTTATTGTCGTGGTTTAAGGCATTTCTCTTGTAAAAGAAATCAACACATTGCATCCTTTTTCTATCTTCATTTTAATTTTATTCTATATTATCATTTTCTTTTTCTAGGACAGATATGTACCTAACACCTACACGCACCAATACCACCCTACCTGACCACTTACCATCTGAGCTAAGGCCCAGGGGCAATCACAGCTGTATAACAACCTAAATCAGACATTAATCCAGTTGAGCTTTGACTCGGTAGTCTCACACTTCTAATGTGAATAAGAAGAAAACATGTAATTTTGAGTCATGTTTTTCACATTCAATAAGAATAATAAATTGATGAACAGCAAAAAGTACGGGAAAAAGGTGAAGTATAAGTCTGCAAGGGCTTCTACAATAGTTAAGGGCCAATAATTTAAAAAAATTACTGTCAGTTCTTATATTAGAATCATAATATACTTGTATGTCACTGGAGAACAATCATTAAGAGCAGGCATCACAGCATCTTACATTAGTTAATGAGGTATGGACACTGAGACAGATGCATATACAACAATATATGGACCTGGAGATCCTACAAATCGGTAAAAGAACAAAATATGAATACAACAAGGACACGAGGACACGACAATACATACATATGTACTTGCATATTATCGAATATAGATGTATCATCATCATCATCATCATCCTTGCCTTTATCCCATATGAGTGGGGTCGGCCACATGAATTATCATTTTCCATTCTTTCTTGTTATTAACCATATCGAATATAGATGTATATATGTATAGAAGTTAAAATATATATATTTATATATTAAATAACTATTGTTTGTCATGTTATATACATATATTATTATATTGACTAACATTCACTTATAAAAAAAATTATGACACACAATTATCTTCTTGAATTTATCAAAATATTCTCTATTTCTAGCTTACGATATTAAAAATCACCTGAAAAAATTGAGAGCTATGTTGCATGCACATGAACTTTAGACTAAACTTGACGTGGTATACATTCACTATGTCTCAATTCTTCTTCTTTAAGAAAGTTCAAACATTTGAAATAAATTTATACTTATCCTACCAGTTATACTATGATATTATACTAGAAATATTGTATTTTAATATTTTAAAATATATGGGACATATCTTTTGGAGTATCTAGAAAAGTATTAGATATGTGTTTGGAAAAAAAACACTATTGTCATTATAAATGCATTTAAAAAGTATCGAACACGCGGCCCTAAATATCCAAGGAGTATTGGTATTCGATAGTAATAAAGTACGTATAGACTCCCTTGTAAAATTACCCGTGCTTCATAAGTTAATGGGTTCAAAGGTAGAACTTGCCATTCAATAGAAAAGAACAAAAGTTATGAAAATTCAATAGAAGAGGAGCAAATATTATGGCAGAAAGTGTAGGTCACCCCTATGATTCTTTCAATACATACTTAACACACCTTGAACTTCTATCAAAGATGTAGACATGTTAATTTGAAATTTTAACTTTCAAAAGGCATTACAAATATTATAAAATGTGGATTTCCTGAACTTCCTTTGCCAGTAAATTTACTACCAGGAAGTAATTTAATTTGGAATGCTCCAGTTTCTCATATGAGGAAACTATGCTAAAAAAGCAATTGCGTCAAAATATCAACATGATGGAACTTAGCAAACAGTAAACTCACCATTGTATCTCCAATTCCGAGACTCAAAATTCCAGCAAAAGGAGCAAGTGGTCGGTCATTGAACCCAGAAGACATCCAGATAGGAAGTGCACACCCCAATAAGAGTGAAAAATGGCTGAAAAGTGAAAAATACATCAAAAGGGAAACAAATTATTCTTGTTTACAAGAAAAATATGCTAAATACAGATTCAGACAACAAGTACAAAAAGATTCTATACCTGACAATAAGAAGATCAGAATCTCGATGGTCTGTAAAAGCATTCATAAATTGATGCACGAGCTGTCCCAAAGGCCAAATTCTCCATATCTACCTACAAAAATTATGGTTATGCAAGCTTTCCCAAGAGAGGTGCAAAAGGACTTGTGAGCCATTATCATATCGTTCAAGCATGTGCATAATAAGCTTGTAAGAGGAAAAGAAGGAAAGAGAGGACTCGGCTGTATATCCAAATCACTTTTCCGAATATGGCTCAGCCGTAGTAGCGCCATCCCCAGAAATCACAGAATTGTAGCATTGACTAATAAATGGTAGGCAACTATTTAACATCATAAAGTTATCAACTTTTCACTCGAAACATATTACTGTAGTGCCACAGGTTCAACAATATTGCCCATAAATATATAGACTATGGGGTATTTGTGTAATTATATCTGTCATGTTTGGAAATCTATTTCCATTCTGTTTTTTCTTTTCTTTTTTTCTCTTTGTTTTTATTAATTTATTTGTATATTTTTTGGGGAGAGGGGGAGTTACATGTTCAATCTTAGAACCATGAAAATTCCAAGCTTGCAAAAGATTTTCCTTCGATGGAATAATTTTACGAATACACGAATGATTTAAAAAATGTATGATTATACAAATTCCTAAAATGTGAAGACAAACTCAAATAAATAGTATCAGATTCTAATTACCACAGGATACAGTCAACATGCAAAATATATTTGAAATGCATATATTTTCTCATGTGCTCTCTTTCAAATTATATTGTATCATGTACCTAAAGATCCTGGTTACTATAGTAAGAAGGACCATTTTTACATATTGCATAAATTTTATGTCTTTATTATATGATATAAATGATTTAAACAAATACACCCGATTCATGCAAAGGAGGAGTCATAGCATATTTACCATAGTAACTATGAGATGCCTACTGCTCACTTAAGTATCAAGGCAATCATGTTACAAACTTCAGTTAAAATTTTCCTGTCAGCTTGACACAATCTCCGCCTACTAATATCCAAAATGCTCAACATCGTATCATTGCCCAGCTAGAATGGAGAGGTGAAAAAAGGTATAGTGACAATGTCGAGCAGGAGTAATAACATCATTGTCACCTTGGCCAGGATAGGGATAACTCTTTTGAGCCACCCCTGCATTAGTAAGGGGTTTATTTATTGCTCTTACATGCTAAATTATGGTGTCTTGAATATCAGAAACATGTTATTGCAAACTAGTCATAATGATTGACATTCCAAACTTTTTTACATTAATTAATCTCTTAATTAAATATAACTTACTAGGGTATATGATACCTGGTTTTTTCATGTGTAATTATGTCCTCCATATCATTTGTATTTAATTGCAAGCTAAAATTTCATATTGTACATATTGAACTATCCATGTGTCAGTATGTTTTTGCAATGGGGTTGGAAAGATGATGTAAATAACTTGTGGTCCAAAATTGCACGTTCTATTAAAAATAAGGCAAAATAAATTTTGGGTGAGACTAAAGGAGAGAAGTTCATTATGAAAGAGACATGCTGGTGGAGTGAGGATGTGCAACAAATAAGTTTTTTAAAAAGGAAAAACTTTAAAGCATGGCAAAAACTACAAGAAGATTTAGACACGTATATAAAACTCAAAGGTGAAGTGAATAAGATAGTAAGTCAACCCAAAAAAAGCTCACTAAATATCTTATATGAAAAACTAGGCACAAAAGATGTCAAGAAAAATATTTATAAATTAGCAAAGAATAGGGATAGATCAACTAAAGACCTAAATCAAATTAAATATATTAAGGACATAGACAACACAATATTAGTAAAAGAATGCGACATCTTAAATAGGTGGAAGAATTATTTTCAAAACCTACTAAATGAGGAATTCCATAGAGGAGAAGTGGAAGGAAATGAAGTTAACATAGGAATGATAGATAAAATCACTAACAAGGAGGTAAAGGAAAAACCTAAGAAGATGGCGAGTAATAAAGAGGGCTTGGCAAACGTTAGGTAATGTAGGAGTTGAGTGGCTAACAAAGTTGTTTAATATCATCCTAGATAAAGGTATGTTGCCCAATGAATGGAGAGAGAGTATAATAGTACCACTTTACAAAAATAAAGAAGATATACAAAATTTTGGCACAATTATAGATGAATTAAATTAATGAGTCATACAATGAAAGTATGGGAAAGGGTAATAGAACAAAGATTAAAGGAGGAGTCCATGGTATCGGATAACCAATTCAGATTCATGCCGGGGAGATCATAATGAAAGCTATAAACTTACTTAGGCAATTAGTTGAAATATGTAAGAGTATGCAACAAAACTTACATATGATTTATAGAATTAGAAAAAGTGTATGATAGGGTCCCAAGGGATATAATTTGGTGGGCCCTACAAAGAAAACAAGTCCCCTTACAAATCATAAAAAGTAAACTAAAGTTCGTACCACGTGTGGTGACACTAATGAGTTCTCTATAAACGTAAATAATAAAAGACTTCCAAAACAAGATTCTATGGTGCATGATGTTTGTCGATGATATCGTGCTTTTGGATACCTTTAAAGAGAACATAACAATAAAACTAGAAATGTGGAGAAATGAGTTAGAATCGAAAGGATTAAGAAATAGTCGAACTAAAACCAAGTATATGTAGTGTAAATTTAACAAAAATTCAGATATTGATAATATGATGATAGCACTTCAAAACCAAAAGATTATTCAAAACAACCAATTTCAGTACCTAGGATCAATAATACAAAGTGATAGAGAGATAAATAGTGATATAACTAGTAAAATTGGTGCAAGTTGGACAAAATAGAAGCAAACTAGTGAGATATTATGTGATAAAAGAATAACACATAAGCTCAAAGGAAAATTTTATAGGACCATTATTAGACTAACTATGTTATATGAGGCAGAGTGTTAGGCCCTAAAAAAAGGACAAGAACAACACCTTCATTTAACGGAAATGAGAATCTTAAAGTGGATTAGTGAAGTGACTAGAAGAGATAAGGTCACAAATGAGAGTGTGAGAGAAAAATTAGGTGTAGCAATAGCACCCATTAGTGAGAAAATTAAAGAGTAGACTTAGATGGTTTGGACACATATATCGGAGACTACGGGGAAGGCGACCAAAAATAGCATGCGATTAAAAATGACTTTAAAAGGTTAAATATGATAGGGGAAATGATAAGTAATAGAAAAAGATTGGAGAGAGAGAATTCATGTGGCCGACCCCATTTAAATGGGATTAAGGCAAGGATGATGATGTGTAAATATGTTTTTGCAACAATTTTTGAAGCTCCATGAGCTTCACATTTTCTCAAATTCCCCCTCTTCTCTTTCTTCCTTCCTTTCTTTTCTTGGGCAACACATCATGAACCCTTGATTTGATGTCCAATATGTCTTTGGTGCTGAGACCTTAGAACTAAAGTATTGGACATGGAAAACAGAATTCACACCCACGAAACTTTCAGATATCATTATTCTTAAATATAACAAAAAAAAATCTACAGAATAACACAACGTGGAAGTTCCAAAAAGAACTTAACTCGAATAATTTCCAACACTAAGAAAACTGCCAAAGCTGCTCCGAATGCCAGATCAAGAAATTTTGGCTGCACATACAGATAGTCAACAAAATTTCTAAGGGGGCTACTAGAAGAACAAACATAACAAAAAAGGTAGTACCCATATCCCAAAAAGATCATTATTCAGTCACTAATCACCTGGAAGATGAGAGCAGGCAGGAACATTGAAACAGCCAGTAGATGATAGTATTTTCGAAGAAGAATCCTCTCAATCTTACTATTCTTTGAGATATTGTAGAATCGTAGAACTGATACGTATATAACAGCCACCCAGTATATGCACAATGAGAGCCTCTTAAGTGGTTGTGAGAAAATAAAACTAATTACCCTGACACAAAACATAAGATGCAAGTTAAATACATTATTCTGGCCAAATAACTCAATATACTGGTTAGCTACAATATACAAATCAATTGTTGGCTAGAATCTGGTAACCAAAATAGTTTCTAAATGACAGATAAGTTAATTACTAATAATATCAAAGAATAGTTATATGGCAAGCAAATAAAGCGGTGGGCCTAGATAGTCATAGATTTTAAAACTACAGCTGCTTGATGCAATGATAAAAACTCAAGTTGACAGGCATGAGTACGCAGATTAGAGTATAAAAGCTACCACCTTGTGCTAAAGGTTAAATTTCTCTCTAATCTTCCCCTCCTAGTACCCTGCGTAGGCAGTAGCACTGGGAAATGCACTATAGAGAAAGCATACTGCCATGGAGAAACACCAATAGCTTATCACGTTCACATCACAATTGCAAATCGCTGTCAGGACTGGTTTGAAATAACCGATTGGAACATTATATGGCCCTTGTATTTGAAGATAAACCATCACCAACAGAAGTTCAATGTAATGCTTTAGTCTATCAAGAAGCCTTGAACCAAGTTCCTAATGAAGGAAGCTGCCATATTCCTCAGATTGATGATTATGAAATACTCATATACCTTTTTTATAAGGACGTCAACCATTAATGCGTATTTTATTCAACAACCATGCGTCCCATAATTGAGTTTGTCATTTTTCTGTTAATTGTGCAACAGGTGGCATGTTATAACCCTCATAGGTTACTGGGATGTAGAGCACTCGTCCATTCTCACGACCATGTACTCTTTGGTGCATATTTTGAGACTGAAAATGGTGAAACTTTGGGATGCAAGACTTGTTAAATGTAAGTTTATACAGAAATTAAGGCACTCAAGATGACAAAGGGTTCCAAATCAAAGAAAAATTTAAGTTGAATATTTAAGAAAAAATTAAGTAGAATATTTTCTTTAATACTTTGAGAGCAAGAAAGAACAACAAAGAGTAGTTTGATTCTCATCTAAGAGCACCTTGATCGGATCTAGGCATTATGCAGCTAACAAGTAATTCTTTTCATATCCAAGCACACAAGGTGTAAGTCAATAATGCACACTGGGATCTAATATCCAAGAGATAAGGTATACTAGGTTTTGGTTGTTTCCTTGCAAGGCTTAAATAGAAGCAGGAATATTTATGATTTCATAAAAAATAGTCTCACTATATTTGTATTCTTCTATTCCATTTTATTTCTTATCTTCATTCCATGGCTACAATGTGACTCACTCAAGGCAAGATCTTATTATGCATAGTAACTCGTTGGACGACCACTATGTCTATGTTCTTTCCCATAGAAAGTGCTCCGAAAAATTTCATATTCATAAAGCAGAAACCTGCTATGTTTTGGAAGTACTTTAGGTCATTATTAAATTGTCTTCAGGTTTTCCAAGTGCATGCATGTGGTTGAAAGTGATTCTTCAAGGCTAAGGACAGCATGATGATCGTATATAAGCCCTCAGATGTTAATAAGATCAGAGAATTCAATGCTTCTCCAACAAACAACAATCATAAAGAACATATATGCAACATATGACAATGAACTGAACCCATATAAACATGTATTCAAATGGATGTGTTATTTGAATCCCAACCCAACACATCCATTCACCCAGTTTTTATGAAATGCTGCAGTACAATATAACTACCACCCTGGAAGCCAAGATCGTGCCTGATATATTGTGAGAATAGTTTTCTGAAATAGTTTGGAAATTTGTTTGATTGACAGTTTTCTAAGGACAGTCTTTTGTAGTTCTCAGAAAATTGTTTCTGTATTCATATGTTTTTAGAGACTGAACCGAGCAGGCCCTAGGTAGTCAGAAATGATTGAGATTGCAAGTAGCACGGTTTGCACATTTACTTAGGCAAATTTGAAATCACTTTGAATATGAATGGCCCAATTCACTTTCCATGACATTACAAGTAAATGTCCATCATTCTAAATGGAGCCATTGAGGAAAATAAAGGACTTTGCATATTGTTTTTAGGTTTTTCTCAAAATGGAAAAAATCAAAATTTAAAATCATTCATGAAATGGCTGCCTTGTAACAAAAAATTCTGTTTAAGATGGTAGATTACTAATCTGAAATCCTGTGAAAAGTACCACTAGGGCCATTTAATTTCCATGGAAGGAATGCAATACACACTTCAGAATATATCAAGACCATATATGTGATATATCCAATCACCTATCAGAGTGAAAGAAGTCAATCATAACACCCAAATGAACTCTAAACCATTCTAACTCGATATTAGATAACATTATGAAAACAAAATGCAGCTGATGTCAATCGTAGTGTTTTTGACAAAAAAGAGAGAACCAGAGTCAAGATGGAAATAAAATACTGAAGTAGGAATACCATAACAAAGGATGCATGTGAAAATTTTGAACAAACTGCATCCATGACGGAATGATCGCGATCAAGATGAACACCAGGGAAGCATAGAACATAACAGATTTTCCGATCTCATGGTCTGGCCTAGCTTTAGAATATGACGAACTCCTAAAGTGTCCCCAAATGTGAATAATAAATTTAAAGAATAATGGAAAAAGAAGAAGTCCAAGCAGCATGCCCTGCGTGAAAGAGAAGCACATTCAATATCCTGCTACACCATTCATAATCAACTTGTCTTTTACTAGCAACAATCATACCTGAATAATGATGCTTATCTCACTTCTTTTGATTCCATACTGTAAAGAAATCAAATCTGACGAAATTACATATCCATGAATCTGTTCAGCCAAGCATTATGCTCTGTGAAACTTATATTACATTTCTAAAATGTCATGACGTAAAAACAACTGAGCTTTCTAAAGAACTAACCTTTGAAATTGTACATGCTAACATGTCTCCAAAGTATATAACAAGACCAGCAGTCACCAGGAGTGCTTCCCCTAGGAATAGAGAATAAGAAATAGAAAATGGCAAAGCAAACAGAAGTACACACTCAAGAATAGAACAAGACAGTTGATGAGGCAATGGCGCCATTACCACAAAAAATAAACCTCAAGTGCTAGTGGCTAAACTAAAGGAAGTTTAAGGAACTGAAAACAATAAATGCACATTCTGAATCAAAAATGGAAATAAAATTGTAAAGACCATTGGCTGGAGGAGAAAAAAATAGTCATGTTGCTTCGCAATGTTTTGACTTACTACAAGAAATCTGCTTGAATTAAGAGAGAGAGAGAGAGAGAGTTGCTCTTGCGTGGAAGACTAAATTTACCACAGCAACATGACTTTACAGCAATGCAGCGACATTTATGATGTGATGTTCTTGTAACTAAACTGCATAGTAGTCAATACCACAAACCTACCATATTGACTCCTGAATTAGTCATTAAACCATAAACCTATGATATTGACTCCTGAGTCTCAACAATCTTCTAGAAGATACTCATTACATGGGCTTAATACATCATTGTTATAAATTGACACACCCCATTCCGCTTTGGATTTAACATTGACAGAATAAACATATACAGGCTCTTTTAAGATGAGAGAAATGGATTACCCAAGGAGATAACCACTCGATAAGCTTGATACATGAACCAGGATAAAGCAGAACAGACAAGTAAGACACAGAAAATGCACATTATTAAGTTTTCATCTACTTGTTTCTACAAAGTTGAGATGAATCCATATTCATGATCACATAATCACCATATAAGATTAGAACTAAGGTTTTAAGTGACAGTAATGACCACCTAAACAGTAAAAGTCACTATCAAATGGACATTTGTTGATGATGGTGATGCTGATGCTGATGCTGATATTGATTAGAACTAGAAGGGAAGTTTGTCAATTCATAGACTACAATCCTACAATTCCTTGTTAACCATGGGTTATAAAACTATTTATAAACAAGATTTTGCCCCATCTACTACATCAAATAACATGTAATATACCAGCATTCAAATTATTATAATATTTTCATGTAACAGCATTTGAGAAAATGAGGTTGAAAGAGTGGTACGACATACCAATGGAAGCACATAAGGGAAAAGTATGAAGCACATGCAAAATCAATCCCACTGCTGCCAGTCCATGACAGAGTATCCACAGTAGCTTCAATGCTGTATACCAGCCTGTAAAAAGGAGTATATTACAATACAAGTCGTCAATAATTTTGTTCATTGACCTCCAAAACTTAATATACTGGCAAACATATATCCGTCGAGACAGAAATTTTAAGAAATCGGTACACAAATTCTTAACTTTTGGAAAGTATCTAAATGCATGCAAGTCCAAAAAGTTGAAGCAAATGTGGATTACAAATTTACCACTTTGAGAATTTGAAGCAAAAGACACGTAGCACACTGCTGTGTAACAAGCTACACATATTAGGCTAAACTTCACTCTCCAATCATTAGGCGAACAAACGGAACGCATATCGTTTGGTATATGGTGACGAACGAGGCCAAGGAAAACAAGCACACCAAAGCAGCAGGCAGATGTGGCCCAATATTGCAACCGCAGATATTCAAGCTCTGTTGAAGGAAAAATTAAATACAACTGTCATATGCATAAAGAATAATATAATATGAACAAGATTGACAAGATGGAAATGCCAAAAGATCAACTTGAAAGATGAACAATTGTGGAAGATATAAAAGGTGGTCTCTTAGAAACTAGCTCTAAATAAACAACGAAAGAGATTAACTTGTACAGTTATCATGCAGGACAACAATTAGAATAACGCCTTCCTTCCTATTTCAAATGCAGGACAGCAATTATAATAACGCCTTCCTTCCTATTTCACTAAATGGTGAACTAGGAGTCCAAGATTTAGTACAATCTACAGTTTCATGGTTTTTTTAAAGAGAAAGCGAGCTACTAAGGTTAATCTACACAATTTGACAAAATAGATTATGAGAGATTGATAGACATTGTTTGATCCAATCCCTAATAACTTAAAATTTCTGCTAAAGTTCTTGTCTATCAAGTGTTAAAGCTTCGATTCTTGGGTGTATTGATCTCAAATATTTCCATTTTGTATTTGTTCCTCCATTCCGGGTGTTTGTTTGTGCTCTATTCTGTCTGTCCTCTTCACATGCAAGAGACTATTGCATGCAAGGTAGAATGTAAGAGATTGATATATAATTTTGTTTCTTCCCCTAATTGCTTAATTTTTGGGACAAGTAGTTCTGTAATATAGACTAAAACCTCTGGGGAGAGGAAATTTAACAAGGGTGTTTGACAATAGGTAAAAGCAAGACTATCATAGATTATCAAGAGTAAGAATTTAGTATTAAGAGGCTCCTGTACGATTGGGAAATAGAGGAGATGACGGAGTTTTTGGCATTCCTTTACAAACAGGTCTGTCCCGGGGCGGGACACGATAGTTGGTCTGGAATGGCACGAGTCATGGGAGATTCGAAGTACTGATCATTTTATCGAAGTTTGGCTGATTCCGCAGGCACTCTTTCCCGTGGAAAGGTATTTGGTGTTCTAGGGCTCCTTTGAAGGTGGTTTTTTTTGTGGGGGCAGCATCCATGGGAAAGATTTTGACCATCGATAATCTAAGGAAGAGAGGGCACTTTTTGGCAAACTGGTGTTGCATGTGTAAACGGGCGGAGGAAACTGTTGATCATCTCCTCCTTCATTGTCCCAGAGCTAGGGAGGGATGGGATTTGATTTGCGGTATTTTTGGAGTGCAATGGATCATGTCTAAATCGGTGGTGAACTGTATTTCAGCTTGGGATGGTTCTTGAGTGCGACATGATGCTAGACATTCTTGGAGGGTTGCCCCTCATTGCTTATGGTGGGCCTTATGGAGTGAGAGGAACATGAGATTTTTTGAAGATAAAGAGCAGCCCTGGGAAGTCTTTAGATGCTCCACTCTTAGCTCTTTATTCTTTTGGTCGGAGGGTTACTTTTGTAACTCTTCAGAGTCCCTTCTATCTTTTCTAAATAGCTTAAGCTTTCAATGATGTTGTTTTGGGATGTGTCCCCCGTTTGGGAACTTTGTAATGAATCTTTATTTATAAAAATAAAAAAGAATATAGGGATGAAAAAGGTTGGTTTTCATCATAACAATGATCAGATAATAGTAGTAGTAGAAGAAGCAAAGAAGATAAAATCTTTATGGCCCGACTAAAAACACACCTAAAAAAATCAATTTAGTTCTGCCATAAATTTGAGAACAAAAACAAATGAGATTCTAAGCTTAACTAGATTCAATATGATCCTAGAGAAAATAAAGATCTATTGAAACCATGACTAAAAACGTTACTTGGAACCTTAATGTTCTACCCATAAAATTAGCAAAATGCCCCCCCAAACATGGAGATCTCAAATTTCCCAAATTCAACAAGGCTAAAACCAAGTAGGTCTGTTCCATCCATAGTCCATACCCCATCGAATGTAGTTCTCCAAGCTCTACCATGTGATATACTGGGCCCACTCGGTCCATTACAGAAACCACATGAATTTTCTTTCTCCCCCTTTGGACACACACCTTACGCGGTTTATTCTATTGACTTATTTGAGTTGATTTCCTATATTTTATCTGTGTAGATATGCATCTCATCTTCTAATTGATTTACCTATTAGGCTTTAATATGGGAAAAAAAATTGATAAATTTTGCATGAACCCTTGATTTGATGTTTCTTAACAATTAATACCCTTTTTACAATACCAACAGAAATGCATATTTGGTCTCGGGCTTGTCAGTGACATGTTAGGAGTGTGAACAAGAATCCAAAATTTAAATTCCAATTATGCAGCATGTAAATGATGTGCCAGAAATTTGCATCCAGACCCTAAGTGGCTATTGTTGACTGCTCATAATGTTATTTTCTCATGTACATCACTGGCCAGCGGTATCAAATGTTAAGGCCAAATAATCATGTAATAGAATTGCGACACAATTTCTTAGCAATTGTACCATTAACAGAATTCAAATTGATTTAACCCTGTACCTTCAACTCCAACTTCATTTAATGAAAGTGCTCTTGACAGCTGTATCAACCTTGATATTGTAAGACCGGGCAGTGTAACCGACCCTAGCAGAATCCCGGATGGAACTCCTGGCCTAACCAATCAATTTACAAAAATACAAAATTATTAAACAAACTGCAATTGAACTTAAAATTAAATCTGGTACACTACGTACAGAAACCCAAAATGACCTTTATCCAGCTTAAATAGAAAATTGTTAAAATTTTCACACGAATCACAAATTACAGTGCTAATATAAGCCCTAAATTCACATAGAGAGGACTTCAAATTAGGAGGAATTCAAGAACCCTAGCAAAGCAAATTTCAATTAAAGGTTTTGGATCACGAGAAATTGAAGAAAACATGTTCGTTTGAATAAAAAGTACGAACCTGGTCTTGAATTGGCCAATGGAATTGGAAGCTTCGGCGACAATCTCGATGAAGAGGGCGAAGAGCGCAAGGAGAGAGAAAGCTAGAGCTTCGTAGAGGAGAGAGAGAGGAGTGGCAAACAGGACGCGAGAGATGAAGAGAACAACCACAGCTCTCTCGCCGTTGAACATCGACGAAGCCAGAGTCGCCATTTGACTTTGGCGTATGGGGAAAATTGATGAACAATTCAGAGAACCGATGATAGAATGAACCTGCAGAGAAGATGACGAGAGAAAATGCTGTAGAGAGAGAGAGAGAGAGGGAGAGAGAGGGGATTGCCGCGCACGAGGTTTGACCCGGTCCTTAGAAATAGAATGGGTTCGGGTTCCATAAAATTGGTTACTTCGACATAACGCGTATTATAATGACTTTCTCGTGCCACTGAAACAGAAAATAGACCCCCGGCCCAGTCCAACAGAGGCCCTAATTCCACACTAAGGGAATAATTAAAAATTAAATATTTTTTAAATTTTCAGTATTGAGTGATAAGTGATATTTTTGTGACTTAAAATTTTGTCTCATTTTAAGTAGTACTTATCATTTTCAATGATATTCAAATTGGGTTGTTAAACTCACTTAATTAGATAAGCACTTGGATGCTATTTGATAAAACTGAAAGTTAAGTGCTGAAAATTTTAAAAGCTGAATTTTAAGTGATAACAAAAAATAAATATTTTTTATATATTTTTGAATTTTCAGTGTTCAACATTTAGTGATAAGTGATGTCATTGTTGTGAGTTATGTGGTGCGAAAACGGTTCAGTTAATTTAAAGTGAGATGCCAATTTTTAGACCTAGAGAGGGTGAATAGGTCTTCTTGTTCAATTTTTATAATTGATTAAATTACCCACAATATTTAATAATTAAGCATCCAAACCAAATACAAAATAAATAAAGCAAGTAAGAAAAGTTAGAGATGACACTATAAATTTTACATAGAAACCTTAGGAAGGAAAAAATCACGGGGTGAGGCAAAAGACCCCAGAGAAATCAATTCACTATCTCGAAACAAAGTACAACATATTTTGTCTTAGACTCACACCTATTACACTCTGACAATAACTTTGATGCGGAACACCTCAAGCTTAGGCTTACAATTGCTACTACCTCGTCCAATTATTGTAAATTCCCAGCTAACGTCACAACTCTTTTAGAAGGGTAGTTGAAGAAACACAGATACTCTGAAAACAAGTTTAAAACATCTAAGAAAAGTTTTAGAGAAATCTGGACTGATTAGGAAACCAATTCGGAATAAAAAAGAAATTTTTACACACATCAGCTAAGTTAGACTAGTCCTGATTTTTGGGACTAATGAGACTTTTGCAGAATCGTAAAATTTTCAATATCCCAAAAAAATTCGGATCAGTCCTAATAAATGGGGAACGGTGGGACTCTTTGAACATCTTGAAAATCAAAAATTATGAGAAAAGTTGTACCGATCCTTATATATAGGGACCGGTGGGACTTGTGAAAAAATCAATTTTCACAATTAAATCATATTTACTAAGTCTTAAGCCTACCAAACTTCAAAACACAGTGTGCTCACTCACATACCTGTATTAAGTGATGTCCTCATCAAATCTACGGTATTGAGATACCTTTCGTTCAGTTCTGAAGATCGCAACGCAAGATCAAACAAAAATTACAACTCGATCAACAAGTTTTTTAACACCAAAATTTGCCAATTACAATTATGTATCTCACAATTGTCACTTAGAATTTACCTCATTTTAAATAGTGTTTACCGTTTTCTGTAATATTCAATTTATGTTATCAAAAGCACTTAATTGAATAAGTGATTAGTTCGTTCAGAATTAAATACATTATGAAATAACACCTTAATCTACCGTACCCTAGTCATGTAGACTCGTAGCCACTGTCTCCAACAAGTCACAACACACGCGTCACCCTTGTCAACTCACACTAAACCAATAATCAACATAGCTTAAATAAGTTTCAAAACAACGTTAGAGAATGTTTGACAAATCTATATACATACAAATATACGTGTGCGCGCACGCGCGAGTGAGTGAATTTTTGATGATTAGATTTGAATTGAGAAAATTTTGAAAGGCTAATTTCTAACCAAATTATATCGAGTTCGTTGGTTGTATTGAGAATTTTAGTTTCAATAGCAAATTTCTAACCAAATTTTAGAAACACAATTAGTTCGCAGTCGTAAAATCTAAAGTCGAACCCAACTCATCTCACTGTTGCTACAACAATCCACAAGCCTTGTTGTCGACGATCGTCTCGCCAAAGTCCCAACCCAACCCATCTCATTGCTGCCACAACAAACCACAAGGCTAGTCGCTGCGAATTGTCTCTTCAGCCTCGCTGGAATCATGTCACTGCCTTTAAGCTCATTCCTTACTCCGCTGCCAGTTTTAGAAATTCCAACTGAATTGATTATGGACGGAGAATTGCACAAATACACGGATATATATATATATATATATATAGAGAGAGAGAGAGAGAGAGGAGAGAGAGGATCAGTTTGGACGTAGTGAAGATGATAAAATAGGAAATTTTTTTTTTTGAGAAATTGGATTAGAGATTTTTAAATAAATATTTATATAAACAGAAGGGCATTAGCGTCTTTTAACTTTCATAAGTGCATTCTAGTCATTATATGAAAAATACAGCATCACGTGACATGGGAGAGTTTTACGTTTAAATTCAAACTGTACATTGAGAGTATTTTTTTTTGTCAAAATATTAGTTCAGGGGGTTATTTGCTGTTGGGGGCATATTTCATATTTTTTTTCCTTCTAACCCTTTTTCTTAACTTTATGGTTTACATTTTAAATAAGCATTATAATAAGTTAATAACAATGAAATAAAAAGATTATAACTAATAATGTAACATATTTCTATATATTTTTATGTAGTTTACTCGAACAGAATGCATTCAAAAGTTCGGTAAGAAGAAACGGGGCAACCGACAAGGTGATGCTCCACTGTGAAGTGGGTTAGATTGCCATCCATTACCCAGAGGTTAACAATCTATATCTTTAAGAACAACACTTTCAATTCAACTTTCATTTTGTTTGTGAAAACTTCTAAAATTATGTTCACAAGACATGCAGAAATCAAGTCGGGATAGAAATAAACCCGAACAAGAAAAAAAATCATGTCCAAAAAGGGCAAATTTAGTTGAACAAGAGTTGATTTAACCGAGACAAAGCAAAAAAACACAAATTTTCTCTTCTCAGCTTGATCTACTCATGTTCAGATTTGGTGACGTGTCCATCGATTGACAGTGACAATAACGATGCGAGTGACATATCGAGTTTTGAATCGGTGACTGAGGCTCCTTGTCCGCCATTAAGCTTTTGACCTATTTCTTTCAAGATGTTGTGGATTGATTTATATCTTTTGTGATTTGGGTTGTTTTTGATCAGATTTTTATGATGTGTTTTCTGTATCTTGATTGATGGGAAAAAAAAACACTTTAATTAACTTATAATATAAATGTACTTAACAGGGAAAAAAAACTTATAATATAAAGGTAGTGATCAAATTAAAGTTCAATTGTGGATTACTTAAATTTCATTATTAGGTATTAAAAAAGAAAAGCGATATTCGTACTTCCTTTTTCTTCGATTGCACTCTTATTTTAAAAGAAATGTCATTTTTAACTTTAACTTTACATGTGAATGATTACATTTTTTCAAAATACTAAACTACCTTTTTAGATATCCTCTTTCTGTCTCAAATCTCTATTGTTTTCAGATTCTTTTGACAGAATAAAAAAAAATACCGAAACAAAAAATATTCAAAAAAAATAACAAAAAAAAAGTTCTCTTTTTACATGACCCAAAAAAAGTTTTATATGTTGAATAAATTATTTTTTGACAAGATTAAAAAAAATTATCTCTTTTGGCAGGAACAAAAAATTAAAAAGTACTCAAAAAAAAGTTATCTGATTAAATAAATTATATCTTTTGATAGGACCCAAAAACAAAGTACGTAAATTTTTTTTATTCTTGTTATATAAATTATCTTTATTGAGAGGACTCAAAAATAAGTTATCTTTATTGAATAAATTATCTCTTTTGATAGGATTAAAAAAAAATTATCTCTTTTGAAAGGACAAAAAAAAAATAATCTTTGTTGAATAAATTATCTCTTTTGATAGGATAAAAAAAATTATCTTTTTTACAGGAGCCAAAAAAAAAAATTACTAAAGAATGTCAAAAAATTATTATTTTTTGACCGAAACCAAAATAATAAAAAAAAGTAGTATAAAAAGTAAAGAAGTTAAAAAAAAATTTAAATTTATAATATAAAGGATACTTATGATATTATAAAATAGGAGACGATGTATTAATTAGTTTAAAGACATTCTTTTCAATTATTTTTAAAATAATAATAATAAAGTACAATTGTATAACATGAGAATGCGTCATGGCCCCCACTTAAAAAAAAAACTTTTATTATAAGAAATACTCTTGGAGATTGAAAATTAAGAGGCATGAACTTTTATAATTAGTTTTTATTTTATCTTTATCTTCCATTCACCAAATTCGAATCTTTGCAAATTTTCTTCTGACAAGAACTCACATTAAATATAAATATTATAATCACCTATTTTTTTGAAATAAATAAATAATAACAATAATTGTATATCCCTATCCCTATCCCTATCCCCCTATCCCTATCCCTATCCCTAATATATATGCAAACTTGCAAAGCTCTATCAGTTGGTCCTTTTTAGTATTTTTGACAGCAATAATATTCTTAAGGATTAAAAGAAAACTGGGGAAGAAGAAGCTAGCTTGGAGCTTGGCTGATATTTATTTGATGTGTCAGACTGTCCATGGTTTTCACACCTTTTGACCTTTAACACTTCACTAGAAAAGACATTCGTGGATACAGTTTTCCCCATACCTCTACCACAATCAAAATAATTATAATAAATAAATCGTAATAGCTGGAAGGAGGCCTAGTCAATTTATTTGTACAATTTTTAAGTGATGCAATTTATTTGGACAATTTATATGCATATTGCAGATATTGAAGTGACAGAGCCCCTCCCTCTCTCTCTCTCTCTCTCTCTCTCTATATATATATATATATATATGCACGCCTGACATCAGATCTTGCGATCATGTAATTTTGGACCCTTCGGGCTGCTTCCCAATGGGGATTCCCTGTCACTTTGTCCATATAAAATTACTTCAATCAAGTTTTCTCACGTCAAAAATATAAATAAATTTGCTAAGTCAATAGAAAGCAAAAAAGAAACGGAGACAAATTAGAGTAAACCTATTTTGACAAATTTAATTTGAATTCAATTTAATAACTCCTATATGAACAAAATTTTTTATCTGATAGGAATTATGGTTGATGAGATAGGATAAATATTTATATATTTTAAATACATTGTTTAATAGTATATTATATAACATTTACATATTATCAAAATATTTTTATCATTATATTTATTTTCTTCATTCTGTTTGTTCATATTTTATTTGTCTCCTGCTTTTTCCCTTACAATTGTTTGTCGATCTAGCTCTTTAGATATAAAACTTTTACAAAAAAAAAAAAAACACTTTTTAACGATTATTTTGTACAATTATATAAATGCTTTCATTAAAATTTTAAAAATACTAAACATGTCCTCACTAAAATTTCAAAAACATCCTACTATATAAGTATTTTCCCACGTGGTTGTTGAAGACAGCCCCTCCCAAATATGTGCTCCAGAAGTTTTATAGGGTGTGGCAATCACTTTATCACAAATTATTTAGTTTAAGATTGATAAAATTGTAATAATCTTATTTTTTTAAATCAAATGTGTTTATAATATCTTTAAACGTGTATTTTTTTGACAGGTAATTTAAATGTGTACATTTCTTTACATCATGTTTGTTATTTCTTTAAATGTCTATTTGGCTATCACTGTACTGTCATGATAAGCTTTACACTTGTATCTTTTTCTGGCCAAAAAAAAAAAACTTGTATTATTTTCACAATATGGATGTCAATTAGGACTACAACTTGAAGTTGTACTTGGAGACTTGTACCACCTACATGCCTTTATTTATTTATTGACATAACCAAAGTAGCATAAGATGCTATTGATAGAGTATCTAAGAAAAAATACAAGGGCAATGCATTAATTAATTTCTTTTTAATAGAAAGTTCAAAGTCTCTTTTGTGTGAACTATGAGAAATTACAGAATATTTCAAAGATATTGATGATGTGATATCTCAGCATGTGTAAATCTTCTATCTCTTTTAAAAATTATCAATTTCACTATAATAAAAAAGAAATGAAAGATTTACACTTGTCAGAAATACCACATAATTAGTATCTCCAGAGTATTGTATACTTTCTTGTAAAGTACAAGGTTAAATAGTTGAGAGGAACTTCACTATCCTATTAGGTAGTAAGTACCAGCGACATTGTAGGACTTTGAGCATTTAGTCCCAGCACATCTTCCCTTGAATAATTTTCTTGTTCATTTTTTTCCCCTGAATTTCAATCAATTTGTATAAATGGTACAAGGCTGGATCATTTAAAATTTTGAATATTAAAAGAGCATGAATCCTACATATGAAATGTTCAACTCTAACCCTATTTCCAACTCTAACTACTCAATCCTAGCCCAACCCATCCTTAATTTTTTAAACTCGGATTGAGATTTCAGGTTAGAAAGTCAGGTTAATTCTGGTTATCTATATCACCAATCTCCATGTTAAAAATTTTAAGTGATCTTTAATAAGTTTCACATTAGATTATTCCTAAACACACACAAAAATTAAGAACTTAATGCAAATTTTAAAAAAATTATAAACAATTTTTTAGGAAATTAATTATCCAAAGTGTTAACATACAATAAATTAATATTTAAATAAGGAAAATTGAAAAGAAAAAGGTTATCATAATTTGAATATTATATAAAATATATTTAAAATAAAAAAATATGCATAAAAATAATATTATAATTCGGATTCGGATTAAGCTCGGGTTGTTGGCACATCAACCTAAGCCCAATCCTAATCAAGTTCGGGTTAAGATTTTCAACTTAAGTTCAATTATAATTATAAAATAATTGTCCAAGCCCGTAAAATATTAGGTTGGACTCGAATGGAATTCGAATTATCCGACCCAAATTGTACCCTAGACAAAAGAAAAGGACAATTCTAAGGAAAAGAAACGATTTTGGCTCCTGTTTCTTGAATGGGCAAGGTTGTCACTGGAGCATTTTCTTTGGCTATTCATGAGTTCTCTAATTATTTTGTTAAATTAATTCGAGCACTAATATCATCATATATAAGTCCTATTGTAGCTTCATTCAAAAATTTATATTTAAAGGCAATGTATTAATTACTTGTTGCAATAGTAAGGTATTGGATTGAGGATGATGATTTTAGTCAACGAGAAGTCCTTTATATCAAAAATTAAGATAAGTCTCGAGTTTTTCTCTTTTCAGCTCACGTTAAGGGTCACATTTAGCGGTTAATGCCCTATTTTAATAAGAAGACTCGAGGTTGCTTGATGAAATGGAGTACTCAGTGTTTCATTTAAAATTATTTCACTCACTTTGTATTTACAAGACTTAAATTCTCGACATTTCAAACATTAGCATTTGGATTTTAATAACTAATTAATGGTCGGTTTAGTAATCATTTATATTTAGTGTTTATTGTTTACATGTTTATATAAGCAATGTTTATGTTACAATTATATTTATTCGTAAATACAACTATTGTTTGAAAATGCAAAAATATTTGGTTTATTTTAAAAATCATAAAAAAAATACAAGTTTGTTAACCTTAAATTATTTTCTTAAAAAAATTCAACACAATTAACCGGATAAAAAGTTAGGTTCATGCTAAACAAATCTATACGGCAACAACATGATAAGAAATATACATAAAAAAAAGAAACCAATAATATTGAATTACACACACACACACACACATATATATATATATCTATATACGGCAAATTATTGGTAGTGCTGATAAGATATATATACCTATAGAAAAACATATTGAAAATTTGAAAGTTTTTTAATTTGTATAGAGTTAGAAGAGGAATTTGGAGCTTGCTCTTGAATTCTGCTACTACTTTTTTTTTGGTTTCTATTTCTCTTTCAACACTTAAAATGAATGAATAATAGGAGTAGAAAATATCATTCTTGTTTCTTTGACAAGGAGATGATTGTGATCTCTTTGTTTTTTTTTTTTTTCTCAGATAAGGTTTTTTATTTTTAGCACGGGACCCCTAAGTAACTATTTCTTATTATCAAGTAAAATAGTGATTATTCATATTGTACAACATATTTTTTTCTTCAAGGGAACTAATGTTCTTTAATTCTGTCTATACTTGATAATTTCAACATTTTTATTGTTAAATCAAGCAATAGCCTTTTATATTAATTTTTCTTTTCTTTTCATTTTCTCACTTTTAACTTCACTTTTTAATTAAAATAATATAATGACCATTTTAGATTAATTTTTTTTTTAATAAACATAAACATCATTTCAGTACTTAGGTTTCAAGGCTTTCCTTATAGTGTTGTTTTAAAAATATTTAGACAATTTATAAACAAAATCAAAATTATTAAACATGTTTATATCACAAATTTATTTTTTATCAACAAGGACCCTAAGTTAAAAGACAATAAGTTTCACAATAGTTACAGATAGACGATACATTCTCTATTATCTCATGAAAAGATGATGATGGAAAGAAAGATATGCATATATATATATATATATATATATTTTGTAACGAAGAATCAACTCATTCGTTAGCTATTTTAGATTTTGAATAATTTATAAACTTTGAATACATGCAATCATCCACAAATAATGTGCATTAAGTGAACCATTGGTTTGTGCTAGCTTGGTCAAGCTTTGTATTTTTTTGGTATTCAATAGAATTTTCAATTATAAGAAAAAAAATGAATCATTGTTTTTTTTAAATGGTTTTCCAACTGGTATCAATTTGATCAAATGTTAGGACAGTTCTTTTGCTTACCTAAGCTGATTGTGCTAAACAATGGTCAACTTTGGTTGGGACCCAGTGCCAAATTTATAATCAAAAAACAAGAGTCAATGATCAAACTCATCAAGGCACTGGCCTCCACAAGTCCTCATGATCAATGGGACCATTAGCCGTGATCCATTGCTATTTGCTACGATGGCGTCTGGACCATAATGTTGTTACTAATTTTTATAATAGAATTAACTATATATATATATATAATACACATACACAAGTTGAAGCCTGTTCTCTCACATATTATAATAATAGTACTTGGTAGACTATTATTCTAGTGACTTTTATAAAAAAGACTAAGATATATTATGATTAATTATTTATATTTCAAAGCTTGAGCAACCACAAAGTCCAAAATTTCATCTTTATTTTTAAAATTTTTGTTATGCAAGTTCCCACCTTGGGCTTGACTTATTCCAAAGAAAGATTCTGGGGTGTAAAAGCCAAAGAACCAAAAAAGTAGTTTAAGCAATTAGTCTTTGCATGTGTAACAGCTAAACAATTTAAAAGTACATGGCATCCAAAATTAATGCCAAAAATGTTAGAGGCTCTTGCTAACGAGCACTTGTTAAGGAGTATTAATTAAATGATAAAAGCTGCATTAAATGAATTTTAGACTATCAAGAAAAAGGAAAACTTATCTTCTTGCTAAATCATAAATTTTAGGAGCACAAATTTTACCAGCAAAATCCTGAGGTTTTAGTCCCAGTAAACCTTTTTATATCTCTAGGTTAATTTGTAGACACAATGGTTTTATAAACATTATTACAAGGGCACATATGCTATTTGAACTGTATAAGCTGTGAAGCTACTTTGGTAATATCTCTCTCATCATTTAATGATGTTTAAATTACTCACTTTTAGTAATAAAATAGAATTCAATTTTTTTTTAGGATGCACTAATGACTCCTTGTATATTTAGTTTTCGAGAAAGTATTGTGTACTTAGGTTAAACTATCATATTTTCTATTATAAAAAAAAATGAAGAGTTTTTATTGATCGATGGTGGTCGGAGGTATATATAAGTTCATGAATAAATCAAAACAATTTTTTGACACGAATTCAAATCGAGTTCAAATGATTTTTATTGTTAAAAGAGCCAAATTTAAGTTTTTTAAAATATTAACAAGTCAACCTTTATATCAGGTTTTTGAGCTAATTATAATAAGCTGAGCTCACAAATAATCGAGGAAAGTCTCTCGCTCAACTAGGGTCAGTTTAGCCGGTATTGAATATTTTTTCCTTGTATTTTCATCAATATTCTTCCAAGTAAAAGCCAATTTTAGACTTTGAATGATGATAACTTGTTCAGCACTGCTAGCCAGTAGTAACAGTGCGATTGATGACTGTGGCTAGCATAATTGCAAGTTCTTCTCTAATTTAATTTGATGACATTTGTTTCTGAGTTTTGAAGTGGGAGTGAGAAGGTACCGTACAGACATCATCAGTCCCCAAAAAAAGAATTGCACAAAAAGAAAAGCTCTACAATGTACTGTCAAAAAAAAAAGAAATGTTTATATCATTTCCATCCATCAGAACACAAAACCCCAGAAAGAAACTGATGAAAGTCTTATCTGAATCTACTCCCCCACCTTACCATGCCCCTCCAAATCTTTCTGATTTTACTTACAGTCAGTTATCAGTAGTAGTAGTACATAGCTCTCTTTTGTGTCTTGTTTTCATCATTGAAAGAGAAGCTGTTACACCCATCACTACTGCTAGTACTACTAATCAGTTGCTTAACTTCCATAAGATCATACTCTAATGTAGTACTACTGTTTCCAAAATACCCAATATTTGGCTTCTGATCATCATCATCATCAGCCCATGTAGTAGCATCAGTAATAGTACTATTGAGATTATAATTACGATGAATATCACTCCCACTGTAGGTATGACCATAATCAAGCATGAACCTCTGGTTAATTTCTTCAAACCCATTATTTGCTATGTAGGTCTGATCATCATGAAGATGATGATGATGATCAGTACTCATGTCTTCTTCAACCTTGATCTCTTTGCTATAGCTGATCTGACTGCAACTTCCATTTCCATCAGAAAAGGAGGAGCAACTTGGTTGTTGATGATGATGATCAGTAGTACTAGTACCCCCAAACATGAGGAGGCCATGGTTGTCTTTCAGATTGAGTGCTGGGTAATACTGCATGGAATTACTCATGAAGCTGAGGTCTTGGGTTTGAAGAAGAGAATGATTGGTTTGATCAAATGAATTCATGGTCATGTTGACATTATTATTATTAATGTTGGTCAAAAGATTTGATGGAACTGAAATGGGTAGTTCAAGGCATGTCAGAGCTGACTTGGTACTTGGAGTAGTGTAATTATAGAGACTGCAATTATCTTTGTAGAGAGATGATAGATGAGATATTGGCGATGGTGATGGTGGTAGTTGGGTGGTTTGAAGAGGATGATTAATTGGGAATGGTGGTAGTGGTGGTGGTTTTCTTTGAGTGGTGGTGGATGGAAGTGGAACCATCATCCCCATGAGCTTCTTCTTGAGCTTTGTGTTCCAATAGTTCTTGATATCATTGTCAGTCCTGCCTGGTAATCGAGCAGCTATAACTGACCACCTGCACTTTCATGTTGAGAATAATTAAGTTCCATAAGAAGAAAAGTTTGAAGCTTCTCTTCTCTTAAATAAATACATACAGCTGTGATCGATTAGGTTTAGCTGTTAGATCTAAACAATTGGCATGCATGCACAACAATTATCCAAAAGTAGCAGAATCTTATAAAATACAACATTTAAAATTACCAACTAATTATATTAAATCTCTCTCTCTCTCTCTCTCTCACACACACACACACACACACTTACCCCCAAAAAAGAAAGAAAAAAAAAAGAAGAAAATCTTAGTTGCTCTCTCTGTGGGTACTTTGTGAATGAATTTCTCTCTCTTTCCTTTTTTTCTTTCTTTCGATTGAGTTCTCTTTTTTAGATGAACTTTATCAATTAATTAATGTTGTGTCATCACAGCATATGACAAGGAGAAAACAGGGAAAAAAGTGGTACTTAGATCAAATTGGTTAAGCATATATATATAGGTTAAGAAAATCTGTATAGAAAACGAGCACAAGAATAGAAATTGGATTACCTGCTTCCAATGCTAGCAAACAAACTGCAGATTATCCTGTCTTCATCATCAGAAAATTCACCATGCTTAATGTTGGGCCTCAGATAGTTGAGCCATCTCAACCTGCAGCTCTTCCCACATCTCTTTAGACCTGATCCAGAGAACCAAACACAATCAAAATACAAATATATATTAAGAGAGAGAGAGCACAAATCATTAATATTGTTTTCTGAAGAGATTCATATATATATATATATATATATATATATATATATCTTACCAGCTTTCTGTGGAAGAGCAATCCAATTCCCACCAGTTCCATATTTCTCTATAAAGTCCTTAAGCTTTGAGTCTTCTTCAGGAGACCACGGCCCTTTCTTCACATTTGCCTTGTCACAGCAAGGAGCCCTCCCCATCTCTCTCTCTCTCTCTCTCTCTCTCTCTCTTACTGTCTGAATCTTCTTAAAGTAAAGGGTCTCTCTTTCTAGCTAAATGGACTTTGTGTGGTTATGGTGCCTTTTTATTAAGAGACAATTGGGTGCGTTAGCTTGGCTTTGGGGTGTAAGATATTATGGTTTATTATTTAATTACTGTGAAATACACAAGTCAAAAGGACAGGTCTAGCTAGCTGTTTAATCAGTTTATATATAACTCTTATATATGCTGAATAACTCTATATATTGGTCATATATACAAGTAACTAGTTTTTATCTCAGATATTGGAACCCTATATCCAAACTTCCTCATTACTATTCCTTCTCCTTCAAGAATCCAAAGTCTGGTTAAGTAAAATATTAGTACAAGCAAACTATTTGATGGCTAGCTATTGCTCTCCCGATTGGGACCTACATTTTCCAAACTATACATATAGCCTAAGTTTTATAGGTAGAAATATGAATTATTTCCCCCACATAAGTTAATGACAATGTATTGAAATAAAAAAACTTTAATTCTTAAGTAGCTTCATGTTAATCTTCAATTATGTTTACTCAATTAAAAAAAAGAAACATGGTTCATTAAAAAAAATTGCGCAAAAATAATAAAAATACCACACAGATACATCATATATATATATATATGGAGGTGGGAAGCTCAATAAGTGCGTAAAAATATATGCATATATACAAAGTAAAGGCCGTAATGATGATTGTCAAATGAGATTATATGTAAATATATACGTATATAAAAAGCAAAATTCATGTTATTTAAATTAAATCTTTTTTATTGAATGATTGTGGTTGCCCTACTGGATATGGGAGAGGCATGGTATGGTGACTGATGAGAATGATGGATGATGATGAGTACTCACTCCACTCCATAAATATATATCTAGATTGATCTGATCATTTGATCGATCAGGTGCTTTCTTTCTTTGGATGGACTAATCAATGCCACCTTTTGAATTGTTTTGTCACAGTTAGGTTAATATATACGATAGGCAAACCAATTTACTGGTCCAACTGGTTTCAAATATATTTAATAAAATGCTATATATCTACAAATAAAATTAGGGCTAGCTTGTTCTTCCCTCTCTTTTTCATTCAACTCATCTCTTCAGAACTAATTCTAGCTTCAATCACCATCATTGCTTCAAAACCGTTAAACAGAAAATTGACTTTTGCATCACCCTATCCCTATATATTTTAATTCATTCATCAGAACATCATGTCCAGATCATATGTTAAATAATTAAAACTTTGAAAACTTGATGATTTATAATATAGTATCACAAAAGAGAAGAACTCAAATCCCCTCCCCTCCTCCGGTGTTAGGGATTCTGTGCACTCGTGCAATACACTTATATCGCATTGCAACATATTTGTTTTACAAAATAGTAACACGGTAATTTAAAAAAAGTTATGCAACACATTTCTATTGAAAATACAACACTGGTGCAACATATTATATCCTGTTGCAACATTATAACACCGATTATTCAAAATTTTAACACATTTACGTAATTGTTACATTCACGATTTAAAAAAATTATTGTAATATTTATGATGTAAAATTAATGGGACTCTGAGTATATGACATCTTTAGAGGTTGGATTCATAAAATAAAATGATGAAGCTTGTTGTTTCGGATAGAGAGAATCTACATTAAATAGTTAACAATCTTCTTTGACATGTAATTGCATTTTATTATAAACATTATATAATTGGGTCTAACTTTTAATAATTTTGTAATGTTCTTGATTGGGTCATCACAAACGTAAACGCGTCTATTATGCGACCCACCAACCATCGTCTTTTACTCTTTCAATGTTTTTCTGATTAATATTAGACTTTATAGTCTCATTAATTAATCTGGAAATGTAACTCATTCTTAGGGGTGGCAAATTGGGCGGGTTGGGCGGGTTTGGGCCGGGTCAAATATGGGCGGGTTGAATATGGGTTGTGACCCATATTCAACCCGTTTGTTGCGGGTCAAATATGGGCGGGTTGAATATGGGTCGGGTCAACCCGTCAACCCATATTTGACCCGACTAGACACGACAGTAGGTAAGCGTCAAACACAAAAATAGAATGCACAAGGTCTATAATCAAACAAAAAAACTATAATTTGCTAATCATACTGATATTATTTATATGGTTTGTTTATTTTTGGGTGTTAGCAAATTTTTTTTATTTTTTTTATCCAAGAGCTGATTGCGTAAAAGAATATAAGAATTTAATTGCAATCTAGTGTTTAATTACATTTATGAATCTATAGTAAAAGAGAAAAAAGAGTATAGAGTCTCGAGTAACTTAGTCAGCATAAATTTTCTTTAAAAAAATTAAAACATAAGCAAACAATTATAATAAGTATTTCAATTGAAAAAGGTATTCAACACTAACTCAATTATATCTTCATAATTGGGCAATTTTAAAAATGACCTACCAAATCACAGAAACACATGGAATATAATTAAAATTAAAACATTGAGAAATGTACTCAAACACAAAAATGGACTCTGTAGATAGAGAAAGGTGACTTTTGAAAATTCAATTATTCTTGTTTTTTAATACAAAATGAACTCTGTGCATAGGGGGAGAGAATGTGACTTTTGGATGAGTCTGGGTCTTTTGGAACTAATCAATAAAAATAAAAATACCGTTGAAAAAATAAAATATGTGACCTTTCGATGAGTCATTTTTTTTTTGGAATTAATAAAAAAAATCTAAAGAATGATGAATATATATATATATATATATATATATATATATATAATGCTCCAATGAAAATTGTTGTTGCACTATAAAGTTTGTGTCTAAATTATATATTCTTCTTATTTTTAATTAAGAAATTACAATGGTAAAATTCGACAATAATTACTAAAAAGAAAAAATATTATTTTAAAAAAAATTGAATTCTTACTAAAATACTTTTTCAAAAAATATATATATATTGTCCAAGTATAGAGAGAGAAAGGGGAAGAGAGAGAGAGGTGGGATCGAAGAGAGAGAAAGGGAAGAGAGAGAGAGGTGGGATCGAAGAGAAAGAAAGGAAAGAGAGAGAGAGAAGTGAGATCAAAGAGAGAGAGAGGTTGGATAGAAGAGAGAAACTTTAATTCACATTTTGTTTTATGGGTGAAAGATGGGTTGAATTTGGGCACCCATATTCAACCCATCTAACCCGCTAATTAATTGGTTTATATTTATCCAACCCGTTTATGACCCGTATAAGAAAATAAGTCACCCATATCCATTTTTAACTGGGCGGATATGGGCGGGTTGGCGGGTTGACACCCAATTTGCCACCCCTACTCATTCTATTCAACATATGACGTTCACATATATTATGCTCACTCTCTGCATAGAGATTAGAGATGAGTTGAGTTTTGTTCATGTTTCTAGAAAAAGTCGGATAAGTTGTGCTACAAAGAGACTCTACAAATTTTTGTCAATTCATTATAATATATATTTTTTTGTCTATTGATTCATTAAGTCATGTGTGTTATGACTAAATAAGGTAAAACTTTCGTTATACATTAATTAATCGTTTTGATATTATTTAATTATATGCTATTGAAATGCTAGTTTACGATGGATTTGATCAATTTTCAAACCCATCAGCCTTGGATTCTATTTTTTTCCACAATGCGTCTCATACGAGTTCTAAATTTCTAATAGGAATAAGACAGACGAATTACCCAGATTTTTTTTATGAAAAACAAAAACAAAAAAGAATTACCTAGATTTTTGGGCTCAAATTGACATGAGTAGTCGTAACTTCACGTTTTCTTTTTTATTTTATCAATTTGGTATCAATGGTAAGTGTTTGTACCCAAATTGTGCATTTGACTTAGTCAACCAAAACTAAGCTTTGTCACGTAAATGAAAAGAACGAAAGAACAAGGGTCTAATCACAACCGACCCCACATCTTGTTTTGAAACCCATTTTATAGGCAACCAGATTTCTAGTATTGTTTTCGATTCGTTCATGATTCTTGAATAAACAAGCACGATCGTTTGCAGGAATCAACCTCAAACGAGTCCTTAATTTGTTGAATCCCTAATATTTTCTTATTTAACTCATGGCTAGATATGAAGATCAACACATTTAATGATGATACATTGAATGTATCCGGAAAAATATTTCAAAGGTTGGTGTCACGCAGATACACTAAGATTACTAACTATGACAATGTGCTTTCTTCACTAAATCTAGTTACCTCAATTATTTCAGTTCGGTAGAGTTCGTCGCCAAGATCGAATCAACAAAATATATTTAGCCACATATAATTAAAATGATCAATCACAACTGGCCACATAAAGATCCATCCAACAAACAGAAAACCTTGAGACCAAGAGAACATAGCAGATTTCTGCTATAAATAAAGGACTTCATCCATTGAGAAAGAGGTCCAGCACCACAAATAAAAACAAACTCATCCCCAGTGAATTCTTTTTGCTTTCGAGCAACCATAGCCCAATCTCTTACCTTGCTTATCATGCATTATATTGCATTTACTTTTAATATCATTTACTGCTTTAATTTCGACCCAAGTAGTCTCCTAGCACTCTGCTTCCGCCTTTACCTAAATCTAAGTGATATCCATAACACTCTGTTCTACCTACCCCTAAATCTAAGTAGAATCCCTAGAACCACACCATTGGTTGTACTTAAATCCACACGATTGGGTGCGCTTAGATACAAGTGTCGTCCATAGCATTCTACTACTAGTTGTGTTGCCCAAACAGTTTCACTAGCATCCCACTACACTGGTTGAGTTTCCCAAACATTTTTCTTAGCATCCCACTACTGGTTGTGTCGCCCAAACAATTTTCCTAGCACCTACTTCTAGTTGATGATTTACGGGTCCTAGCTGTCTCAGCTATAGCATTAGGAATATTTACTTAGCATCTGAGCTCACACAGGTCGTCTATAATTGATGAGCTTAGACTTAGTGTTTTTAACACACGTATCCAACAAGCTGAGACGCACCGTCTTAGCACACAAACTTGGACTTGACTATCTTGGTACGCCCACACACAACCAACCAACATGCCACCTAGGGATGTCAATTTAACCCGCCCTGTTGGGGCTCCGCCCCGCCCCGCCCCTAATGGGACGGGTTTGGGATCATACTAATCGGGTTAGGGGCGGGTTTGAGAAAAGAGTTTAAAACCCGCTAAGCCCCGAACCCGCCCCGATTAATGATAAATATATAAATAAATATTATTTTATTAACTATGATTTTTATTTTATTTCATTAGTTATGATAATTTTAAATTTTAACAACATTTTTTTTATTATCATTTGTAAGTATTAGTCTATACTTAATTTTTTTTTACAAAATTTATTGTAAATTCATTCAAGTTTGCATTATATTTCTTAAAAAATATATAAATTGGGGCGCTCCGAACCCGCCCCGACTCCGATGCAGGGCGCCCCGAATCGAGTTTGGGAAAAAAAATTTATTCGTGGGACGGGGTTGGGAAAGGCGTGCCCGTCCCGAACCCGCCCTGTTGACATCCCTAATGCCACCTCCTACAAGCGAGGGAGGCCCGAAAGGTCAACCACCACTTTTATTGCTAAACAGTGAGAATCATGAATATTCACCCTATAATCAAAATTTTGGAAAGCCAAATATATGTGCAACTATACTTAAAATTCTAAACCGATAGGGATCAACAGTTAATAAACAGAATATGATGCAAGGTTAAAGCTACATGTTTTTTTTATAACAATAATGGTATCGAGCCTCTTATTGCACCCCCATAATTCACCATCGTCCATCACACATATACAGTTCCTGTAACACATGCACCAAAGTATTAGAGCTACATTGACAATATAGACAAATATCATTGAAGGCAATTAAATATATTTTCAACAAAGATTCCAATTTTTTAAAATTTCTTTTTCACTTTGTAACCAGAGAGTGTCTCGAGCCATTTTTTGAATGAGACTAATTAATCTTCCTTGCACACGTGACAAATCTCAATGTCATGTGCCCATTTTAATCCAAATTATTTTTTGTGAGACTCCCTCAGAAAAGAGAGTCGAATTCAAGAAATGTAAATGTAGTTCTTAACAACTCTTTTATCCCCCTTGAAATTATGAAATTATGTGTTCCATTTCTAGCATCTAGCTATAACATATGCATCGTAAAATGTAGTAGAGTACAGATCATTTCTTCAAAATCAAACGATTTTTTTATTTTTATTTTTTGGAAAAACCATCATCGTTGACCTGTCTCTACTTTATAAAGCAATCATTGATTCAGATTAATTTTATTTATACATGAAGTACATTTCCATCATGTTCAACAAGCTTTTCCATGCAAATGCCTTGAAAAGAGTACATTACCTACTTGTATTCGCTATTTTAACGAAGTAATTTAGAATTGAGCATAATCTTGAGCATGATTGTCAAGAATTAATTTAGGAGGAATATATGCTTTGATCAGTCGATCCAAACCAAAACCTTTTTTGGTAAATCATTTTAGAAAAAGTTTCTTCAACTTATCCACATCTAAAATAAAAAAGATAATAAGATAGCCATAGTTATATGGTCTTCCTAGAGTGTCATCTCTGTTATCATCAGATAGTGACGCTTTAACAGACTGATATAACATGATCGGGAACAACACACGTCTTATACTCCATAGAATAAAAAACTTCAAATTTATTTTTACAACCATATACGGATTGAATCCAGATCGGATCAACTATAATTTATATTCGATTTGTTTAATTAACGGACTATTGAATTCGAATTACTAGCAGGGCTATCGGATCGAATGATGTAACTCATATCCTAATTAGTAATTATCGATTCAGATTCGGATCAAATTCAAATCATATAGATGTCTAATTAACATTCACGGTGGACAATATGTTAGTTATATTTTTATTTTTAAAATGTTTTTAAAAAAGTTCTATTAGACTTTTATTTTTTTATGTTTCTAAATTTAATATTTAGAAATTTTATCTAATTATTTTTTATTTTTTGAATTTTTAGAAAACACTATATTTATATTGAGAATGGCATAATGGTCATAGTAAATGATATATATGTTATTATAATTTTGTCAGGGGTCAAGTTGTTCACTTTTGTAAGCTGAGAGACTGATTTGTTTCAAAAAATAGTTTAGGAAGTATTTTTTCACATGGAGGAAAGTTTATGAATTTTTTTCTGCACTTTTGTCTATTATATCAAATCAGATTATTATCGAACTGGATCGATCATAATCTATATTAGTTTGTTTAGTTAATGAATTATCGGTTTTGGATCCTTAACTGGTTATCGGACTGAGTGTTTCAATACATATCTTAATTATTGGTTTGGATTCAGATCAAAATCTAATCTATTGACAAACAAGGAAATATTTGAATCAACCTACATGATCTATTCTACGGTCTACACCGGCATTCTAGTATTTTGACAATCCACAAGCTTTTAACTGATGTATCCATAATTATTGTAAATCATAAATTAGGTAACTGAACCCTAATTTGACAAGAATAATGATTTAGAAGCGGATCAGTATAGTTCGATTCTACTTTTATGTAAGTAGAACCTATCACTCCTCTAGTCCTCTTACATAAAATTATTTTCGTACAAGTCAAATTCAGATTTCCTATCATTGTTCATTTTACAATTGAGTGCAAATCATGGTGAAAACATACGATTCAATCTCATTGGTGAAAGGAGAAAAGAAAATAAGAGATTGAGAAAAGCATTTGTTTACTATTTTTTTTTAAAAGAACAGTGTGTACCTGAAGATCACATATTTAATTAAGTGTGCTACTATAAATTAAACCCCTTCTTTGTCTTCTCTTATGCAGCATCGAATCTTTTATTTGAAAAACATAACAGAAAGGGTTTTCATATCTCCCAGAAAATATAAAATAACAAATTAATAAATAATGGGTGATGTAGACATAAATAAAGAACAAAAGGAGACAAGTGTCTTATTCCCTCATTGACTCTTAGATGGGAAAATGCAGACTTATGTTGCTCTCACTTCTCTTTTCTCAAAGGTTGGCAAACTAAGGGAGAAAAACTTTTACATGCTGTATTTGTTAATTATTTTAATAAACCATTAGAAAGAATAATTAAAGAAACACTTTTTCATAAATTGACAATTTTCTTCGTTTTGTTCTTGCATCACCATGCATATTTGGCTTAAATTCTTCATATCTCCATAAATTTTACATAATACAATCTGGAACTTGAGAGGTTGAAAATAGGTAGATCAATTATTGTACCAATATTATGGAGTGAATTTTTTTTTTTTTTGCCTATTATGGAGTGACTTAATCCAAGCTAAACTACTAAGGAATAAGAATGTTATAAATAAAATGGGTTGATCGAGATTATGAAAAGGACATAATTTTAGATACACACACCCCAAAATTTAACTCAGCAGAGGGCCAGATTGGAGTAAAGAATGATCGAAGTTTTTGGATGAGTTTTTGTTGTGGACTATGCAATTAATGATTTATTTCATCGTCATCATCCTTATCTTATTCTTATATGAGTAGAGTCGCACATGAATTTTCGGGCTTCGTTTCTTTTTATTACCTGCCATATTTTCTATTATGTTTAATTTTTTAAAATCATTTCAAATAAGATATTTCTAATAATAATTTATTTTTCTTTGGACAATTTTTAATTAGGTTGCTCAAAGAAGATAGGGTGCTGGTATGTGTTTTCCTCTAGCCCTATGGGTAACACTATTTAAAATAAGAATATAAACATTATCTTTCATTAATTGCGTCTAGAATTTCTAACTGTTATTTGATAAGAAAAGATGATGAAATTTGGTTACAACATTGAAGCAAATGACAGACTGGGGTTTATAAATAAAAGATGCAAAATCAAGGGTAGATAGATTAAGATATTTGCTACCAAATTGCTAGCTACTTGAGATGACATTTGCACCATCTCTATCAAAGCCAACACATGTTACACATTATTTGAATATTTGATCATGCTCATGCTCATGCTCATGCATGAACGACGAAAATTGCTATTTAAAAAGAAAAATAATAATTCATAACAAATTTATTTATTCATATCATTTAGTCTAGCATTTTATGCATACATTCTATGTAAGAAACGGTCACTAACCAAACAACAAATTACGAAACAGCACAAGAAAAAATAGCACCACACACACAACATAAGAATTTACGTGATTCGACATGTGCCTATATTCATGTTGAAGATCTCACTAAGCAAAAATTAAAAGATTACAAGTTTCAACTCGTAAACTCTAACTTTCGCTCTCACTCTCTTTTTGTCATTTTCTCTCAATCTTTCGTTCTCAGTCTCTTTCTGCCATTTTATCTCAATTCTACTTCAAATCCTAAGCGTCTTTATATACTTGACTATAAAAGAATCCTAATAAGAATCCAATACTCGCAAATAAAAAAACGGGTCAATTTTTTTTTTCTATTTTTGGGTCAAAACGAGTGTGAAATCAGACAAGAAAAAGAGGTTGAAATTTTGAACTTTCGAGTTGCAATAGAACAACTTTATTGTTGCTTGAAAATTCACCCTCACTTAGAACATAAAAGCAATTTTCTTTTATAAATATTACCAAAATTTAGAAAAAAAATAGACAAAATAATGAAAATAGGAGGGGTTGCTATGAAATTTAAGAGAGAACAAAAAAGTCAAATTAGTCTAAGTGAGATTCGACAGACAAGAAAGTTTCTCTGTCGTGGTGACGTCACAAGTTGCGTGTGTGTTTCCTCTTCTTCTATCCACTAGAGGAGAAAATCATTGTTAAGATTCGTGAATCCGCCCAGTACCCTTTACCTCGATGTTCTCGCTCCACAAAATGACACCTGTCCATTTTTTATTTGTTGGTCCCAGCTAAGCTGGCATGCTAAGCCTACTTGCTCGTGTATATCTCTCTTACATATCGATAATATGTATGCATATATATTAATTTTCTAACAACTAGGCTAAAAACAAGTTTGAGTTCAAGAAATGTTTGCTCAAACACATGTTTTATGAGTTCCTGACAATTAAGTTAGTTTTATTTAATAATTATTACTTATTATCTGAGAAAGTAATAAAATTATGTACGATCAAAATATATATATTTTTTTAAAAAAAAAACGTCTCAGGAGCTTGTTCAGTTGTGTTCATTGCCTCAAAAGTCATACTAACTCTGAAGTCAAAAATAACAAGCAAGCATGCGTAAACGATTCACAGTGAAGTTTGATTTTAGATGTGAGTCAACCAATCAGATCTATAATAGTGGTATGGTTTGATTGGGTTGACGAATTTGGTTTTGAAATTTAAACGTGGGTCGACTTTTATAACGGGTCTTGTTGTTTGGCCCAGATGAAATTGTTTAACCCTTGCATTTGGGCCTGGGCTTCAAGTTGGGGTACAACCCAAATTCAACCAATGTATGCATTTTAGTTCAAGCCTGGGCCTATCGGCACTCCAGCCCTCAGCAGCTAATATGTTGGGCTCAACTGTGTATTTAGGTTATGTAAAAGAGAGAAGAATACATTGCAAAATGAATATGAGTTGTATAGCATCGCATTGTGTTCCCATCATCTGCAACAAACCGATTGGACATCCATGACAAAATCAGTCTAGCGAACTCAAGAATCATGTCAAAGACACTTCTAGGAAGAACTCCGGACATTCTTCCTTAAAATATTTTCTTGTCCAAAACAACAAACATAAACAGGTTACCAAGGCCTGTCTCTGTGAAAGTTTTAAGAATTATACAATGTCTGCCAAAGGTTTAGATATAAATAGGAATGGCAATTTGTCCATCCCGTCCCACCGTTTACGGAACCGTTTATAAAAATGGGACAAAAATGAGATTAGGAAAAATAACTCACGTGGATTCAAAATAAGACCTTACCCGGACAGGTACCCGCTCTGCCCCGTGTGTATATATATATATATATATATATATATATATATAAAGGAAACATTTTATGTTACAGTTCTTCAAATTTATATATACTTTCGAATTTGTGAACTATTCTAATTCAAACTTTACAATTTTAATTCCATTTTACGTCACATTACTTGAATGGTTTCGAGAATGGGGTTTGGATATGATTTTGTAAACGGTTATGGGATAGGGATGGAGCAGGGAAAGTTAAAGGTTGCGGGAACGGAAAAGTCAAAATCCACCCCATATAAATTGTGTTGGTTCATGAGAACTGATACAAACCAGGTTAAAGGTATAGCATTGTAATGAGGTTGCATCATCATCCGTTGAAACTCTACCTCATATTGGGGCTCAGGCAAGCACTAATTTGGTGCTGCAACTGTGCGGCATCTAAACTTTATGACACTGACCATTACAAGGATTGCCAAGGATTCCATTGAAGAGATGTCAAGGGGAAAAAATAAGGTAATATCAAATGGTTTAAGATGACTTAGAAATTAAAACTTATGTCTAAATCAATATCAAAAAGTACCCACAACTAGAAGCACTTGGAAAAGTTTAGGTAGTTAAAGTATGGCAACATTAAAACTTACGATGTGCACGAGGACACACCATGGTTCCTCACGAGGAATTTCTTTTTCTCCCTCTATTAGGGAAACTTCTCTGGTCCACATTTTGTGTTTCTTGCATGCAAAAGGGGAGGAGATTGAACAAATGATAAATGTGCACGGCATCAAACAACATGTTTGTTGAATAAAGTAGATGTCATAAAAACCACTGTATTCTCAACCATTGGAATGCCCATCCAACGAACCAGGCAAGGATAGGTCATCTTCATCTCTGCAGCTGCAAATTAAATAATATAGAAGATTAGAAGCACATCAGAAGCAACTGTAAAGATAGGTAACAACTATATTTACCATGAGAATGTTTGGTTTAGAAGAAAAAGCTGCACAAAGTACAACATTTTGTCCGTTCAAATTTACTTCTGTAGTTATCTTCCACCAGTGACGGACCCAGAAAATTGTATGAGGGGCGGCCTTGAACAACAAGAATATATAATGGAGTATTATCAAAAATTGAGTGGGGGCATTTTTAAGATTTTAACAAAAATTATAGGTAATTTTATAAATAAATAAAAATTCAGTTGGGGTGACTGCCCCCACGGTCCCTTAAGAGGTCCGTCCCTATCTTCCACCACCTACACGTATTTGTGCAATTTTCTAGCAGCATTTTTGCTCTACATATCCAGAACATATTTGTTCTCTCTCTAAACAACTACTGAAATAGCAGCCTAAGCTTATAATTTATCAATGTGAACTATATGTTTCTCATCATGTATGGTTCAAGGAAAATAAAAAAATATGAAACGGTATTAAAATGCTCACTGTACTATTGCATTGGCAGGACACTAAGCTATTTATTTTAACTTTATTTTGAGGAGGAGGGGGAGAGGGAGGGAAGGGATGGAGGATGGTGAATGCTTATATGAGAAACATAACTAAGCAAACAACAAAACATAGATACAAACCTGAAAAGGTTTCAAGTTATCTTTACATCCCGAAGAAGACGAGCTGCCATAGAGCCATATCTTCTTGCTTCCCATTCACCAAGCTTCCCATTTTGGAGATTTGTAACTGGCATGCTTTCTTCTTTGACTTTTTCACCATCAAAATCATCCACTTCATCTAGCCCAGTACTGCCATCACCATCACCATCCTCATCCTCTCCATGCTCAGCTTTACTAGTTTCAACCTCATCAATTTGCTGACCAAACCTTGGTGTCACGTTCTCTATGCTTTCTTCACGAGGCTTAAATCTCATAATGAAAAGTTGGATACTTGGGTGTTGGTACTTGCTGTCCATCTAAATGGGATAAAGGGGTTCATATCAGTTTCAGGGGAAAAAGAATTTTGTTTCGTTTGCATAAGTTACGAATAGCAATTATAACCTATGCTCAACTCTAAAGCATAGATTCTTAAGCACCACATTAACATGCAGAAGATTTTCAATGTTGCAAGGTCCACCACTAAGTTGCTCCCAAGTAAAAACTATGATACCGAGCGTTAATCTAGTATCAGATTAATTTGGATAACCTTATCCAGTACTCTGCTAAAAAGATTGTACTGTAGGACGTATCATGGTAATCAAGTAGTCAAACACATTTGAAAATCCTAATATTCTATCAGATACCACAAAGATCTTTGTAAAAGCCCAGTACTGGGTTGCGATTGATACTTGCAAACAGCATGAAGTTCTTTGCAGTTATCTCAAGGATTCGGACCCAAAGCTTCTCCAAGTACATAACATATACCTTTGCTTTTGGAATAATCTTCACCTCAAAGTTTCTCTTCCACAAGTGAAGCATTTTTTCATGGACATTTGTAGAACGAACCTCATACCCCAACTGCATATTTCAGTATCAAGTGATCCATTAAAATGGCTTTGTAGGCCCAAAAATAAGGGATTATAAATGGATATTTTGAGGATACATTACCAGAATTGTGGTTTTGGGTCCTGATAATGCAAGCATCGTCCACAAAAGTGGTTCCAAGAGATGCTCCGCATAAACCTTTACATTAAAAGAAGAAGAAAATTCATTCCCAAGTTGAAATGAAATGAAATAGTGTTACATCTAAATACTCTTTATTTAACTTACATAAAGAAAGTTTATGTCTGAATGACTGATATTTGACATATGTAAAAAACTGTCAGAGCTAAAAGAATTCCAAACAGCATGCAAGTGTACAAACAATCCTCAAGATGATACCGTAGCTACTGTTGCACTAGTGGCTGACACATCCCTTAGATGCTGATCATACAATCTTTAAAGCAGCAAAGAAATTATTAGATAGAATACTAAGAAAGATAGTCTGGCAAAGTAGCATAACTGGTGAATAAAAGACAATTTCTCAACTCTCCATGGAAGTGTTGAAGACGTGACAGATTGGATCCATTTTCTTAAAAGTTTCTTTTTCAATGAAATCCTCCTTCTCAACTTCTGTACAGGTTTGTTCCTTCAATTACCCAGACACTAACACAGGCAACAATGGCATCATCCAATTATGATAAAATTAAGAACCACAGATTTGTTCTGGTAGCAAAGCTCTAGAAATTGTTGGACTCGTTGCCAGCAAAACTTGAAATTTCTTAATTTGTTGTAGCAAAAACAAATTAGAATTTTAATAGAGAACCTATCCTTCTTCTTCTTCTTCCCAGCAAAACTTGAAATTTCATAATTTGTTGTAGCAAAAAACAAATAGAAATTTTAATAGAGAACCTTTTCTTCTTCTCTCTCTAACACACACACAGAACTTATACATGGAAAAAGCAAATGTAAATGCTCTGCCCTTAACACACATGGGGCAATTGAAAATTTTAAGAAGCCTACATGTAACAACCATAAAACCTAATCTGAATCCAACAACATCTATACCACTCAGTCACAACTGTTATGCCTTCCTAGTTTAATGCTTGGTCTTTAGCATATAGTTTCCATGAATCGAAGTCATAGTCTATTCGTATTGAATTAGAAGAATACAAAAAACAGGAACGGAAACCATACTTTTAAAAAAGAAATAACACACTACTTCGTTTTGAAAAATGATGAAGACTATTGGGATGCAAACTCAGAAAATATGGGAGAATACTGGCAGGATGCAGTTTTTAAACATATTTTCAATAAATGGATAAAACTTACAACGTCAGTGCCAATTATGTAGTCAAATGGTGGATCAACAGCCTTTACATGCACATCATTACCCCAGTTGAGCTCTGCAACCTGGATAGAACCAAAGGAATCTACAAGGGATAAAATTTCCAAGTGAGAGAGCAATAATATCCACAAACTCTTCAATGGCATTAGTCTTTTACAGCCTTTTTTTTTTTTTGATAAATAAAATTCCATTAGAAAGAGGCTCAAAGGGGAGCGAACCCGAGTTTTACAGCCTTCTATCAGATGGACAACAGATTTTCAATATAATTAAGCAACTAACATTCAATCAATGTTAAATTGGTGCCAAAACTCAGATGGATTAACAGACTTTACACCAAAATTAAGTGCATAAAGTATAGAGGAAAGAGAAACAGACCAGAAACTGAACAGCAAACCTGAACCAGGATTCGCCTGCAAAATCCTTGAAGTATTACGTTCAACATTTCTCATCAGCAGCGGCAAAACCTCAGTTTGGTCTGTTGAGACTACATCACATCCTAGCAATGCCATGCCTGAAAAAGGAAATGCCACCTAATAAATTCAAATAGACTGGACAGATTTCCAGAGAACATTCATATTAAAAAATTCACCAAATTGGAGGAAGCTCACCAAATCCAGCTACTCCACAGCCTGCCCCAAGTTCAATAACACGCTTTCCTTTCAGTTTAGAAGGGCAAAACCTTCCCTTTCTACAATTTTTCTCCTAAGCAAGTCAACCAAATAAATTTAAACTGGCATATGCAAACTTGCATCTATTTGAACAAATTGTTCAGCAGTGAGAACACTGAGTTGAGGAATCATATATCAAGATTTCATGGCAAGATCTTTTCTGATGCTTTGAGATACTTGCCATGTTTAAATAAGGAAGAAAAGATCTCCCAAAACCAAAAGACTAGAGAAACATAAATATAAATACAAAATATCATCAATATTTTTAAACATGTAGCCGGGATTGGCAGAATGAATCAGGCTCCACAGTTCAACATTACTATTTTCCGTTACTTCATATTTCTGAAAAATAACAAAAACATTTCAAGTATTATATAAATTTTGATGTAAGAAGTAAAGCTAAATGGATTACAAACCCTACCAGGAATTTGACAAGCACCATTGATGCATCCCAAACTGTAGTTCCGAGATGCTTGGAATTGGGATCCTAGTACAATTATAACAAACTTGCCACTGTCAGTCAAGCTATAAGGGATAGGTAAGACAATTAATATAACAAATGTAGTAATGTTAGATAATCTCTGCCATGAATTTGATGCTCGGTAGCTGAAGCAAACATGGTAAATCTCAAATGCATAATTCATTATTAAAATAGATGGTTGGCAGGCAACCATCCCTTATTTAGAATGCCATAAATTCAAAAGTTAGTTCATTCTTATTTAAATACCTTTTGAAATTCCTAATACAGAATGCAGTTTTAAATTGATAAAACTTCCCTTTGAACTAATTACAACCCCTTTACTATTTAAATTATAAGATGATGTCTTCTAGAAATCAGAAGAAATATAAAAAATATTTCACTACGAGTCCAAGCCTTTGGATCCCTTCATAACAGAATATAAGGCTCAGATGGATTGACAGCTCCGACAGTGGGACTTCTGTTGAACTGGAAAAGAACTCAAAGGAAATATACCCAAAAAGTAAGGGAAGCAAAAAATTGTGCACAAAATCTACCAGAAGACTAAATACCTGAGAAAACTGCAGCTGATGGCCCAGAACTTCAAATATAATTGCTGATGTGCTTGGAGAGTTTAACCTGGAACACAAATGTGAATGATGTTAATGATCAATTTCTTGAATTATGAGTAAAAAAATATCAAAATAAGTTCCTTTCTAAATTTACATTACCTGAGACAAGAAATTGCACACGTAAAACAATGGGAACATCATGGTAAGCAGCTCAAAGAAATAGGGATTGTTTCATCATATATTTGAAAATATCACACTTACAATTGCAACAAATTTCTTTACCGTCTTTACAAATAAAGCCTAATATACTGGCAAAATTATGTCTCATAAGTCAAACTAGAGAGAATAAATAACATGAATAAGTCGGTAACACAATCAAATAATTCTCGCTGCTGTTAACGCACTATCAGTAGCCTACCACTATTCACATCTTCATTGGTATTGCCTTTGCACCCTAATTCATATCCAAGTGCAATTATTTATGATGCCAAAGATGTAAATTCATGCACGCAATTTAATAGTATAAACAATAGGAAACAACCCTATTGTGGCTGTGTTTCATTGTAACACACTTCTGTTTTTATGCTATCAGTGCCAGACGACTGCTCACATTCTGTGTGATCTTCTCAACACAACACCATCTATAACACATAACATACAGGCAACATCGTGACACCATCTTCATTCAACTCATGTCTTTTTCCCATCAACAACATTGCAAACTTCGTGTCCATTAAACTTGATAGATCCAAATTCGTACCACCAGTCATTCCAAAGTAGTTAAAAGTATCTTACAATATTTGAAGTCTCCTGATGTTCTGGTATTATTATTATTATTATTTTAGTGAGTGTTCTGGTATCACTTTTCAGCCTGGGGCTCTATTCTTGTTATCTGATTTTTATGATGCTAACTGGGAAGATAGTCCCACCGTCCATCATTCCACTACTGCCTTTGCACCTTTTTAGGTCCCAAACTTGTCTCATGGGATTCTAAGAAGCAAACGAATGTTGGTTGGTCCAGTGTTGAGTAAAGCATTTGTTAATAATAGTTCTGAGGTTTTATGGCTCTCATTTCTTCCTTTTGAACTTCGTGTCCTTGTTCAGCAACCTGTGGTTCTCAATTGTGTCAAGCCAAGTGCAGCTCACATGGCTGCTTATCTTATACTTCATGCTCATACCAAGCATACCAAGTTGAGTAACACTTTGTTTGGCATTTTGTTGCAATGGCACTCTCACTATTGGATCTGTTTGCTCCACAGCTCAATTGGCTGATATTTTCACAAAAGGTTTCCCATGTTGAATTTTCTACATCTACGATCCAACCTTACGGCCATTCCTCATTAGCTTGCAAGGGAGTAGCAACGAATAACCGGTATAGTTAAATAATCCTTATGCATTTTTTAACGCAAGATCAGTGAATTGCCATTATTCATATCTTCATTGTAGTAACCATTGTACCCTGATCCCTATTTAAGTGCATTGATATATGATGTCCACAAATGTAAAATCAAATTTCTAATGTACTCTTATAAATAAGATCATAGATCCCACTCGAGGCAATGATTTACAGAAAAAACTTTTTGCTCTTAATCAATGTTGAATAGCTAATTTTGTTATTAAAAGGACGTATCAAGTGGCAGTTTAAATTATTCTTTGGCACCTCACAAAATTTATTGTTGTTGTTATGAATAACTGCTGCTCAAATCTATTGTGAAAACCAGGTGATTATAGTAGGCAATCGACATTATGTACATGTTTCTAGGACATTTTAATTGTCTTGATAATATATAATTAATATTTTCGTGATATCAATTTACTCTAATATAATATCAACTATGTTACCCAATGCCCATCTCATGGCATCTAAGTTCAGAGGTCCATGGAAAATGACCAACTAATTGTCTTTCACATATTTACCAAACAATCAATTATCAACTATTCTACCTCTTGCGATCCAAAGAAGTGAACATTTTTTCATTTCAACGGTAGTGGAATAATAGCAAGTATCCTAAAAAAAAGTCACTTCATTAGAAGTTAGAATGTGATGAGCTAGTTTTGAGTGTAGAACTGGTTTTATTTTTTTCCAACATACGAGGTTTAATGTCATTACCATAAGGTTCTGCTTGGATCTGGAAAGAATGAGTGAAAAGAAATTGATCCAAAAACTGCTTAACAAAGCCATTCTCAAGCATTTTGCTTTCCTCTCCTTTCTTCTATTCTCTTTTTACAAAATCAATATGAAGATTAAAATGCACAAGTTTTCCATTCACATTTAGAAGCATGTTCGTTGTGATAACAATGGAGAGCCTAAACATACTCATCTCCCATTTGCAGCAGTCATTTGATTTGTGGCTGTTAACTTTTATCTTTTACTGTGAACTAAGTTTTTGATAGGTTTTAAATTCATTATTTTTTTATATGGCTACAGAATGGAAAAAGAGAGAGGAATCAAGCAAAAAACCTATCTAATTGATAAATACAATGCTTTTGAATGCACATGCACCAAGATTCGGATAATTCAGTCAGGATGGCTGAATACAAGGGTACTACTTAAAGGTTTGGAACAGAAAACAACAAATGCTGCAAGATATAAAGACAATGCATAGGTTGCCTAAAATTAATAACAAGAACAACAAAAAGAAAGCCAGGGAAATTCATACAATACAACCAATATTATATATATATATATATATATATATATATATATATAGATGTTCAATGAGCAAAATACCTGTCGGGCTCCATCAAAGGCAATTTATGAAGAAAACCAGTATTTGGTATCCACCCTTTTGCTGTTATACCCCAAAAAAAAAGGAAAAGGTAAGAATTAGATATAAAAAAAAATTTAAGGCAGAACTCCAAAAACCCAGCAATACCAAGAATTCGAAATGCACGCCCTAAGCTGAAGTTCTTCAGTTAAAGCGATCGGCTGATTGGTTGCTAAAATGGTTTTTAGCCTTAGAAAAATTTGTAATCAATTGAAACTGAGAAAATATAAACCCTCCACTCATCCGAGCCTAATACAACTATGTGGCACCAAACTGTACAGAAAAGATCACATAATTCTCTTTTTCTCCAATTTCTTAGCAACCAAACAGAGGGTCAGGAAGACGATACCCAAATCACTAGTTTTTTTTTTTTCCCTACCAAAGAAATCAAACCATAAACTAAGAGAAAATCACAACACCAATGGAAAGTTAAGGTAAGAAGAGTAAGAGAGAACCTGAAACTCCACTTATGTTACGGTGTGTCACAGAGCAACGTTACGGTTTGTGCACTATGTAACTATATACTGCGGAGTCATTTTTTGCAGGGTTCCTGTGTGTAAGAATTGAGATGAAATTACCGATTGATCCCCGGACACAAAATTTGCTTAATTTAGGGGTCACGTGTCCACAAATTATGTGAGGAGGGGTTTTATGCAACAAATAAAACTGTTCATCGGTTTTATAAAAAAGAAAGAATAACTGAAAAAAATACTCCTCCCTCCCATAATGGCATTTCGAGAATCCAACTCTTTATAGTTGGATCAATTTTTTATGATGGTAATAAATAAATTTACGCATTAGTCCTTATTATTATTATATGTTGGGGTTAACTTTTAAGATAATAGAATTTGAAAATGTTAATTTAGAAATTATATAAAAGATAGTACATTCATTTTAGGAATGAACATATATTTTGGGACATCATAAAATAGAATAATGGTTTAGAATTATGGTATGGAGGGAGTATTAACGTTTATCGTGAAGAAATTTCGAAGAAAAATTCGTTTTCCCATTGTGGTTTTAGCAACTAAACTATTTTTCGCTGCTAACTTTTAGGGACGAAACTAATGCGTCATCTTGGTCTATAGCAATAAAACACAAGTTCATCGCTGATTTTAGGACTTTTAGAGATGAATATTTTGGCGCTAGTAAGAAATGTTTAGTGACAAATACTTTATTGCTAATTTTTGGTAAACAGAATCTAAGAACTAGATATTAACTTTCTCCTTTAGCAAAAAAAATTATCTTAATATCTTCATTTACTTGATGAAAGTCTTTTCCGACCAAATAGAGGGCATCGCTAGTAACCGTTTCAGTTAGTCGTTAGCAATGACTTATTGTTTCGTTGCTTTAGGCTTAGTGATGAAATTCTTTTAGCAACGATGATGTAATCCATCGCAAAAAATTTGGCCAAGAGTTAGTCTATAGCGATGAAATCTTCTTTCGTTGCTGATTATTAGATTTTTAGCGATGACATTTCTCGTTACAAAATATTCATTTCAAAATTTTGGTAAAAATTTTATTCGTCGCTATATTGGTTTTTGTTTTAGCAAATAACATAACATGTGTTATGTTATATTAGTGTTTTGAATATTATTTGAGAACACGTTCGGTAACATTGTTGTGTTTCATGATTTACAAAAATAGAAAATGCATAACATGTTTGGTATCGTCAATGCGTTTTGAGAAATTTGATACCAAAATACTGAAAATACGTTTGGTAGGTTAAATTATTGCCAAAAAAAATTTGAAAATTGACAGAGCATTGTTATGATATTTTTAAAAAATCGGTTAAGTCTTGTTATTTTTTAAATTTTTTTAACAAATTCTAGTTTAAAATATGGCATATTTGACTACCATCATGTTATTCCCATAAATCAGTCATACATTGTACAATTCTAAATATATATTTCAAATAACGTTCCAACACCACAATATTCCCAACAATGTTAGATATATATTACAAGTTGCTTCAAATAGCAGAATTCTAATAATGATGAATGAAAGAACTTAAAAAATATAATTTACAAATAGCCAATAAGCAGTTTGGTAAGGTTGCAAAGGGCATTTATATATTCGACAGATATACTACTCATTAGTAATATTACTATTAAAAAAATTAAGTTTATACTTGAATCAAATGCAATATGCATTAAATAACGCATAATACTTTATACCTACCAAAAAACCACACACACAAAGTATTTTAAAAGTATTATTTATCACACAATTGTCAAAGCATGCATTGGGTTAGGAATTTATTGGAGTATGTTAGTCTTGTAAATGAATATACAAATGTATGACAGACACAACATCCCCTCCAAACAACGACAAAAAATTAAAACGGAGCGTATATAACATAAAAGAAAAATTATAAATCAAAATATTTCAATTTGTCAGTATGTCAGTTTTGTTTGGTATCTTTCTATCATTTATGCATTCTATATTAGGTAGGTGTTAGATTATTGCACCTTTTCTTTTTCCATATTTTGGATCAAGCATGTACTTTTGCCACTTTTGAAAAAAAAATCTAAACCATCATCTGACTCAGAGCGCAAAGAAATATAAAGGTAAGCCTTCCAACTAGAAGGTGAAAGAATCAAGGCCCCGACGTCTCTTTGAAAGAAAATAATATGGTATGTGATGTTCTTATGATTCCCAAACCTTATCCTTCCCAGTTAGAAAATGGATGACGTAAAATTTTGTGATGTCAATTGAAAATAGTACATTACAGAGATTTCGCAACTATATCTCCCACATTTCCTGCCTTGCCTTTAGAGAAAAACTTCTATAACATTTCTGCTCACTCTTTATAATTAATACAATGGAATAGAAATTCATACAAATTTTTTAAGTGTGAGCATTTGACACTCTCAGACTTCAAAATATAAGTTTTTGATACCTTTACCATTAAAATATAAATATTTGACACTTTAAAATAGAAACACTTTTAAGATTAACTGCCATCAAGCACCATCTATGAGATTTTGATTATCACTAGTTGGCATACTCTTTTTGTGTATGCATATAAACAAATAATCCCTAAACTTTCATTGTATGCTTAACTTATAAAATCTTAAAACATGAAAGACGTAGAGTTATATTCGTTTTGAACAATCAAACCTTGACTAAACTATATAAACATGTGTTGAAAAATATACCAATATGATACTATTTAAGATATAAAATAATTATAAAATACATAAATACTAAAGAACCTATAGATCGAGGCTAAAGTTATACTTTTTGTCCTTAAGACAATTATCACACTGCAATAGCGTTTAACGGGCTCTTAGCAATTGTCTTCCAGGATAAAATAATCTTCCTCTCAATTGGTAGTAACATTTCAAACCAACTGAACTTATGCGAACCACCTGTGTGTTAGTACTCTCTTAAATTTGACTTTTTTTAAATCATTGGTTCAGACTACTAAGACTCACTGGACTACAACTTGGTTAGGCTATATAGGTTTTGTAAAGAGAATAACAATTTTGAATATAATATTTACAAATGAGAATTGAGGGACTTATTTATAGGCATAGTGGTACCCTTTCAAAAGTGCTCGAATAGCCATGAGACATGTACTTTGGTACAAAAGGTTGCAAGTTGTACATTTTCAACTTCAAAAAACATTGATAGTGTCTATTTGATACTATCAGACACTTTTGTTATCTGTTCAGTGTGAATCAACACTTTAACAGATACTCACCCACTCATATTATATCCTAGCCTAACACACGCAATATAATCTTTCATTGCACCCCTTTAATTGTAAAATACATAAATACTAAAGAACATATAGATCGAAGCTAGAGTTAGACTCTATGTCCTTAAAACAATTATTGCCCCGTAATGGTGTTGAACGGACTCTTGGCAATTGTCTCCCAGGATACAACTATCTTCCTCTCAATTGGCAGCAACACTTCAAACCAACTGACCTTCTGCGAACCACCTATGTGTTAGTATGGACACTGGACTACAAATTGGTTAGGCTATATAAGTTTTGTAGAGAGGGAGACCTCAGACGTAGAGAGAAGAAGAAGTCTGAATATTATATTTACAAATGAGAATTGAGGTACCTATTTATAGGCATAGCAACACCATTTTAAAAGTACTCGAATAGCCATGGGACATGTAATTTGGTGCAAAAGGTTGCAAATCTTACTGTTTTAACTTTAAATAACACTAATAGTGTCTATTCGATACTAACAGATATTTTTGGTATCTGTTCCGTGTGAATCAACACTTACGTGTTTGTTTAACTCTCCCACTCATGATATATCCTAGTCTAATACATGCAATATAATCTTTCATCGCACCCTTTTAATTTTCATTCAATTTTTCTAACATGTTCTATGATCTTAGAGCTCAAAGAGCTGATTACGAAAAAACAAGACACATAAACCATTTGGACTTTTATTCATAACTGATTACAAAGCATGCAGTGTTTTAGACTCAAATTACATAGAAACTACAACCATTTTCGCATTATGACTTGTGAAATTAGTAACATTGAAAATCGACACAAATGGTATGTTGTAATAACGCCAACACACTTCAACCTGAACCATTTAATTGATTAAATCCTCTGCCAATGCTACTACTACTACCAAAAAAAAATTTAATAAATAAATATATCTTCTCCACCAAAAACAAAAACAAAAACAAAATTTACCATAACTGATTGTCAATGATCAAATTTTCAATTAGATTTAGGCAAACATGTGAAAACTAACAAATTTAACCTAGATAACAAATAAATAGATTTAAAAGAGAAAAGAGAGAGACACTTACAGTCAAGTTAGAGTTCTGAACTCAAAGCTTCTTGCTTGGTGGTCGTGAAAACGGAAGATAGCTAGGGCTAACAGTGGAAAAAACTAGGGCTTCATGCAAGAGAAAGTTAGAGGAGAAATATCAAAGTTTCTGTGAACAAATCTAGGGCTTCACTTTCAATATCGTCCGTAAATCACCAGAGTATTTGTGAGCGAAAAGAGAGAATTTTGATTGAGAAAATTTTCAGCTGTTTTCAATTTTTAGCTTTATAGGTGATGCGTTAAATCACTTAAGTGAAATAAGGTGATTCCTCCATTACAATAAGTTTTATTGGATTGGCCAAAAAACAAAACAATATTACCATTTTGGTGATATGGATTTTGGTTCAAAAATACATGACGTTTTACACTTTGCAAATCAAATCATCACTTGTCAAACATGTTTTGGGCCGAAAAAATTAAACACGAAACACAAAACCAATATCAGAACACCCAAACCAAACAAGCCCATAGTCACAAAATCTATTTTGTTGCTGATTCTTGGCCTTTTAGTTACGAATTCTTTGGTCGCAAATTTGGGTACAATGTTATTGATAATAGCGATGCTTTGGTTTCATCGCTGAAGACTGTTGCTGACTAAAATTCTTATTGTGGAATTTGCTTTTGCCACTAAAGGCTACAAAATTGTGTTATATTTGCTATGAAATTGCTAGTTAAATTGTTATACTAAATTCTATTTATTTGAACACAAAATATCAATGAAAATAAAAAATAAAATCAAATTTCAACGCGATTTATAAATGTATCGGTGGAGAGAGATTGATTGGCATAAAAGGTACAGAGATGAACCAACACTAATATGTGATAAAAAATAATTTTGGAGAAAAAAAAAGATAAGAAATAATTTTATAAAATTAAATTTATTAGAAGAAATGACTCATAAAAGATATTGGAAAAAGAGAATTCATATACCTGACTATGCTAGTACAAGATAAAGACAAAGATTTGATGATAATGATTGCAAAACTACAATAAAATACTCAAAATGATGTCGTTTCTTTTATACTTGTGACATTATTGAATGCGGCATTTGTTTGGTTAATTTATAAAATAAGTTGTCTCAAAACAACATAATTTTGCAAAACAATGACAAATTAAAATACTAGGGAAACGATTTTGTCTCTATAACTTAAATTGTTTGTGATGAAATATATTTTGTCATTAAATAAAATTCATATGGTCACAAATACCCCCTTTGTTGACTGACTCTTGCAACAAATATTGTACCATTAGCTTCTTTAGTTAATTTTGTTAAAGTTATAAAACAAAATTTAATTAAAATATGGTGAAAAAATGTTTGTTTTCATAATAATTCTTTTATACAAATAAGGAATTTTTTATATTTTTTTTACAAATCAACTTGACTCGTAAACAACGAGTCACAACAAAACTTTGAATTTCGATGTTGGTTAAGATTTTCCTTCATCTCACCCCATACTGTACATGGAGGGAAAAGTATATCCTACTAGATTATATGGGATTGCATTGAATGAAAAAAAAAGAAAAAAATTGTTTTCAAAAATAGATTGAAAATTCAGGTCTCAAGTTGAAATTGAACAACTCCAATGCCAAATAGAAGTCTAAAGTTCTCTTTGAAATATATTTGTTCTCCTCTGTATGTGTGTATATATAAATAGATAAAAGAATTAATTGCAAAAGAATTTATTTTGTACTGTACAAAATCTAACAAGTTGACCCACGAATTAAAAATATTATGTATCACCCCCACCTTCAATTTTAAGAGAATCCGGGTACCAAGAGAACTGCAAAATTTTGTATAGTCTGGGAAGTTTTTTGCAATTAACCTAAATATGATATAGTAAATTCAGAGAGGTGAGAGTATATATGACTACCACAATGGCTCTAAAAACCCTAACAAACCAAGCAAGGCTCTAAAAAGTGAGTGCTCATGGAAGATGATAAGCCAACGACGCTAACATGCACGGTGGTGGCTATAGATCACACCAACTTCTGTTACAGAGTGTGCTCCGTCTGTGAGAGGACCCTCCCCGAAAACAACAGCACTTCTTCTTCTTCTCTCTGCAGATACTGCAATTTCAACAATGCCTTCAACCCTGGTTCATCTTCTTCCAAACGCCTCTTTCGCGTCCTAGTAAGTAGTAGTTTTTTTTCCCTTTTCTGCAATTTCTGGGTTTTCCATTGGCCTCTGTTTGTTTCCTCAGAAAATGGTTTCTTGTAGAACAATTGGGGCCTCTAATTTTATGATGTTTTTTCACTGGATTTGTTGATATATATACATTTTTTGTTTTCAGATGTCTGTTGCTACGGAAACAAAGGTGTTTGTGGTGATATGCTTTGACAGGGCCGCTAGGGTTCTGTTTGGTTGCTCTGCTGACGAGTTCTTTGACTTTGCCAAGGTTCATCCTTTTGCTGGTACTGTATCCACTTACTTCTTTGGTTCAGTACTATAGTTTTTCTTAATGAAAATGCAACTTATGGTAATGTTAGGAAACAAGTTCAAGATTTCTTATCATGATTTATCCGGTTTACAAACTTATAGTACTTTGGTACAAGCTATTTTACTAGGTCCAGTTGTATTAAGGTTTTTGGTTTGCTGGGTTCTATTCCAAATGAAGCACTCCTGCATTTTTCCCATCAACCAAACGGAACTATTAGGTCTCCATTCGAGTTTGATTTTCCTCAAAAAATGAATTTGACTGTCATATATTGAAATAAATCGCCTAGCAGAGTTGTGACAAGCAAAATGTTCATTCTTCTATGCAGCTTTGCTTCTAAATCTCACTAGCATATTCCAACATAGGTCTAATGACTTGTGCTGTTCATTGTATTTGATTGATTATTAAGAGAATAACTATCACTAGGTTGAAAGTGAGTTTTTTACAATTTGGAATGTCTAACTAACCTCTTCTGTTAGAGATCTTAAAATATAAAAAACTTTTTTTTTAATTAATTGATAGTCATCTCTCCCTTGATATTATCTGTTTGATTGGAGATTGTTTTATATAGCTGCGAATGTGGATAAAGTACTGGAGGGAGAGATGTTGAGAGTGATACTGTCAAAGCCAAAAAATGGAAATGCACAGCACCTGCGAGTCGTCTCGGTTGTTCCTATGCGGTCTGGTTTTCGTCCAGCAATCGAGACTTTGAGGAAGTTGTATGGATCAAGAACTGGAACTGGTTCCTAACTGAATTGTCTCAGTTGGTCTTATGCAATGTGGAGCAAAATCAGGTTCCTAACTGGTGTTCTTCATGATTGTATATATGAATCTCTTGGGTTCCAAACAGAGTAATCTTTTGATATTATTTTCTTACAGAGATAACCAAGTACAATGTGCTTTCTATACCGCTGCTTCTCAAAATTTAGAAGGGGATGAAGAAAAGAAAAGCAAGGCTTCCTTTTGCCAAGCTTTTTGCTGGGCATTGTTGACATATATACTAGTAGTAACAAGAAATTTTGATGAGTTCTGTGGGTATTGAATCAGTTGATAAAATTTAAAAGAGAATTGAAGACTGCAATGTGTGGGTTGGCATGGCAAGGTATAATCGTGTGATAGACTTCATTTATTATCACACATACAAAACTTATCTTCTGTGCGGAACAAGGTTTATGTAATGGCTTGTTGGGTAACAGACAAACACATTATGATCGGGCCTATATCTACAAGCACATTGTGAACATTTCTGTTGGGAGGCCATATCTAAAAGCAAATGTGAAAGACAATGTTGATGCATGATGATGAAAAGGAAACTGGTGCATTTGGAGCAATCACATGGGAGCAAGCCGACCTTCTGTCTCACTTTGAGCAAGTTTGCCTTGTGTCCATCTCTTCAGCATTTCCAGTGAAGCTTTTGGTTGATCCATTGGAACCATGTGACCAGCATCATGGACCTGATTATCATTGTGCACAGCCAAAGATGTTAAAAAAGTTGTCAAATTAGAATTTGCGGCTGCCTACTTGAGAGAGAGAGAGAGAGGGAGAGAGAGAGAGACCTTGAGGAAAGTGAGAGGCCCATGGTTTTTTAGTTGCCCTGCTTCTGCTCTATCAACTACAAATGGAACAGAGGGAGCTGCTACAAAGTTCTTCTGGCCAGACCATTCCATGGCATGAACCCACCTTGAATTCCCTGCCATTATAGAGACACAAAAACATTATAGACATGGCTAAGGACACTATTCCTGAAAAGATGTTGCTGTTTGATCCTTCAAACTAAGAAATTTGAGTCTTTCAATTGAATTAGAGAAGTTTACCGAGCCAGTTGCATATGAGATCATACTCCCCTGCATATACAAGTAGTTTGATTCCATCTTCAAGAAGTGTGGGAATTCCTACTTCAAGATTCCTCATCCAGTCTGTCAGCATAGCCTGGTATACTGTTGAACTACACGAAACAAAGTCTATTTCCCCAACACCAAGAGCATCCCTAACTGATTTCTGGTTCAGTAAGTTCTCCATGTTTGAGAAGTCATAGCACAAGTCCCCCTCACATTGCTTTCTGATATCGTAGTACTGCAGATTACAGATGAAGAAAATTCTGAATGAAGTCGAAAATGTATATATGTTTCTTCTAACATTCCGCTCTAGCATAGCAAACGAAAACAATGGATGTTTATGAGATTTCTTACATTTGTACCACTTGCAATGTTCATGATCTTATTGAATATATTGTTGCAGACCATATATGCAGAAATACAAGAGTCTTCACCATCAGTGCCTGTCACAGAAGGTATTATAATCAAACAAGTGCAGGGGGCAATTATGAGGTAAAACAGAAGAAAGATTTATTGAACATTACCAAGAACCATAAGGCCTTCTATGACAAATAATATATAACTACACTGAAAAAATGTAGTTAATGAAATGGAGCAGACAAATCTAGGAATTAGAAGAATTACCACAAAGTTTTACTGCCTGTTCACATGCTGGAATTGACTTGCTTATAAGGTTGTAATCAGATTGTTTAATTAATTTCATGTCCAAAGCATAATCTGTGTATGCTTTGTATTGAATTTCAGGATCAGTGAGTCCATTACCAATAGCAAATCCCTGTTCAACCATTCCTAAAACTGATTAATCAAGCTGAACCAACATACTTAAAGCAAAGTCAGATAATATTAGTTGCATACCTTGAGGTTTATGTATATTCCTTGTTTTCCCTTGTTTCCCTGGTGAACCCGAGCTGCGAAAGCAGGAATATAGTGCCCAGCATATGATTCTCCAGTAATGTAAAAGTCATTCTTTGCATACTGAGGATGCTGCTTGAAAAATGCCTAACATTCATTATAGGGAGAGTTAGTGAATTCTCAGTTCCATTTCCCATCCTAACAGCTTCTAAGCATATTCTATAATGATATACCATGCTATCATCAAGTTTGGAAGAGTAATATGAGAACAGAACTGGCTATTAGAATGAATGAATGAATGAAGAATTAGGGTGAAGAAGACACTTAAGTATTATTTGAGAGGGGGAGTAATAATCTGCAAACTAACCTGCAGAAAGTCGTATAGGTCATCGCTAACACCCTGCTCATTGTGACGAATATCATCCTCATCGGAACTATAACTGAAACCGGTTCCAGTGGGCTGATCAACATATATAAGGTTTGATGCCTGCCCAATTATTGAGACATGATAAATGTCATCCATCCAACTATAAAAGTAAGATTCACTACACTAGTACAGTAGCATTTCTGAGCATCCATATGAATTTGAATACATGATATTGATCATCTTTTGTGCAGATGGTTTCTGAAATTCATTCATGGTTGTCAGTTTTGATAAAAATCAAGATTCATATGGTTGGAAACTAGGCAGAAATTCGGAAGATGAGATGAGTGCATCATGAAGACATGAATTTAAGGGGGGCGGGGGGGAAAAAAATACCTTGTCCCAGCCGAAGTCATTCCATGCAAGAGACAAGTTATTTGTTATATGGAAAGGACCATTTTCATAAAACATTGCTAATTCGCTGCTACAACCTGGCCCTCCAGTCAACCATATAACAACAGGGTCACTCTTGCTGTTTCGCGATTCAAAGAAAAAATAGAACATCCTGCAATCATTTTTAAAAATAATTCACCACTTTTTTTCTTCTATGCAAAAATATAAATTAGCTAGCTAGCTAGCTCATAATTAATAAAATCCATGAAGCGTGTAAGAAAATTGACATCCTCAGCCAAAAATAAATTATTCTAAGAGAAAATGAAACACGACCTGTATGTTGGAAGACATTAATGAATGAAAGGCAATAATAAATTGGCAAAGTTGCAATCATCAAGAGTTCTGTTCTGCTGCAGCATAAATTACTGATTTTATTTATTTATTTATTTTCAAAAGCAAAGGAGCATAGGTTAGTTACTAATCCAACACTACTGTCCAAGGAAAGAATTTCAAGAAGCCATGGTGGCCACACATACCCACTCAAGGTCAGAGACTTTTTGATGAACAGCCACAGCCCATTTACTAATGCTATGGGGGAGCCCAGCTAGATTAGCATCTCTGGGCACCAAACACAGATGAAATTCCATAACAGAAGATAACAAACAACACCCATTCACAATTAAATGGTATCGAACCATTTCATTGACCATGTTCACACAATTAATGCAAGAATCTGATTCATAACCATACACATATATAATTATAATTATTATATATTGCATATAATTATAATATAACTTACCTTGCATCTTTTGTATGCGGAAGACGATAGTAACCAGCATGGTGACCCAAATCCTGAACAGAGGACCCTGAATCACCAAGATAAGGGAATTCAAACCGCTTTTCCATTATCTTTGTTGCAGTACTAATGGAAGACTCACTCACATTCACAGCGATGTTGGAGTCTTCCTTGGGGAACAAGTTGAGCTCTCGAATGAGCTTTTTTGCCTGTGTTTTTGGGAAATTTAGAGTTGAAGATTGGAAAAGATTGTTTTCAGTATTAGTTGTTGCAGATGACAGAGGTGGAGTATTGAGAAGAAAGAAAAGAAGAGAGAGAAAGAGGTGAGATAAAGTTGGTGCCATTGTTGTGGGATGAATCGGATGATTGGTGGTGGGATATAGATATATCATATATATAGGGTTTGATTGGACCGACTTGGATAGGAAGGGACAGAGGGAGTTGGAGTGCGAAATGTGTCTAGCCAGAGAGTAGCGGGGAAAGAAAGGAAGGTGTTTTAACGGTCATATTGCACTATGTGATGTTTTAATTATCCACTCTTTTTGTTGGGATTTTTTTTCCTGAATAAAGAGTAAAATATGATAATTATCATGGGATAAAGAATCGTCTTGTGTGAAAAAGGCAACTTCAAAAGGAATATTTGAGCCTCCCGGATCAGCATAATTGATGTAGCTTTATTGTTCCATTTACACAGAAATTATTAGATTCCAAGTAGATATCATTTTACTTGTAAAACCATCTAATAGCACATATTATAAAGATAAATATATATATATATATATATATATACTTAACGATATTGTTAATCATTAAAGCTACATAATTTTATGAGATAATCACATTGAATTTCAAGACCCATGTAGATATTTCTTCTTGATCTTTTCTTCTCCAAAATTTGATTTCTTCCTCAATTTTTCTAAGGTTCATAGATACTTATTTGATTTTTACGAGTCTCAATGCTACCATGAAACATGAGAGTGCTTTCATTGTGACCTGTTTACCTTTCATTATAAGATTTATTGTTTAATAGCAGAAAGTTATTGTTAATTGAGTAGTTGAATGTTTTTTAATTCATTGGATGATGAAAATGGAATAAATATTTGAATCCCAAATATTCTATCTATTGATGAAAATGATTCCATTTTTCATTACCTTTTCTTTCTTTCAAATATATATATATATATATATATATATATATATATATATATGTTTGCTTTTTCTATTTCTGGATATAGTGTTTTTTTAGATGGTATAATTTGTAGGTTAACAATTTGACACCTCATACTCTGTTCTCAGTCTACCTATGACTCTGAGAAACTATGCCAGTTTCAACACATTCATTTCATGAATTAACCACTGGATGAAGACAAATCTTGCATTCATCAGTTTGTTTCAATAGTACGTGAGATTAGATGAACCTTTTTTACTTTTTACTTACTAACATTCTAATAGCTCACAAGCCTCGCATCAATTGATTCCTTTTGCCTTAAAAAACAGGATTACATATTAATTATAATTAGCATCGCAAGTAAACAACAGTTCATTGTCTTTATTGTCAATATATAATAATGAATGTAGATAGTATTATCAAAGATTTAGTTGAACTGATATCTTCTCCATTTTTTAAATAAAAGATTGAGACTTCCAGCTTCAAATAAAAAGGAAGATTATATAAACTCTTAAACTAGCAAAGTTCGATCAGATCAACTCAATTTAATTCGAAACATAACTGTAATATGAATGAGAAATGATCATTATGGCCTCTACTTTATTTGAATGAAAATAAAAGTTACAAAGAATTTAAATGCGAAAGAGACAAATTATCCTAATTATACTAAACGGTGTCGTCGTTTCACAGTTTAAAAAGAAAACAGGTAAACTCCCCTTGACTGCGACAGACAATTAAAAATGAAGTGTCAAAAACTAGGGCTTTTGCAACTATTTTAATTTTTTAAAGCATGGGTTTGGTTTTTTGACAACTATTTATTCTAAAAGATTAAGTTAGTAAAGATAGTCTAACTTAAATATATAAATTCTTCAATACGTCTCTTGATGTGTGACCTTCTTTTAATTGAAAATATCTTTCAATTTTAATTGTTAAGGTGATGTTGGAGTTTAAATATATCACGTTATCTCACTCTCATGTGTGAACTTTCGTTTTGGTCCAACATGTCCCTTCTTTGACTCTAATACTATGTTAATAACTATTTACTCTAAAAATTTAAACCGGTAAAAAATGCAACTTAAATGTATAAATCCTTCAACGTGTCGTCGTTTGTGAAGGAGAATGAGTTTTGAACAATTTAATGGGCATGCAAGTGACAATGATAGTTTGTCGACAAAAGGGCATTTTGGTATTCAAATGAAAAAATTGTGACTTAGACTCTCACATTATGTCAACAGAAAGGCATTTTAATGGGCATGCACGTGAAATTCTTAAATATGTTAGTAAAGATAATGTAACTTAAGTATATAAATTCTTCGATACGTATGACTTTCTTTTAATAGAAAATATCTTTCAATTTTAATTATTAAGGTGACAGTAAAATTTGAAGACAACACGTTGTCTCATCCTCATGTGTGAGCATTCATTTTAGTCCAACAAGTGTTTTATTTGATTATGATATTATCTTAATAACCATTTACTTTAAAATTTTAAACCATTAAAAAATGCAACTTAAATGTATAAACGTTTTGAACAATTTGATGGGCATGCACGTGCCACGCGGCAATGATAGTTTGTCAACAAAAGGGCATTTTGGTATCCAAATGAAAAAATCGTGACTTAGACTCTCACATTATGCGCTTTTCGTTACTTTTTAACAGAACACTAGGAGAAAGAGAGTCGTTTGATGAGTTATCAAGTTCAAGTACTTGTTTAACAAAATTATAGAAAAAAGAAGATTATATGACAAAACATATATAATAGTATATAGGTTTTTGTTATTCTAACCTAACTAATTCGTAAGTTGGTGGTGGTGGTTTTACTTTAAAGCATTGTTGAGAGTCTTAAGACAACAGAAAAGAAGGCTTGTCTTGCGTGTAAGCCATTATTACCTTAAACAATTGTAGAAAAGCAAAGTAGATTGCATCATGTATATATATATATATATATATATATATATATAGTCACTACTAAACCATTTTAAATGACCATGACTATCACATTGTTCCTAAAACAGTTTTCTTGATTTTAAAGTAATTGAATGAAAATGTAACCTGAAAACGAGGGACAAGATTTAAATAACTAGACCATATGAAATATTATTCTGCACAACCTATACATTTTTTGTTTGTCAATAAATTTTTAATTATTTAACAATTTAATTCAACCATGGGAATCTAAGTGTATAAATCATGTAAAGTATTTGTAAAATGAGACAAAATTAAGTTCGTCTCCAAAATTGCTAAATTATTTTCTTTTAGTTGATATTTGAAAACTTTGAATTATGTGTAAAGATTTTATGTCCACATTTTTATTTTTTATTTTTTTTGTCCACTTTAGTAGTAAGGCAAATCCAAAGGTCTATGTTGGATAAATTGTATTGGCAAGTGAGATACACGTGCCAGAAAAGGGGGCAATTTCCGTTTCTTTTTTTGTCTTAATTTGTATACAATACGTTTCCACTCACGACAAAGCAGTTAGAGAAGTCTACGGCTTTCCTTGAGTGACACAACAAATCGGACGGCCAGAAAAACTTGGACAGTTGACGTCAGAGACGTCGTCGTTGGGACTTTGTGACGCAAAAACACATATCTTTAATTTGCTTTATCCTCATTAGCTTTGCTTTTCTCTAAACCTTTTCTTTTTTTTTTTTTGTTTTTCCAACTCTCCTCTAAAGTTGACACACCAAAAGCATGAGTTTTTCTAAAGCAGATTTTTTTTTATTTATTTATTTATAATAAAAATGAACATGAAATTCAAGTTTTGCTTGTTCTCCAAAAATTATCTTTATTTAAAATTTGCACTATTTTCTAATCCAATCATACCAATATAGCAGGATAACTCAACAATTTAATCCCATATACTACATGATAAATCTTTTCTCCGTAAATTCAATTCAATTGATAAATTTCCTTGCTCCATCTAACACTGAATCTTACAGGATCAAGAATGGCAACATATAGTATAAGATCTTTTATTGATCCAAAAATTGATTTTTAATACAATCAAGAATTTTTTTAGTCTTCATTCTATTTTTGTTCTTTCTATAAAACTTAGCTAAGAAGCATGGATATTTTATTTTTGTTTTTTTTATAAAACTTAGGAAGTATGAATACGGATACAAAATATGAATACCACATACTACGTGTATGGTGATGATACATTTTTTATAAAATGTCATCAACAAACATATGAATATATAACCGGATTTGTCAAACCGAACCAATCACACATCTTTATATGTTTATAAAATATATTTATTGATTAATTTGTTTGTTTGAAAGTTAACATAAATTGATATAATTTTATATCAAGATGTAATAGTTGTGCATAAAATGATATAGAACCAAAGCATAAAAATTCTAATAATTGATATTAGAAAACATATAAATTAATATATTCTAAAGTTTAATTTTATTTCGTAAATTTTTAATTGTTTAATATTTTATTCGTAAACGTCCTTTCTGCCTAAACGATACTGCTGTGTGCTTTATTGCATACCACTCCATCATCAGTTCAGTAAGTAGAGCCCTCAATTAAACTCGTCTTCTTCTTGAAATAATTGATAAAACATCTCATCATTCTCATAATTGCACTCGGTGCGTTGCTGATGTTTATCCTGAGGGGTTTGACATGGGATTGTCCACGGCCTTACATGTTGCGAGAGCCTTCGTATGTTTTAGTGTGGTTGGCATCTGTTTTAGGCGAATGTGATTTTGTTTTTTTCCTTTCCTTTTATGTTAGAACACCAATTTGTTTTTCTTTATTCAATTTTTCATATTACATATTTTAGTTTTTTTTTTTTTTTAGTCACTTTACTCGCCCGGACATTGATAGTTCATCAGGAGAGAAGTGAGATAGTCAGTTGATCGATGCTTTAAAAAAAAAAAAGTGTTAAAATTTAGTAGTAATAATATAACATTAGCGGTTACTCAAAATTATCATTATTAATTCTTGGAATTAGTAATAATACATCATTATCAATACTTAGAGATAAGTAAAACAAAAAAAAAATTGACTTATGATTCCTCATCATGGGAATTACCCGACTCTTCATCAATGCTATCATGAATTCACATGATCAATGCTATCATGAATTCATAAGTAAATAAAATCCTCATTCACTAGCTTTTGATATGTAATTTAGTACACGTAATGAATTTTTGATACATGTTCAACGGGATGTGGTGTTAGAGACATAGAGATCAACAGTGGTGGTGATAGCGACATAGAGATCGCTAGCAAAGCCGTTCTGATATAATTTAAGGTCTTACACGAAAAATCAAAAAATATTATTTTAACCTACTTTCAAAATTGTAGTTACAAATCAAACTCCTACCTATATATATACATCTTACTTATCCTATAATAGAAGGTTAGGATGCATAATCCTGCGAGATAACTCAACTGGTCAAGCTTTGAGTATTGCTCTCTAATGATTATCAATTCGAGTTTTCTTAAGGTCATTGGAGGCTTACTTGATTATGCGCGGACACCCATGATTGAAAAAAAGAAAAGAAGAAGGCTAGGACACATTTTAATATTTAGTTACTAAAACTCTCCTCCTAAATATCTACTACCAACTAGGTTCTACTGTTTTTTATAAGAGAAGAAAAATAGTATATGTGTGACAATTATTAATAGTAAACTTTTAAACAAAAAGTATTATACTTGAACATAGGGATGGCAACAGGTCGGTTATGGGACGGGGATCCCCATCCCCATAACCGTTTAATTTTAGAAACCCCATAACCATCCCATAACTGACAGAACTCACCCCGCTCCAAACCGTCCCGCCCCATAACCGGTGAAAACTCAAATATTTTGAAAATTAATTTTTTTTTAAAGTTCCAACAAAACCATATAAAACTAACCATACATTCCTCTAACATAAAACTAACATAGAATTTCATCCTTCATGGCAAGAATAAAGAAAGAATCACAATCATATCATCGTAAACTAGGAGAGAGGAGTGAGATTAGGGCTAAAGTTTTCTATTTAAGTATATATACACATAAGTAATATAATATAATAACATATTGAGTGTAGAATAATCGGGACGGGTTTTAAATGGGGTGGGGTGACCTTTCCCCGTCCCCGCCCCGAAACCGACCGGGTTTTAATTAACAAAATCCATCCCCGTTCCATTAACATAAACGGTTCTCCAAATCCGTTTTAAAAGGGTTGGGGCGGGGTGGGTTCCCGTCGGGTTGGAGATTTTTGTCATCCCTACTTGAACATATTTGTATTTGTATATTTTCCTCTTCGTTTTTTGTGCCAATTTTTTTTATCACTTTTTAAACGAAAAGCAAATTATATCCCTGCACTTAGGAACACATATTTTTCTCATACCATATTTTACTAACTATGATATCAATTAATAATTAATTTTTTTTAAAGAAAAACATCCTTCTTTTTTTTGAAATGCAAAGTTATTAAAATGGAGAGAGGAGAAAAACTAGAAGACCGAAATTTTTTATTACTTTACAATATCAATTCTCCCTTAGATATGAATGAATATAGGATGAATAAAAATTGTTAGGGGTCCAAAATTAATAAATCCTTGGCTGGTTGGGTGCTATAATGATGAGAGAGAAAATAAATAAATAATGAGAAGAGGAGGAAAAAAAGGTGTCGGATAAAGGATAAAAAAAAAAAGAAGATAAAAATTAAACGTTCTAATAAAAAAAAAAGTATAGGGCTGATGGATCGAGGCAGAGAGTCAGTTTCTTAGTTTTTTATTTGAAATGTTTTCTTTACGTACTTTACGAGGATCGATGATCATTACTTGGAATTAATTTTCAGTTCTTACTTTACGAGGATTGTTATGAGGATTGATGATCTTTACTTAGAATTAGAAAATGTGAAAATAGTACGTTAAAACGCATGCAATTTAGTCCCAATGAAAAACCATTGCTAGCTTTTCTTGTTTGTTTAAGGAGAGGGAAAATCCTATGATACTCTGAACAAGATTGATTGATGGTACGAATTTACGTGTTTTCAATCTATGTAATTGTCTGTTTTGGTGTTTCTCTTTGGGTTTGAATTATGGTTAGTAAAGAATTCAATTCAGTGCTACTACTCAGTAGTAAGAAATTTTTCGATTCACTCAAATCTCTCACCTTAAATCTAAATATCATTTACACTCTTTGTTTCGTATATCACAAACACTCTCTTCTCTTAAAAGTACGAAGACTCTTTTCTCTTAAAAGTACATCATGTAAAAATATTTTTTTACGATAAAATCACTTTGCTACCTTTGACTTATGACGTAATCTTTTTGAATATTAAATTTACTCATTTAACCCTGTGTAATGGACCAAAATACTCTTTTTTTTTTACCATTTCTCTTTCTCTCTCTCTCTATATATATACTAGGGTATGCCCGTGCCTATGGCACTATCGCGCACTCGCAATCGTGACCGTTAGATGAAGTGATTTTAGACCGTAGATAGCAAAAGACATTTTGAACCGCATTATTGCTTTTTTAACAACTCTGAATTATTGGATCACCGTTTTTGGCCTTATTAGGCCAAACTTAAATGTAATATAGATATATTAACAGCAAAGGTTGTGAATAAGTAATTTTGGACTCTGCGTGTTGTTCGCGTGAGACCACCCATTTGCGATCTTCCTATGGTGATAGATGAACCATGGGTTTGTTGTGTTCCTGTAGAATCAAATTTCTTTGTGTCGATCAATTAGTAAAGTAGTTAATTCTTCTAAATCTTTACTAATAGAAATGAGCACAATTGGTTTGTTGTCATTAGAAGTGCTAAACAAAGTAACAGAGAGGAGACATTAGCCTGTCAGTTTATAGAAAATACAAGGCTATAAAGCATTCTAAATAGTATTTCATCTTTGTAAACAAACTTTAATTTGAAAGGAATCAATAATTAGATTATAAAATATAATTGAATGTACTTCAGATTCCAACTAATTAGGATCAGTGGTCGCAGAGAGATTATAGTTCCCCAAATCTACTGTTAGAGGGAAGGAATCAACAGGTGGTTGTAGGCCATCAATTGGGGGGAAGGAAATATAGAATATTTATTATATATATGTGTATAATGTTGGTGCTGAAAAAAAACAAAAAGGTTGATGAATTGTCTGATTGGTTGTTGAGATTTTTTATTTTCACACCATCCACTTAATTGAAAATTGCGGAAACGACGCCATTTTGATGATGAGGGACGTCATTTTGATTAGGAAGGGGTGTTAATCAGGACATTTCACAACATTTTTAAATAAATAAAAATTGATAAGAAGTGTTTGTGACTAGTTATAGTCACATGACATAAAGTCAAACTTCACGGGGGTTGTCAAACTTCGTGAGTGTGTCAATGATAATATTTACCTTATGTATATATATTGATGCTTCTTAGATTGCATGGGATTTTTTTTAACTTCGTGATTGTGTCAATGATATTATTTACCTTATGCATATTTATTGATTCTTCTTAGATTGCAAGGGTTTTTTATTCTTCTTTTACCTCCGTTGTCTCTCTAACTTGTACTCTTTTGGTGCGTAATCTGTTTTAGACATGTCTGTTTACATTTATATTCATGCTGACTGCAGCTTTACTTTTTCATTTACACATTTATATATATATATGTGTGTGTGTGTGTGTGTGGTTAACGTTGTTACATAAGTTGGCACCACTGAATATCTGAAAGAAAAATTGTTGATTGATGTGAATCCTATTATTTGGATCATCATCGTGCATGCTGGACTACTTTTTAGTTTGTATTCTATAGATATATTATTCCGTTATTGAGGAATATTCAAAATACATGCTCAATCTTTTCATATGTTGGGACTGTGGGTCAGGTGGTTTCACGCACACAATTAAGTTAAAACAAAAAATTCCTGCTTCAATTAATAGGGGAAAAAAAGAGAAGGGATGTGCAATATTTAAAGGGTAATTCATATCATAGGACACTTTGTATTTTCAAAAATTATAGAAGACTACTACATCATACATTCAAATAAAGAGGGCTTTTGTATAATACAGATTTAAATCCTTCAGGCGCTTTCTTAAGAGGTAAGTTAAGCTTTACCTGCTACAATCTCAAAATGAACGAGAGAGGCCCTGAGTAAGTTAATATGTTTTCCGTGCCATGGGAAGATGTTAAAAGGAGAAGCGCTCAAATTATGACCTAACTTTGGCAAGGCGGGCCCTTATTTCTTCTAATTCTTCCTCATCATCTGCACCTTCCGCTATAGCTTCTTCCTACAAAATTCACACGAAATATATATATATATATATCTTCTTTAGCTTCCTTCAAGAGAATCAAGACTGTGATAAGCCAAAATGAAGATACATTCAGTGGCATATGGGTTGCACATACCTCCACTTCTGCTGCCCGGACAGGTTGCTTTAATTTCTCCTTCCTGACTGCTTCTGGAAGCTGAGCAGCAGTCTCACCAGCTAGTGCAGTCAAGACCTTCTCAACTTCTTCTTCAGTCTCCTCTTCGATATCCTCTGAATCCAGAGCAGAATCAACAGCATCATTTACAATCTCCTCAATTACCCCTGCCTAAAAATCAGACATAGGTCTTCAATTATTTTCATGTTCAGAAGTCAATAATGATAGATGAAGCGTGTATCTTTTAACAATTGACCTCAAAAACAAAACAAAAAAAAATCACATTTTTAAAGTTCTATTAAAGATGCATAACCAAAGTAGGTACAAGAAAAGTAGTTTTAATCAAGTTTAGAGAAAAGAATGTGTGTCCAGTATAATCCAATGCAATGTAAAATTCCATGCCACACACGATGTGAAACTTTTATCATTCACAAAAGGGATGCAATAATTGCACTCCATTGTATTCTTGCACTCCAATGAAACAATTACCCTCAAAAGCAGAGTATAAGAGTATTTTCGGAATAATTGTGCAGTGTGATAATACTTTTGAAGGAAATTGTGTACAAAAACCAGTAGAATGCAAGAGTGGCCAGAGTATCACTTCCATTAAAAAAACTCAAAATAAATAAACAAAGATACCTTTGTCATTTCTTTGCTGAATTCCTGCATAGTGGCAGCCACTTCTGGGGCTTTCATGAGGTTATTAACAAGCTTCATGACTTCAGCACTCTTGGATAAATGCCCTACTGTACGGGCAATTGCTGCAAAATCAACCAAAGATTTTCATAATGAAATAGCTCAGGTAAGTCCAAAAAGAGTAATTCACAATGATTTCAAGAGGTTTAACCAAACAACCAATCCAAAAAGTTGAATAAATAGATAAAATAGACTGCAAACAGTAAGAATATTGATGACTTGCTTCTCATGAATAGTTCAGATGGTTAAAACGGCTACCATTACATATCACATTACATGGTTAAAATCATAACCACCACATCATACAAACCACAGAAAAATCAAATCATCGACTCATGCTTGTGCAATTAATATCATATGAATGTAAAAATAATATAAACCAGCTATAATCATTTCTCTACATCTTCAAAAATAGTGAACAAAATTAAACTAGTGAAACTAGCACTAGGGAGGTTGAGAGTTTGAGCCCCGGGAAGGGAATTGTGCAGGTTTTTGTGTTTACTTGAACTTCCAAGAAAAGAAACAAAAAGCTAGCATGGAACTCATGACTTTACCATGGATCCAGACATCAGCTAACCATCCAACCCAAGAAGTATGAGTTAGACTAATAAACCCAAGAATTTTTATGTTCACTTTCTGCTTTTGAACTTTGGAGAAATTTGATTATAACTGTTGCATAATAATTGAGACCAAGAATACAGTAACACTACAATCTAAGTCCGTAATTTCTCTTCAAACATTCAATTTAGCCCTTTACTATTTAAATGACCCAAGCCAAGCGACCCAAGCTAACTAAAGTCCGGATTGGATTTTCATTTGCTTTAGATAATCTTAGATCAAACTCCTTTAGGTTGAGAGACACTAATCACATTTAAATTAGGCTATTCACAGGCTCCACTAGATGCCTGGACTTCCATCGACACAACTGCAGATTCTAGACACATAATTATCCATAAAAATGATTTTTGAAGGAGAAGAAAAAGCCTTTTGTTAATCTGAACACAAATTTAATTTGGAATGAACTCTAATGAACATTCATGTATAAAGTATATTTTTGAGTAAAGTAGAAAAAACTGATATGACCAGACATGTTAGACAAGGTAGTACTAGTGGCAACTAAAGAGATCAATTTGAAACGACTGTGGTCCCTTTAATGATGCTTCCAATTTTAACTAGGAAAGATGAAAAATTATAGAAATTATCTAATCTACTGAAAATCCATACTGTTCTCTTACAAAATAGTCTCAAGGTATATTAGCACCCAAGAGAGTGATAATTCAATCATTTCCATTGATGTAGAATGATCAGTTGGGCCCAGTTATGCAGGATGACCGGCTTTTCCTACCTCAACTTGATTGAACAAAGGCAACAAATCAAATTTGTTTACCACGTTATACCAATTTTGTTGCCTTTATACAATTGCTATAATACTAGATATAAAAGATAATTAAATGTTTTCTCGATGGGCAACAGGTGAATACATTGTTTCAGTACCAAAAAGTACACTACAAGATGGTAAACACATGAGCCACTGATTCAAAAGATACTTTAGATTGGTGATAAGATGGGCACACACACAAGTAAACAAAAAGTTTAAATTCGGAAAAAAGAGATAAAAAAAAAAAATAGATTTGCAAAGCATCATACCAACGCTCTCCCCGAGGTGCATTGATATTGAATTTAGTTGTGCCTTGTTTTCATAAAGACGGTTCACGGTCTGTCTAGATCTCACAATTTCCTTGGCAAGTGCCTGAAAGAAATTTTCAAGAAAAATGTTATATAAGACCTACGAATAACAAATTTTAAAAATAATTATTGGTTGTATACCATCAGCATGTTACAAGCTGAAAGAACTACCGTATTAAATATCACAGGCCGTGTGATATAGATCATAAGAAGCTCAAGAAAAATAGTGAAGGGATAAATCACAATTTTAGGTTAGATTTCAACACAAAGTGCACTTAGACCTCTCCGAATCAAGTTTTAGTTTCTTATATCTTTCTAAATTGTCTAAACCTTCCTCCCTCGCTACTAATAGACTCTACACTAATATCTGACATGTCTGCACAATAAGTGAAGCATTACCACAAAGTATAGAAGACCCAAAGCCAGCTTCCTTTCCAAAATCAAAATATTCAAGTAGAATAACAATGACCCGATGTACCAAGGATAATTTCCAGCATCCCTAGCTCCATATTCTAATAAAAAGCAGCCAGAACGGTACCAAAAAGGTGATAACAGTACCACATACAGTTCCAGCAGCCCCCATTTGAGGAAAAAAACCTCTGAAACAATTTTGCATTCAATCAAATATGCAGTCAACTAAATATAGACTCTACTAACTACCATTCTTGCTATAACCACCTATTTGTTTAAATATTCCCTTTTCTTTAAGGTGTAAACTGTAAAGTCTACAACTTCAAAATTACAATTGTGAAAATTACTGATAAGTCATAATTTTCGCTTTTAATGACCAATAAAACTTTTAAATTTTCAATAAGACAAATAAGTCCTACTTTTGCAATCTTTTTCCACCAAAGCTTTAAATCTCTCACTCTTTCATGTATTATCTTCTTAAATTAGAAGTAAGTTTTGAAATGATAATATTTGTCCAAATTTTTTAATTTGTCTATTAAAATTCTATCATATATGTACTTGTAAAAAAAAAATCCAACTTTTTTTCTTTTCAAAAGAGAAATATGAAATTATAGCATGAAGTTATGATAAACTTTACTTTATGACAAATGAATCTAATATTTTATAGCTGTACAGAAAATTTGATACTTATGAATGATGTAATTAGTATTCACTTTGCTCACATGGTTGAGACATAATAGAATTCCATGTGCACGCCTATATGTCATCTATGTCGGTATGTATATGTAAATGTCCGCAAATTTTTATGATGAATCCTCACCTCCCAAGAATTTTTGGAAACCTTTATCAGATTATGACTCAGAAGTGAATGCAGAAAAGTTGTATTCGATTGAATTTCTGTCAGAGATGTTAATATTGAAAGTTATTTACTTATTGAGAAGACTAATGGAAAAATTGAGAGAAGAAGGAATGTTTAAGATATATTTATAGATTTAGGGACAGCCTATGCCATAGTTTTAGATTAAAAAAAAATATGAGTCACAAATAGATATATTGTCATTATAAAAGACATGTATAATATGGAACCATGGTTGCCACCCAAAAAATCCAGCATTTTTTTTTTGTCCAAATCCAGAAGCATATCAACTATGAATAAAACCTTCATTCCACCTTTTCATATGGCTAAACTTACAAGTAAACAATAGCCTTAATTGACCGCATAACAATTCATAAACAGCATTACTGAGTTTTTGAAGTGCTGTCTTAGATTATTTTCATAATGAAAGGGGATAAACTAACCAAAATCCAAATACTTGTATATGGATATCCTGCAACAGATTAATTAATTTGTAACATAACTACAGCATTCGCCATATCTTTATAATTACCACAGTTCCAAATTAGAATACATATGATGTTTAAAAAAACAAAAAAGAAATAACATCAGATGTAGTAGTGATGAATAGGAACCTTGGCAGAGCCCATGTCATTTCTCCTGGCAGCATCTTTAATTGCTTTCTGGACACTCTTCTCTTCTCTCTGTATATCTAAATTAAAATAATAATAAAAAGGAATAAAAAAAAAAAGAAAGAAGAGGAACGAAACTAAGAATTTAAATCCGGATGTGTAACATAAAAACAATCAGTAAACTTTTTGATGTGTGTGTTTGAAAATATATATATATATATAGGCTGAAAATTTAAGAGAAAAAACATTTAGAAATGATAGAAATAAAAGAGTGGGGGGGTAAAAGAAAAAATTGCCTCGGATCTGGCGTTCGATGTTGCGACACTCTTGGCGGAGACGACGCTGCCAGTCTCTGAGTTGCTGCTGCGGGTTGGCTTTCGGCTTCAAAACATTCATCACTTTCTCCATCTCTCCCTCTTGACCTAAATCTCTAAACTCCTCAGACAGAAGAACAAAATCTGATTGACGAAGAGGAAGATGAATCGGAGTTGATGATCAGAAACGGAGTAAAAGGATTTGATCGGATCTTAGTGTAGCGTGTTTTTTCCTCCGCAATTTGATGAGTTTGATGTTCAAATTCAAAACCCCTTTTTCGATTACGGGCTAATCGTGAGATTGGAAGGTTCCTTTGTTCCTGTTTGAGACGCGTGTTCAAGGTTTTTTCTTCGTCCACGAGTTTATTGTTACTTTTTAAAATTCTTGCACATTCTTGCGCACTTATTAGTTATTACTAATAACCCCTCCGTCCAAAAAAAACCGTTATGACGGTCCAAAAAAATACATCATTCGACCAAAATACCCTCTTCCATCATTTCCATGTGAAATGACGTTGCTCATCTGTACAATAGCATTTATTTACAAAAATACTATTTTTTTTTTTTTTGACAAATTACCCTTAAATATAATGAAATGATAAATCAAATTGGGGACAAATGAACATGAAAATTTCTCTCTATAGCATATATATATATATATACACACTAGTATATTGCCCGTACTTACGACACTATATATAAAAAAAATTTATTGAACTGAATTATTTTAAATGTGTGAGGGTAGAAAAATATGTACGTAAATTTAGGAGTGAATGTAATGGGTGAATTATGACCGTTAAATTGACGATAGAGAGTTATTTTAGATCGTAAATAAACATACATGTTTTGAACCGTAAAATTAATTTTTTAAATATTTTTTATCGATTTACATGTAATATATATATAGATGTATAACTTCACATATGGCCACAAATGGATATAGACCCATTTTAAATTTGATTCTTAGGTCCAAATACTTTTTTGTTTCTTTTTTATACATTGTGAGCGATAGTGTCGCATAGTCTAATTCGTATTTTGCTTTATGTCTTCATATTTCTACTTGTTCATCGCTTTTATTAAAGATTAAAAACCACTTCGTCTCCTAAAACTGTATGTTACTTCCATCTCTCTAAATACAACATATATACGAGCATAAAACAAAAAAAACAAAAAGTAAAGTGCAAAAAAAAACTCTGAAAATTTCCTACATTTTTTAAATTGTGCAAATAAGTCTAAATTGAGACATTATGTCAATTTGAAAGACTAAAATGTCTAAGATACCCTTGCATTAGAATTAAAAAAATAAAAAATGCAAAATGTCCAAAAAGGACACTAAGAATCATTTGTTAAACACACACTCTCTCTCTCTCTCTCTCTCTTTATTTGCTTGAACCGTCTTTCTTCCATCTCATTCTCTCTCTTAAATCTCGATGACCTGTAAACTACATCAAAAATTGAACCATAAAGGTCTTAAGGTATCCACCTCCAATGGAGACCATGAATGCCGCTTTTATCAAAAACCTGTTTCATCACTGTCCATGGGTGACTATGATTGCAATTGGATTGAAGTCGTGGTTGTGTTATAGTGACTATGATTGCAATTGGGACGTTGGTGATCAACTTGTGCATGCAAGTGATGGTGCTCATGAAATGCAGTGGAAGGTTCAAGATATAATGGATAAAAAAAAATTGCAGATGTCTTGTAGGTTGTCAAAATAGAGAGAGATAGAAAATGGGGTTACCAAGTGAGCATTGGAGGCTTTGGAGCATCAATTTTATTGATCCAAGATGGTTCATTAGTCTTCTGATCGAAGTCGGTTACGTAACAGAGCACTTGAATACTTTTTTCATTATTATCAACAGATGGTACATTCTCGTTAATATATTGTTATATCAATCTGGGTATTTTGATTATTTTATTTCTTAGTGATGGTGAATATTTTTCTTGATGTATTAAGTACGGGGTTCATTTTTGTTGTCCTATAATCTCAATTTCCAACAGCTTCATGAACTTCTCTATTGCATATTATATAGTAGCCTTCTGTAGTTATGTTTCTTTATGAATTTCCTTTATACTATGGCTAATAGTTTAATAGCCTCGTGTAGTTCTGCACAATCATAGCCTTATGTGGTAGGGTTGGACGGTGGTGGGGGTGATTGGGGCGGGTTGCACAGAGGAGAGAGAAAACATGAAGAGCGAGGACGAAAGCCATTGACTTAACATGAAAAGAGAGAGGGCATTTTTGTCATTTAAAAAAGATATTTTAGGATTTTCAAAAAAAAATTTGTCAGAATTAACTGGATGGGGGCAATTTGCTCCAAAATTTAAAATTATATGAATTTATATGCACATACGAAATAATAGAGGTATTTATTGTACATTTTCTATATAACGACGATATTTCTTGCACTTTATCCTAAAAAAATACAACATATACATATATATAGATATAGATTTACAGATTGAGATGGGTCTATTTACAGAACTATTTGTATCACCATCTCTCTATACAACAAATATATATATAGATTTACAGAGACTCATTTGAATCTCCATCTCAAATAATTTTCTAAATGGATTTGTCCTAAAAACTCAAGTTCAGCAACAAACCCTAATTTATGCGAACTCTTCTTACTATAATATAAGGTTTCTATTTCTATCCTCCTCTCCCATGTGTGGATCGATGAAGAGCACAACTGTATTCAAGTTGAACCTCTTGGAACTCTTGAATCTCAACCACCACTAGACCATCACAGACCTCAAGACGAAGCTCCGATAACTATTGATCTTATAAATCATCTTCTGACGCTTCAACGAGTCCAATTACACCACTAGTTCGAGTTACAAGGAATCATGGAGAATTTTGATTTTGAGCTGAACATTGCTATCAAGTCATGTTTGGGACATAAGATAGGCAATTTGGTCATTTCAAATGAGCTGATATTTTGGCTTTTAATATTCAAATATTACGGGTATTGAGGTAAAATCACTACAAAAATTAACGTATGTTAAGCTGATTATGTTAGAGGTAAGACTGCACACAGTTCGGTTCCTTACGGTTCTTGGTGGAACTGGAACCATTTCCAACGGTTCCTTAATTTTGGAACTGGCACTGGAACCGTTGAGTTCTGCTCGATTCCGATTCTTTGCGGTTCCAGTTCCCTAGCGATTCCTTGTCTTTTTTATTTTTATTTTTAACATTGGCAAGATATACACACTCATACTTATGCACCCTTAGTTATAACAATATATTAGAAATTATTAGTATTTATTTATATATTATATATTTCATACTTTATATATATATATATATATATATATATATATATATATATAAAATACTAGAACTTAGAAACTATTATTATTCATTTATATATTATATATTATATTTTTTTTCTAACGGTTCCGGTTTTGGTTCCTTGATTTGGAACTGGAACCGTAGTGAACGGTTCTTAAAATTTGGAACCGAAATCGGAACCGTAATGAACGGTTCGGTTCGATTTCCTTCAGTTCAGGTATGGTTCCGGTTCCACCTGTTCTTCGTGCACCCCTAGTTAGAGGAAAGGTGAGTGCAAGATTTTTAAAAAAAATTCACCCAAGTGTAATTAGCTCAATCCTCAAAGGAGGTCATTGTATTTAACCCTTTACTATATTACTGACAACCCGTTGGTAACTATTTCTATTTTTTTTTGTGGTGATTTATTCTAAAACAAAAACATACATGTAACTAAAAATTTGTTACAATATTTCAAAAAAAGAGAATGAAAACTAATAATATTTAACATTATATTGACTTTTAAAAAAAATAAATTATCATTACAATTGTTTAGTTACAAATTACAATAACAATAGTTCCAATAGCAAAAACAAGTAAAACGTCTTTATATTTTTCCTTTCAAATTTGAGCCATTTTTTAAAATAGATTCGATTCTATATAAAAAGTAACAAACTTTATCAAACATGTTTCTGCCACTTAATTATGTTTTTCACCGATTTTGCAACATAAAACACAGGGACAAAAATGTTATCAAACTCATCCTAATTTATTACCTTAGTTAATTTTAATATATATTACATATTAAAATTAAATTTCTCTTTAGTACACTTTTTTTTTGCATGCGATGTAGATTTTGTTGTGTTTATTAGATGACATTGTTTTTATAAGTAAATGATGTGCTGTTTTCGCATTGTTAAATTTGGACCGGAGAATAATTTTTAAAAACGATTTAGGTACATGATTTTTTAACACTTCTGTTGACCTCTAGGTTTCAATTCAAGATTATTTGGGTAATTTTGATGATAACAAGCTATTATAGTGTAGAGTTAATAAGTTTACTTAAGTGTATAGTTTACAAAGTATCAAATTATCTTAAGTATCTTAAAGGCGTTGGACTTTAAAAGGAATTACAAGAAGATATATGGAGCCAAATGATCTTGGAACTCAAAGATAAATTATCAAGATCAATGACAAAGTTTAAATGAATCCAAAGCTCACATTGATCATGCCCAACTATGTCCAAAAGGTCATAACAAGGACATTGCAAAATGATGAAGGCAATTGAATCGAAAAAAGAAAACAACACTCATTGTACATCAAGACATTGATTATTGGGTAGTCTAGTCTTGGGTGAGTGCTAGTTTTAATAAAAATTTATTTTTGAAGTAACTTATTTTGAACGCTTATTTAATGACCTAGTGGACCTTAAGACCAGTGCATATCATTCATATCATATCATGGTTCTTTGGATAATTAGAATTTGGCCATGAACTTCATTAAATAATTTTGAAGGCCTTTGTTAAGATTTAGTTAATTCACGCTTATGATTAATTTTGAAGAAACTCAATTCTTGAGTAAACAAATTTTAGGATCTACACTTGAATTAGAAAATATCATTTATGGTTCTTAGATACATTGACTTGGGCTTTGAACTCAAATGACTCATTTTATATAGTCTTGTCATACACAATTGCTATTTCAGAGAGTTAATGCAAAATTTTGGCTAAGTGTTAGATTCTAGGAGCAAAAATGTAAATATGATTTTTTTAATAAATCTTGACATAAAAAATTTCGATAATTGTACCATATAATTTATCATGATCATATGAATTTTCTTAGTCCTAAATGACTTGATTTGGTCATTCGTATTGCACAATGTTTTTTTTTTTTGTCAAAACTATGAAAATTTATTTTTTCCTAAAATTGAAAAATTAAATTTCGATTCACTTGAAATTTTATTTTGAAATTATTTTTATTGAATTCAAATGGGGGTACTTTACTTATTTACATTGAATAAATTAAAGTAAACCGAAATATAAATGTATATGAGAGATTTACTTATTGTGCATGACTAAAATGGCTAAGTCTAAAAACAGTTTCGACTTGGGGACTTTCGGTTGCCTAATGACAGACTTGTAGTCGCCTGATGGAGACTTCCGGCCGCCTGATGGATTCCATCAGCCGACTGGTAGAAACTAAAATGAATCTAGTAGCTTTTACAAAATTAGAATTGATGAAACATCGTTTTAGTCGGCCGAAATAATGTCGGCTGATGAATTTATCAGCCAACCAATATTGCCGACAAGTTGCAATGGCTAGTTCCCAACAGCTAGAAACGGCTACATTTTGGTTGGGGCTATAAATAGAAAAGATTTGAGACATTTCTAAGTTTTGAAAGAGTGCAAGAGAGCAAGAGTAAGACCTACCCATGTGCATACACTTGAGAAACTCTTGAATATAAATATTTGCATTCTACTTAGTAGAACATCTCTTGTAGGAACCACCATTGAGTCTTATATTGCATATCATTTATTGTGATTTATCTTGTAAACATAGAGTTGAGCTTTTCATTTGAATACTTCATTTGTAACTCCAAGGTATTGAACAATCATTTGTGTATCTATCCATTGAGGGATATCCTTCATTGTACTCAAACTATTATTCTACCTTTGAGAGGAAGACCAAGTAGTGTACTTAGCAAAGAAAAAGAAACAATTGGTTTGGCAAAGTCTTGGTGAGATTTTCATTAAGTAAGCAAACCCAAGTCATTAGCTTGACAAGGAAGTCTCAGTGAGGTGTTCACAGAACAAAGAAACCCAAGTGGTTCACTTGGCAATTGTAAATGTTTGTTTTTCACACATAAGGATTAAGGGAAGCTCTATAGTGGAAACCTCAAGAGGTGTTCTTAAGGCATGGACATAAGCGGAAGTTGACGAACCATGTAAAAATCATGGTGTCACTTGGTTTGCATTTCTCTATCATTAAACTCCTCTACTTAATAATACTTCATTTGTTTAAATTTTATATACATTATATATGAATGCTATGAGTTATATGTTTTAATTCATATGAGAAGGATGAGATGAGTGTTTGAAAAAAGTTCAAACAAACTTAGTTTTGTTAAATCAAACTTAACCAAAAAAGTTCTACTTTATTTACTCCATTCCTCTAGGGACAATTCTCGGGGAACAACTTCATATTTGCACTTTTATGCATTGAATACGACATATATATCCTTTACTATGACCATTCTGTCATTCTCTCTATAAATATAGTGTTTTCTAAAAATTCAAAAAATAAAAAATAATTAGATAAAATTTTCAAATAATAAGTTTAAAAACATAAAAAAAAAAATAGAAGACTAATAAAACTTTTTTTTAAGTTTTTTTTATTATAAAAAAGTGCCCTCATCCAAAGCAATGTGTTGCGGGTTCGAGATTTGGGAGCAATCTCTTCAAAAATGGGGGTCAGACTTGTTGACATCCACCTCTTTTAGACCCCCGCTCAAGTGGGAGCTTTGTGCATTGAATACGACATTTTTTCTATTGGTATAGTGTTTTCTAAATAAAAAAAAAGTTCAATAAAGTTTAGGAATAAAATTCTATTGGCCTTTTACTCTTTTATGTTTATAATTATTTTTTATTATTAGTGCTTTCTATTATAGTTAGCAAATCAAAGAAAAAAAACATTTTCAATGGTAATTTTATCACTCTTTTTTTAAAAAAAAAAATTATTTAGAAAACACTATTGACTATACTAGTAGAGAAAATAGTATATATGATAGTTATATTTTTATTGTTTTAGAAAATCTTAAATAAAGTTCTATTAGCATTTTTTTATGTTTCTAAACTTATTATTTAAAAATTTTATCTAACTATTTTTTATTTTTTGAATTTTTAGAAACGGTATATTTATAGAGAGAATGGCATAATGATCATTGTCATCATAATTTTGTCAGTAGGCCAAGTTGCCCACTTTTGTAATATGCGGGACAGATTTGTAATATAAAGTGAAATGTATTTTAAATTTGAAGTTCAAAGTAGTAGAGTTAAATGAGACGATGACGTGGTTGAATCTTGACTGCAGGATTAAGTTCTGCGGAATCAAGGAGAGGAATTCTCAAGGGGATGATCATTTCCCTTAGGCATGATGGGTACGTTTTGTTATCCTTTAAAAAATGGGAGGAAATGGAAGAAAAAAAGGCTACAAAGTTTAATAATAATTTTGTAATACCAATTTTGCTCTTATTTTAATATTAAAAAAAAATCAAAATATCATGAGTCCAAGGACATGTTTTTATTATCTTTAATCTTTTCTTTATTTTCAAATTGTTACTTTGACTTGAACGATGTTGAGCACAATCTTTATATTTGTCTTCCCACTTTTTACTTATATATGTGTCTTTGAAGTTTGAACTGTGAAAGGGTATAGTGGTAAATTCATTAAAATAGGTTCTTTTCTTCTATTTTTTTTTCAACATGACGAAGTGCTAAAATTGTCATTTCTTTTATTTTCTCTCGTTGGTCAACCAAACGTGTGAGGTTTAGCTCTTCGTTATACCAAAAATATCCTAAAGAACAACAAAACCAACGCAAGCAGGAACAACAAGGGCCTAGCCCAAGGCCCAGGACCACACAAAAGGAAAAGGGCTTAGCGGCTTTCATTAAGCAAAGAGGGCCTTTTTGTAGTATCTGAATTTCTAATTCTGATATCAAGTATTAACATGGGCCAGTGGACGTCCGTCACATATTGACAGAACAAGTCATTACAACATTGGGTTTTTCATGTTAGGACTCAAAGCAGCCCAATAAGTTTTTTGGTTTTCAATTTTGTTTTTTGTTTTTGAAAACAAAGTCAATTAGTTGAAAATCCAGAAAACAAATCATAGTTAAACTTAAATCTTAAGTAAAATGTATGGATGTCATGTTTGTATGTAATATATAGGAAGCACTAATAATGATATGGAACTAGCATCCTCTCTACCACGAAAAATTATTGAATATCACTGAAACTCTGTGTATGAAAAAATTTCACTACTGATAACTCTCTACTTCATATTATCTCTATTTCTATTACATCTGTGGTGCATTGAAAAGAGTTGAGATTAATCCAATAACATATATCTTTTCAGTACACCGCAGAATATAGGTCACATTAGAAAATTTTGACTCCAATGTTGCTATATGATCCTAAAATGGTGAAATGTCCTGTATTGCTGAAATGAGTCCATCCTATTTCTACCATGACGTGCATAGCATCTTAAAAAACATGTCAATCGAAAGTCCTATTTCATGAGTGTTTTAGACAAATGGTATATTTAGTATTATATTCCCTTCCACGAAAGTCCAAATAATCTCTCTCTCTACAAAGTAATAGCGTGCACACTCCATTCGTTTTTGTTTATATGACATTGGGCTTCACCTGGTCCAAAATATACTCAATACTACGTCCCTCTACTAACGTGGAGGAAAATGGAAAATTATTGAATGCAATGGAAGTTCCGAAAAAATTCTACCACTAATAATTTACTATTTATTATTTATTATTAATTTTTAAAATAGTGTGAAATACACGTTTAGTGGTAGTGAAATTTCTATGAATAAGGAATTCTGGCGAGAAAAAGAACCAACTAATATCGAAAATCTTTATATTATGGGTATTTGCTCATTAGGTTTTTTTTTTTTTTTTGGTAGTTCGTCAGTTCGATCAATGCCACCAAAACTGAAGTGCTCATGTGTGCTGGTTCATAGATATATATTCTTTGCACAATGCCACAATATATATGAATAAGAGCATCTGTGCTGGTTTATATATATATTCTTTACACAATATATATGAATAAGAGCAACGTTGCTGTTGCCGATGCCGAGTCAGGATAAGCTCAATAGGCCGAAGGGGTTAAGTGGAGTTCACTGCTCACTAACCCCTTTGTGCTCAGCCAGCTTAAATAAACTCGACATATATGAACACTATTTATATATAAATAAATGTGTGTGTATACATGTACGTGTTTTTTTTCCCTCTCCATTAATTAAAGAGATATATTGAATTATATGACGTGTGTATGTGTTGCTTGTGTACATATAATATATATTTCAAGTGGGAAAGGGCCTTTAAAGTTTCAAAGGATATATGGAGGGTATTCAATATTCATACACTAAATCAAAGGACTTCTACAAACTGTCGGTGGGGCATTCCAAGTATTACGTGTTTTGACTTGTAACAAAGAAATTGATGATCATCGACTACGAATACAATTAGTTATATATATATATATATATATATATATATATAAACAAGTGGGGGTACAATTTCTCTACAAGAATATATCTCTCACGCATACACACTAGATGAGACATTAATTTGTAACCGAATAATGGTCTTTTGTTTACGATATTCTATATTTAGAGAAACTTTTGTCTAGCTAGTTACTTGTATTCAAATTAAAATAAATTAATATATACTTACAATAAGTTAAAAAAGGTCATTCATCCAATATCGGCAGTTAGGATGTAACAGTCAAATGTTGTATTCATGGATTCGAATCTGTCACATATACTAAAATCATTAGTGATAAAATCTTCATTAAAGATAATTTGAAAGCAATATCTCCAATAGGAAAAATCTAAATTATTTTTTAAAGAAAACAAGATTAATACTAATTTCCTCTCTCTCTCTCTCTCTCTCTCTCTTCCTCAATCTAAGGTTAATTATTATTATTTTTATTTAAGAAATTAATAATGAAGGCATGATTCAGGGCATACAAGTCTTGTTGAACATGAGCGAAGATTAGGCAGAGCTACATATTTTGTCTTTTTAATATTGAATAATTTATTGGTTTTGGCCTATCAATTAATTAGTAGCGAGTAGATGGTCATAGATGTAATTAATCTTTTTGTACTTCATCAATGGAAGTTGCATATTTTTTCGATCTATCTCTAAGTATTGTTCACTTTATGTTAAATTTCTTCTCTTACTTCTATCTCATCTTTTTTCTTTATGAAAAATGATACATCGTCCAAATTCAGATTGAATAAGTATGAATAAAGTGATGTGAGTGGAGGGGTGATGGGAGTAGAGCGTGAGATGCTCCTCCTACTCACATCCGATCAAACGAGTATGAATGAAGTGATGTGAGTGGAGGGGGTGATTGGAGTGGAGCGCAAGACCACCTTCTTACTTACATCACTGTCATTTGGATGAGTCCGAATTCAGACTCCCTTGCATAGTTGTTTTCTTAGTTATCCTAGTATCTTGTCCTTGTCTTTTGAAAGCCTCTTTTATTTATTTTTTATTTTATATATATATATATATTAGAATAAAAAAATAACTAAATCCCATATTTATGATGCATGAGATCTAATTAATACTAAACAGATTTAGAGATATGGATGAGCTGATGGAGTATGATGTGAAGCCAATGCCATAATTAGAAACTAGAAAGATGAGGATAAGTTATTAAATTTGCGAAGTGTTAGTTATTAATGCCCTACTAAGTTGCATGCATGCGTGTGCTACTCACAAATATACCTACCACATCCCCCAACGTATTGATGAAGATGACAATTAAGAATGTGCTTTAATCTTTAAGTATGTCACCATAATAATTTTAGATAGACTATTAATTGTTGGAAAAATTTAAATCATTTAAAGGATGAGTGTAACACGGGTAATCCGTAACACAAGCAAGTAGACGGAAGCTCTGATTCCATGTTCAACTATCAGTACTTGACCTAAAAATTGAAGCAACGTAAAATATTAAGCTCTCTAATAGTTTTTTCTTTCAAATACTATGGTGCTACGTAGACATCCTTAGAGCTTCTTAATTTTCGGCCAATTAAGGAGGCCCCATTCATTCAATGGCGTAGGGCATGGCCGGCCGGCCAACACAGTTGAACCAAACCGGCCTTTTTGTCTCAGTCTATAAAAGAGGCTCTAGTATGCAAGAGGATTCCAAATAATTAATAAAATAGCTTTGAAAGCTATTGCCTAACAAATCAATGATATATATATATATATATATATATATGTATTTGAAAAGATGTATCCGTACAACGACTATATTTATTATTCAGTGTCGCAACTCCTTCGTTTCTAGAGTGGATTAACAATCATATAACTAATCGCAGCAATCATATAACAATAACTTAGAATGACATACATTAATTAAGACCTTACACAATGATAGATTGGGGAGTCAACAATAACTGAGGGACCAGTAAAAGTCTCCTTAGTCCTTACCGATAACATATGTGAGTCCTTTTATATATATATATATTTTTATTAGTGTATGCCCATGTTCATAACACTATTAATATAGAAGGAATCTTGACCGTTAGATTGTTAAATTGATTAATTTTAGACTGTAGAATGTAGATAAATAAAAATATTTTAAACCAAACTTAAATGTAATATATATATTCTTATTTTTATTTTACGAGAAGCACGTTAAGGCACCAATGCTACTCGCCAAGTTTATTCCAAAGAGAATTCGTGCGATGGCGGCCTCAAGAAGGAATTAGGATCCTATTATGTGCACATCCTTTGCTATACATGCATATTAGGATCCTAGTATGTGCACATCCTTTGCTATACATGCATAGGAGAGGATGAAGATCATTTTACATTTTGGGTATGATCATTACCGAGAGAGTAGACCATATTTCAGAAACTGAGGTAATTTTTTCCCTCTTCGGTGCACAATATTGAACTGTGCACAAAAAAGTTTCGGATTATTCAAAGAAATTGGATATATGTTGTATCTATGCATTCATTTGACACCATCTGATTTTCAAATTTTGTGTGTTTGATGATTTTTTATTGTAAATACTTGTAAGCAAAGGCAATTGACCCAGTTTTTTTATGATTCATGTCCTGGATGCTTTGGAAGCGACCTTCTCCGAAATCCACGCATTGATAGAGGACTTAAAATCATTGGCTTGATCATTATTTCACAATTATATATAATTGTAGAATTTTTTATCACTAGTTGAAACTTAAGAAAACTATATATATAGTTGAGGAGTTGAGGTATCATATATATATATATCCAATTTGTTGTGTTACTAGCTAGTTTAAGCAACACTAGACACCAGTGCTTTCTTCACATCTGTGTAATTAAATATGCATAAAAATGTCGGCATAGAATTATTATTTTTTCCATTAATTTCTAGTGGGCGTTAAAAACTTCACGTCCATTAATCAATCAATCAAAAGTAGTCATTAACCATACAAAATCGCAGGCTAGCTCTGAAAATGTGTCTTTCTTTTCCGGTTAATAGGGTTCTGAAAATATATAGTACTAGTGGGATACACATGCATGATTGAAATATTACACTCACTTGTATATCTAATCTAAGTAGATCATGATATGACTCATGAGAGATTAAGATAATGACCCACTATATATATATATATATATATATATATAGGTATGTATATATATATATATAGGTATGTATATATATGTGTATACGTATGTTTGTATATATATGTATATGTGTGTATATATATGTGTATACGTATGTTTGTATATATATGTATATGTGTGTGTATATATATATATATATATATGTAGCTTTATTTGACTGCTAAAAAACAGCAGAACGTGTTCTCATGTGTTGCTCATTTTTTTTTTGTTTCGCACAAGTCCAACCTACTACTAATTTAGTCACGTAGACAAGATACAAAGACACGGAAACACATTGAAGGAAAAACACATACATAATTTGACATATAAAATAAGATGATAACGAGGTGTTTTAACTATGGTGATGATTTGAAGGTGGGAGTTTAAAATTGTGTTACATAAGCAGTACAAGATATAAACACATAATTCTCAAAATTTACCATTTGTTTAAGAGAGAGTAGTTATCTATAGCCAGAGAGAGTAGCACAGAAAAAAAATATGTATTAGAAACTAAAATAATATACAAAACAATTTAATTTCATCAGGAAAAAAAAAAATTTATGGGTTCCGCACCCACTAATCAATGCCATCACATGACAACCTTCTTTGCTTTGACAAGTGAGCAACCTACTCTAATTAACAAGTTTAATTTGAAAATTACTTCTCTAATTAACAAGTTTGATTTGAAAACTACTTCTCGCCTAAAGGGGAAAGTTAAGTGAACATGCATATATAAGCTAGCTATACACGTTGATCATGATTAATTTTCTTGATTCTAAAACTGTTTCTTATTTTGGATCATGTATAACTCCTTCTAACCTCCTCTGTTGTGGGACCTCCTAACTCCTTATTTATAGCAACTACAATGCCACTCTCTTCCATACACATACACATATACACATACCTACCTTAGCTTCAATATTCCTCATTCCTCATCCTCATTATTCTTCTTCTTCATGCACATGCATATGCATATGCATATGGCTCTCCTCTTTGTTCTACTCATTTTCATGTTCCCAACTTGGAGCATTTGTCAGAGGCCACCTTCACCTGATTACTACCCTAGTTCTAAAGTTGCTTCAAAGGGGTTTAATCAAGGGTTTAGAAATCTTTGGGGTCCTCAGCATCAAACTGTAAACCAGGGCTCATTAACAATTTGGCTTGATAAGAGCTCAGGTCTTGTGGTGCTTCTAACTTTCTAGTACATCATTTTTGTTTAGTTTAATTTGTCATATATATACACTTCATATATCTTTTAGTTAGGTTGTGGGTATCTATATTATTATTTAATTTCCTTTCCTTATTTTTTGTATAGGAAGTGGATTCAAGTCGCTTACTATGTATCGATCCGGTTACTTCGGTGCCGCTATCAAACTCCAACCTGGTTATACTGCAGGAGTCATTACATCTTTCTATGTGAGTAGTACTCTCCAGCTAGATGTCAACGTACACTTGGTTTTCTCCTCTCTCTCTCTCTCTCTCTCTCTCTATATATATATATATATATATCTATATATATATGAAAATGTACAATTAATTGATTTTTGAAGTTGATGATATATATAATTGACAGCTTTCGAACAATGAAGATCACCCTGGAAACCATGACGAAATCGATATCGAGTTCCTTGGAACGACGCCAGATAAGCCTTATATTTTGCAAACAAACGTGTGGATCAGAGGAAGTGGGGATGGAAATATTATAACAGGAAGGGAGATGAGGTTTCATCTTTGGTTCGACCCAACACAAGACTTTCACAACTATGCAATACTGTGGAACCCCACTGAAATCATGTTTGTAGCTGCCACTACTTCATTATTATTATTGTTATTATTTTTAACAACACTAGTTCATTATGAATTTGTAGTTTTATTATGCTTGTTAATTTATATTTTTCTATTTCTGTTGATTCTGTAATTGGTTCTCTTTTTGATCATATACTTAATCAGCCAAATTACCACACACACATATATGTATGTCCATCCATGCATGGAACTGTATATAATACATCTACTCATACTACACGCATACATGTATATATATATGTGCGTGTGTATTTTTGCTTGCTGCATGCATGAATTGGTAGTTGACCGTGTATAGCATAGGTCAAGGTAGGCAGCACATATCAAAGTATGGGCTTAGATATCGCATCTTTTTGGTGAATTAAAGGGCATCACTGGTATTTCACACACCAGCAATTTATATACATTTTATATGACCTTAATTTAGATATAGGTCATTGCTAGACTTAATTAATTAAAGACGTTAGACATGAATTTGGGCTAAAGTGACACAAAGAAACTACAAAACAAAACATTACAGGAATATTTGTTCTTTATTTCAAAAACAGTTTTCATCAAATTACTAAAGAAGATTTTCTGAAATTAAATATTCATTTATATATATAACTAATTTAATTGTGTGATTGTCATATACAAAAATCATTAATGTATTTGATTTTGTTTTTAGTTGTGGTATAGTCTGAATTAAAATGATGTTTTCTACAGATTTTATGTGGACGATGTGCCGATTAGGAGGTATCCAAGGAAAAGCGATACAACATTTCCATTAAGACCTATGTATGTGTATGGATCGATATGGGATGCGTCGTCCTGGGCCACGGAAAATGGAAAATACAAAGCCGATTATCGATACCAACCATTCATCGGAAGGTACAACAATTTTAAACTAGGTGGGTGCACCACCGGTGAGCCGGTGTCGTGCCGTCCACCAGGGGGCTCTGCAGCAGGCTCTACCGGTCTGAGCCGTCAGCAGTACTCGGCTATGGAATGGGTGCAGAGGAACTACAAGGTGTATGACTATTGCAATGATGCCAAGAGAGACCATACCCTCACACCTGAGTGCTAGCTAATTAAGGTTGCTTAATTGTTCACTATATTAATATAATACTCCTGCATTAATTACTTGATTCACGTATACACAATTTGTTTGGAGTGACTTGAGATTGGTCCGTCCACACTTGCATGCCAAATTAAAAATAGATGCAAGAGTAGTTGAGCGTCCAAGCCTCCAAACTTTGAATGTTCGGTTGGAATAAAATACTAGAATGTAACATTAATGTCAACTATTTGTTGTGTGTGACTGTGTGATATATATACATATATATATATAGAGAGAGAGCGAGAGAGAGAGAGAGAGTGTGTGTGTGTGATGACCTCAGAGAAATCAAACGAGGCCTTAAATTGATGTAAGAATATACAAAATAAAGCAAAAAAGAAGTGATTGCTTCACCTTTGGGTGCATATATAGATATGTGTGTGTGTATATATTCCATTTGCTGGCTCAGTTGTGATGTCTGACACTTTAAAAAACTGATATATATAGCTACAGTATTATGCATAACGGGTGAACGATCAGATCATCCCGTGACATTGTATTGTTTGCGTAGCAACTTTATATAAGATACACAACACAATTGATTACATAACATGAAATGTAAAATTGTTTGGTAAATATCTAAAGTAACTTATACTTTTAGATAAATGGTGTGAAATTGTTAACCAGATTGAAATAGGTCTCTAATCAACTCATCAATTGCTTGACTTAACAAGTATGATCTCATCAAATCCTGCAACTTCTTTTTTTCTTTTTTGTTAAATAAAATTGGATTAAAGGAGAAAAAGAAGACGTGCACAAGGGCAAGGGGGGCATTCCCCAGAAGAAACAGCAAAAGGCCAAAGGTTAAACTCACATCATGGATTAGAGAAAAGGCCCAAAAGGCTTAAAACCACAAAAGAACCTGTTAAGGCCTAGCAAGTTTAGACAATATCTCTTCATCAATTCCATTCAATTTGTACACATGCATCAGCTCAATACTTCCAAGTAGACGTAGGATTCGTTTGGCGTTATGATAGAATTAAAAAAGCACTTTATGTCTTTGGTATTAATAATTCAGAAACCTTAATATATAGTTTGTGTTATGAATTGTGTTTCAAATTTCAATTATAATTAGGTTTCTATTTTAGAGTTGTAATTTATTTGATCATTTTTGTTAAGCAAGTTTTGGGTTTCAAGTAATCCTTGTCTAATAAGAAATTGGTTTTGAAGACTCTATATATAAATAGAGGTGAAGTCAAGAAGAGAAAGTAAAGAGAAAAAGTGTGAAAGAGGGAATTCTAAGAGAGTTGAGTTGAATTTGTGCGAGAGAGAAAGAAAGAGAATGTAATCTTTATACTGAAATAAAGATAGTCATTCTTCGCTCGTGAATTAAACGATTTGTTGAACCACATAAATTCTCATCTTATTTGTGTGTGTTTTTGTTTTTGATTTATTCCGTTGTACCAAATCAAGGGAATTAATTTATTTTCTCGTTTTATTCAGCACTCTAATGCAATGAATTCTATTTTCTCCCTCCCAGAATTCTACTAAAATCTTCTGATTAGTGTTTTCATTTTCACTTTTGAGTACCTAGGCATGGTAAACAAATAGATTTTTAATTAAACACTCTTTTTCTTATTGATGATAAAAATATTTCTTTCCCTTTTTTCATTGTGCAGCTATATTTTCTTCTAAACAACTAAAGATCTCGGTTTTTTATCTACCTATAATCGAAAGATGGCCCAAGTTTTTAAGCCTTCACGACCTTCTTTAAAATGCCAATTAAAGAACACAACTCATTACTCTTAGTCTATGATATATTTTCCATAAAAAAAAAAATGCTGTAGACTCCTCAAAAAGTTTGAACTTGTTTGATTCATTTCTAAAAAAAAAAAACCAATTCTCAAAAATTCTAAAAACATAAAATTGTTTTAAGAAAACAATAAAAGACACATCTCTAAAAACATACATGAGTCTTTAAAAAACAATTTTTAAAAATTGTCAACCAACCAAATTTTTTTAGGCTACGTTTGGTTAGTGGGAACTAGCAAGAAAGGAAAAGAAAAGGAAAAAAAGTAAGAATTTTGCGAGTTTCTTTAGCGGGAAACAACAGGAAAGCGAATTTCTTTAGGAAACTTAAGTTTCCCGCATGGAGTAAATTTTCTCCAAAACAATTCCAGCAAAGAATACCTGAAAATTTTGGTTTCTCGCTAAATTGGTGCAGTTATATTTTAAATTACTATTATACCCATGTTTCCTATTATGACGTGTTAGTTGTTTCTCTTCACTCTTCTTCTTATTCAATACAACTTTCATAGTATAACATATTCTCTCTCATTGAAAAATTATAGTAATATAATATAACTTGAAAATCAATAATATGTTTTGAAATTCAATGCTCATTTTATGTTGTAGGGGAGGTGGTCTTTCTTCTTTTATTCTTTGACTATGGAACTCTCTTTTTTTGTTTTTACTTTATTTTTATTTAATTATGGTATATATATATTTTGTCTTTTTTCCTTTTTTTTCACTCTCTATCTGTGGTACCCAACCAACTGGTCTATCACTAAGTTTTATATATCCATAATTTTGATGACATAGAACTTGAAACTTCCTTTGTTTAACTATACCTGACAAAAAAGTAAAATAAAGTTTAAGTCACCAATAGTTCCACCTAAGAACATTCATGATTAAAAAGCTGGACCGGAAAATTTGAGAATCTCATCAGCATCAGTATTTCTATATATAAACTAGAAGCGCTGCTGCCGCGGAGTGCAATGAGTTGAACTTAAAAATTAGAGCAGATTAAAATGCACACATCAGTACTTGCAATACCTGTGTGCGCTAATCGCAATCACATATATTGGACTCAAACTTCTTTCTTCAGAGGTTGGCATCTGCATTAAATCAATCCACTAGTACTGTAGTAACACATGCATGCATGAAATGTACAAGTACCAGCTGGGACTCGGCCCAAGTGCCTGATTCAGCTTTTCAAAATACCAAAACCAAGTGTCATTCTCTTCACATAATTAACTCATGCACAAAAAAGAAATTGAAAAATGTAATAGCAATCACTAAAATTTGATCACAACATCAATTTCATGGTCAGCAAGTGCAGACATATATACTCAAAACAATAGAAGAGACAAGATAGAGTGCACATCATATATACTGTCAAGTGCTCAACTTGGAAACTTCTAAACAACATTTTAGGCCTCTCCAAACCAACACGATATATACATCAATTCCAATGCACAAATTTAAACAAAATTATATTTTGTATTTAAACAAAGTTGTGATCCTTCAACATCCAAACATCAGTATTTTTCGACGTAATCCCATTGTCCACTAAACATAAACATCCTTTCAGCTCAACCAAAGACAATAAAAAGAATTCCATATACCTAAAATTGTTTTTTTAAAAGCATTGGGGATAGGGAATGAATCCGAATTCTTCCTTCTCCAAGTCCAAAGAGAGAAATTTCTCACAATAAACACCACCACCATCCGAGCCGATCCAATAAACAACTCCATTGGCGCACACAGCCGAAATATCCATCTGCAATGTTAAACAAGGGGTTTCTTGAATCCTCCAAGAACCAGAATAAAGCTCACCACCATTTGTAATGGTAAAAGATCTCACACTAAATATGATCATCATCCAAAAAAGGTAATATAAACAATGTTGGACGAATTTGTCAAAATCATTAATTATTGAATGAGAAATTAATTATTAAAATCCTCCATCCAAATATGGGCTTAAGTGTTGGTTGTCTGAAGAATATACATGACTGTTCTGGAAGAGTTATGACTCTTCAATAACCAACATATCTGTTATGAAATATGTATGACTATTTATGAAGAAACATGTCAAAGAAATCAACCAATTACTATTGGCTCTATATATAGCCAATCATGCATAACATTACAAATACATAAACAATTTTATATCGTCTACCTCTGCATATATATATATATAATTCGAGTATTGCACATGTTGTGTTCGTTCGAAAGATTTTAGATATTAGTGCTGCCTTTTTTTATAGTAAATCCGTTCTATCTTGGGACACAATTGTTTATCACCTTGAGCATTAAAATAGAACAAATTTGATTTAAAAAAATGGTATTTACAGAACGCTCGAATTCAATTTAATTCATTATTCAATCATTCTGTGTCGCTGAAGTGTCATTAACTATCAAGCATGATTGAATTAACTATCAAGAACTCATATTAGTTCTCATCTCTTCTCTCTTCTTCCTTTTATTCAATTTTTTCTCTCCTCCTCGATCTTCGACTGCTACATATATATATAATGAGACATTGAAACTAAAAAAAATCAAAATATACAAATACATATTCATAGAGGTGCACACCGTTCGCTTTCTTACGATTTTTAGTAGAATCGGAACCGAAACCGATCTCAACGATTCCTTGATTTTAAAACCGAAATGAAAATCGTTGTGATATGGAACTGAACTGCGATTCCTAATTAATTTTTTTTCTTTTTCCAAATATAATGAAGATATCAGCCCAAAACAATAAGATGATACCAAAAGCTGTGAATCTGAAAATTTAATAAATGAAAGAATGTACACTTATATGTATATATAGAGAGAGAAATCAATCCCTACATTTAGACACACAGATATACATGTATATATACTAGTAAAAAGGTACGTGTCATGCATGTGGTTAAACGTCAACTTGAAACTTCAATTAAATTTTCTCTGCATATTTATAACAATTTTAGAATATCATATCAAGGATTAAAACAAAATTTTCATGAAGAAAATTATTCTCACATGAATAAAATGAAAAATCTAATGAGTCAAACATCTTCAACACGGTTAAAAGAATATTTACCCATTTGAATTGAAAAAGAAAAAACAATTATAAAGTGATTTTTCTTAAACTAAAGTGCAGGAAAGTGTCTTCATTGTTAATTTATTTTTATTAATTAAAGGCTAAATTTTCTAAACATTGTTTTCAATAGTAAAAATCAAAAATCAAAAGAAAAAAATTAAATTGAAACAAAAGACAAACATGAGATGTAATTGATTAAAAATGACCAAGATGTGAATAAAACATTAAAAAAGAAGGCCAAAGTGCAATAAATCCCCCTGTGCTTACAAAGAGGTACAAACTACTCCCCTGTATTTTTTTTGGGTGCAAATAACCCCCTTAGCTTTCAAATAGTTGCAAAATATCCCCCTCTGGACAAAATATATTTTTCTATGACCATTTTTACCCTTTCTATGTTTTATATTAAGTTTTTTTTACCTTAATAAAAAAAAGGAGCCTTTTCCAAAAAAAAAATTCGGAAAAAAAAACTAAAAATAATTCCCTCTCTTTTAGTTTTCGGAAACAATTCCCTCTCTTTATTTTTAGTTCTTTTTCCTGAAAACTTATTGTTTCCGATTTTTTTTGTTTTCCGGAATTGTTTTCGAAAAAAATTTCCATTAAAAAGAGAGGGAATTTCTAAAAGCAAAAAAATTCCAAAAATAATTTTTGAAAAAAAAAATTGTTTTCGGAAACAATCCCTCTCTTTATTTTTTATTTTTAGTTTTTTTTCGGAAATTATTTTTTCGGAAAAGCTCATCTTTTATATTAAGGTAAAAAAAAAACTTCATATAAAAAAACCCTCTCTCTATTTTTATTTTATTCTTTATAAAAATAAAAAGGATAAAATGGTCATAGAAAAGTATATTTTGTCCGGTTATTTTGCAACTATTTGAAAGCTAAGGGAATTATTTGCACCCAAAAAAAGCAGGGAGTATTTTGCACCTCTTTGAAAGTACAGGGGGGTTTACTGCACTTTGGCTAAAAAAGAAATACATATAGCATTACAATGTTAAGGGCTACCAAATCAATAAAATAAATAAATTTTAAATATAAAGCTTAAATTTATATTTGCTCCAATAAATAAAATATAGCTTAAATTGATATATTTACTACCTCAATATAACAATTTAACATCAACCAACACTTATTTTAGTCTCATTTTGTGGTGACATAAATCCCTTATTACATCTTGGGATCTGATGTAGACTTGACAATCATTGTTACGAGTAGTTACAAACTTTAACTTTGAAGTAATAGTGCAAATTAAAAAAAATGAAAAGACAAATATACATCTGATATTGAATCATTTCTTTGTAAGTAATGAAAATAAATTACAATTTTCATTACTCACGAGTCTGACTTGCCAACAAACATATTGCATTCTTTATGCACACACAAAAAAATATTATAAAAAAAAATTATATAAGCAAATTAGAACAATAAAAAAAAATTGCTTAAGGAAAAATCAAACTACCAAATCCATTCAAAAATGTCGTTTGAAGATATATATTTTTCTTTTATTTAATTCATGAAACCGTTTATGGCCCATTCTAGTCGGGTTGGTAGTGGGTTATCGGCCTGTTTATGGGCCGTCCAGTTAATACCCGCCCAAATGCCACCCCTTATCAATGCAAATTTTTTTTTTGTTAAATAAAAATGAATTAAGAGAGAAAAAGAAGCAATGCTGAAGGTAGAGGTGCAACTTGGGTTGGGCAACCCGATCCCAACTCGAGCCCAACCCAATTTTTTACGGATTTGGGCAACTATTTTTACAATTAGGGTTGAGCATGGGTTAAGGTGCCAACAATCCGAGCCCAACCCAAACCCAAATTGTAGTATTATTTTTATACATATTTTTTATTTTAAATATATTATATATAATATTCAAATTATGATAACTTTTTTCTTTTCAACTTCCTTTATTTAAATTTTAATTTATTGTATGTTAACACTTTGGATAATTAATTTTTTTTAAATTTGTTTGTAATTTTTTAGAAATTTGCATTAAGTTCTTAAATTTTTGTGTGTTTAGAAGTAATGTAATGTGAAACCTATTAAAGATCACTTTAAATTTTCAACATGGAGATTAGTGATATAGATAACTCGAATTAACCCGACTTCCTAACCCGAAATCTCAACCCGAGTTGCAAAATTTAATGATGGGTTGGGTTAGGGTTGGAAGTAGGGTTAGAGTTGGATTATGGTTGAATATTTTATATGTAGGGTTGAGTCCGAATTGTACCTCTAACTCGCTCGAATTGCAGCCTTAGCTGAACATCCAAGTGGGCACACAGGAAAAAATAAAATAAAATAACCCCAAAGGTTAAACTCACATCAAGGAAATCAGGGCTGAAACTAAAGAACAGTCGAGAAAAGGCCCAAAAAGGCTTAAGACCAAAAAAGAACTTGTTAAGGTCCATTGAAGGTGCAAAGTCTTTACAGGGATATTGCTCCATACAGGGCTAAGTGGAAAAAAAAAAAAAACTCCCGCTATCATAGAATGTACAAAAAAAAAATACCCCTGTAATTTAGTATGCTTGTATAACTCTTCACTAGTTGTCTCCGATGACCAAATACACTCTCTGACAAATTTTTCGTTCAAAAATAACCGTTGACCGTTATGTTTGATTTAATTTTTTTAAAAAATTCGAGATTACCTTTTGCACTTTAGGATAACGTACAAAAAAACTCCTCACTATATATGGAATGTTCAGATACCCCCAATGTTCAATTAATCTCATACAATTTTCAAATTGTGCAAATAAGGACAAATCGTCAATTTGCCTGTACTAAAATTAGAAAGTGACAAAAAATACTCTTATAATATTAAAAAATATATATATGTAAAATGTCCAAAATGGACAAGGGGTTTTTCGGACAATAAGAGCGATATTTGCACATTTTCTATATAGCGAGAGTTTTTATTTTCAGTTCACGCTATAATGTGCAAAGGGTAATTTCGAATTTTTTTTTAAAAAAAAAAAGTCAAACATGACAGTCAACGGTTAGTTTTGAACAGAAATTCACTGGAAGGGGTATTTGCTCATCGAATACAACTAGTGGAGGGTTATACGAGTATACTAAATTACATGAGTGTTTTTTTGCACATTTAGTATATAGCGAGCGTGTTTCTTACACTTACATCTTTTTTAAAAAAAAAAAATTTATTGTAAAGGTATTTTTGTCATTTTTTAATTTCGGTGCTAACAAATTAACGATTTGTTTTTATTTGCACAATTTGAAAATTATAGAAAATTATTTGAACATTCAAATGTGATATTTGCAAATTTTATATATAATGAGGGATATTTTTTACACTTAACCCCTCCCTACATAGAGTATAAATATATTTTTTATTAGACTAGTCCGGACAACAAGAAGTACTAATACAGGCCGAATTCATTATAGAGAATTCAAACACTCGCTTGAATGAATTATAAACTAAAGACAATATATATCTTCTCCTCCAAGTCACAGGTGTTGTACATTAGTGGATGCCAGCTCTATAAACTAAGTAGTATAACTCGGAGCTAATAAAAATGGCAGTGTAGATTTATTTGTTTCTGCAAAATGCACCGGTAATTAAAGTATATCACAGTAGAAGCCTACATGGAATTTACTTTCATTTATTTATTACCTACCAACCAGCTAATTTATTTCATCTGTACTTGTCTACCCAATTCCATTCAATTTGTACACAAGTATCAGCTCAATCAAACGTGTGGTCCCATACAATATTGCAAGTAGACATAGGATTCGTTTGGCATTACTGTTAGAATTTTTTTTAAAAACGCGCTTTGGCTAGGAAAAGCCATTTCTGCTCATGAGTTGAGCTATTTACTTGCCCTGTCTGAATGTTAGCTGGTATTATATCCAGGGCATTGTGGTCACAATTAGGTTCCGAAAAAAAATGCCGTTTTTTTAAACAATGCCAAATATATAATTTTTTAACAATGAATGTTTTTTATTTTATTTTATTTGGGTTCGGCCACAAAATAATAATAAAACAAGAATATTTAATTTATAATTAAATTAATATTTTCAAAAATTGTATATAAAAAGAATAAAATTGATATTCTTGAAAATATTAAGAAATTTAGTAGAAGAGTAAAATTGAAACTTAAAAAGTTTTTAATTCAGAATGTTTGATTTGTATAAAGTACAAATTATAAGAGTACAAAATCAACGTCAAAAGAATTTTTTTCACATTTTTGAAACTAGAGATAAGTTTTATGCACTATATCTTTTTTTTTTCTTATCCATGACGATCAAATCAGCAACTTAATTATGTTTATGTGGTGGGGGTCCTGGGGGAGGACTTAAATGAAAGCCCATAATCCTACCAAAAATTAATTTACTTTGTTATCATATAATCCTCCACCTTAAGCCCTTTTCTCAACTTCCTTTTGCAACTCAAAAGCTTCTCTAAGCCCAAGAAAGGCTCGAACAGATTTTTTTTTTGCTTTCAGAAAAGAGGTTTTTAAATACTTTGCTTTGTAGATTTAGAGGAATAGACCTGCAGCAACATTCACCACTTTCTGCTCAATTTTAAGGAAATTACAAATACACGGTCTTTGGAGCATAATTTACAATTTAATAGTCATAGTCATGAAATCTCAAAAAATTGAATTTGACAAAAATGCTGATATAAATAAGAAAAAATACTATACATTTTAATCTGATGCGCAAACTATCATTTAAAATTACCTAAAAAGTAGGCATAGTAAATGATAGATTTAATTAAATACTCAATCCTTTTCCCATTGACGACAATATTTCTTTTCACTCAGCTATCTTTTTGAACCCCTGACGCCTTTTTCGGAATGCATATTAACAAACATAATTATTCCCTCCGTCTCATAATTCTTGAAATGTTTGGAGAATTCAATTTTTATAGTAGTGGAGTTTTAATATATTTTATTATAATGGTAATGAATGAATATATACATTAGTCATTGTTTAAAGGTTTAGTATTAATATTATATGATAGAACAACTTTTAGGATAGTGGAGTTTAAAAATGATAGTTTAGAGATCATATAAAAGATAGTATATTTATTCTAGAAATGAACATATATTTTAGAACATTCTAAAATAGAATAATGGACTATAATTATGAAATGGAAAGAGTATAATTATTCTCAGTTGTGTTGTATTTTTCCTAAACAATGTTGCAGACTTCTCTGCAGCTTGTTTTCTGTCATGAAGCCGAGTCATATACACCTCTGGTGTTTCCCTTACTTATTACAAGGATTTGAAATAACTGTTTCGTAAATTAAGGGAGAATCACCAGAAAAAAAAAAACAAAAACAAAAACAAATCCGTCACTTCCAGGGCTTGTCGCTACTCCTCATAACAAACAAAAATTCTCTTAATTAGTGCAGAGCATTGGTAGTTACAGATGACACGCATTTTGTCATTGATATACACGTTTTGACGACTAATTTAATAAAATAATAGTGCTCTATTCATCTGAAAGTTACTCATATAATTTTTTTATAAAGTGTCGCTCTCTGGAGCGCTCAAATATCTTACGGGACATATAATTATATTCAAAATCAGTCATAAAGGGTACCAGAATTTAATCAATCAGAATTGTTATCATTTGAGTTTAAAATGCCAATTGATTTCCATCTTTTCTAGCATAGCACAGCCTTAGACACTTAACAACAGTGACCCATTCTTGGAGAGAATGATGGCATTGCTTCTTAAAGGGTTATTAATGTAAAACAAAGTACCACTCATTAGTCTTGGCCCAAGCAACATGAATCTTCTTTTTTTTATTTTTCTTCAATAAACCAAAAAAAATTCACTGTACATCATCTTTGATCGATGGGATCCGCATGGCAGAACATGATGACCTCCCTACCGTATCACATTTATTAGATTTCACCAATAAAATATTCCTTTGAGCATGTACTCATATATATATACACACACACACAGTAACACCAATGTCCCACCAAACCGAAAATCTAACCAATCATACCACGCCACCTCAGCTCCAACCCCACAACGGAACAAAATCCCCACCATCTGATCTATTAGAATATATTCTATCCGCTGACCCAGCTGATCATCCCAATGAAACCAGCTGTCTCCCACCATCTCCCTTCATTAGAATCCACGTCGGAAAAAGTCATATATTAGCTGTAAACCTTTCTGCCCCAATAAAAAACCCGTCACGTGTCAAACGCCCATTCGCCTGAAAGCCTTGAACGACTGTGGGATCTTTTAAGCTTCTTCGCGAGAGCATCAAGAACCTGCCACGTGGCATCGCGTTCTTCCATCTGATGCTCATTGAATAGTAGGGCCCGCCTAGTCTCCGGGTCCCACAAATTCCTCTGTATGACGGAGAGATTGGAAGATGCCACCTGGTCAAGAATCATTCCCAACTTCCCGACGTCTTTCTCCGCCACTGTTAGGGATATTTCCGGCCACCGCACGGCCGCGGAGAACGGCAACCGGATACCATCTGCTATTATTACCGGTACGCAGCCCAAAACAACAGCCTCAACTAATCTTGGACTCCATGGGGCCCACCCAAGTGGACACAAACAAAACACCGAACGAGCTATTTCCGACTGGTAACCGGAAAACCTGTGCCTCTTCAAGTAAAACCTCCGGTCATGGCTATACCTCTGCCATATATCAGTCCGTACACGCCTGAAAGAGTAGTATAAAATACGAAACGACAGGGTCAATATGGTAATTGCAATAGTTATTAACTCAAAACGACAGGATTTTAATAGCTCAGTGGTAAAAAAATTACTTGCTGTAAAAACGTCCGCTGATGTTCTTTGGGTGAACTTCCATCTTGCCCCTGAAAAACACGAAAATGTCTCGCCGGCCGTTCACCGGCAATTTCGCGAGTGTAGACCGTACGCTTTCCTGCGAGATATAAGGAGGTATTACCACATTCTCGACGTCCTGACATGGGTGCTTGTATTTGACACCAAATGTTTGCAATATTATCGAGTTCCTCAAAAACTCAGGTATCCCATCCGCAATCGCCACATCCTCCTTTTCAGGAAACAAAAACATGATTTTAAAATCATGAAAACACTATCTGTTTCAAGAAAATATTTCAAAAATTCTCAAAGACCCAAACTTTTTTTTAGCTTGGGTTTTGCTTACCATGGCGTGAAAGCAAGCTCCATAATCGTGAGAGGCGACGAAGACATGGTCGGAGCCCCGACTCCGATTCCAGAAGGGAAGCTCCGAGGAGATAACCTGCACCGCAGATGCTAAAAGAGGCCGTGCGTGACTCAGAGCCGGGAAGCCATTAACGGTGCTGAAGTTACAGGACACATAGACCGGAACGAAGAAGAAGTCAGCATCATATGGGTCAAGCGTCCGTACCCGACTGCTCAACAGAGCTCTGTGTATTGCGACCTCTGAAGCAAACAAATGTTTGCTACACCGTTCGTTTGATAGCCAGTCACTGTTGTATTTTGATGGCAAATCGTATACGTACACCTTCAAATCCTTGAACAAACCTGGAATAAACATAAACATAACAAAAACTTTAACAATCCAACTAGTTTTGCAGATGAAAAAGACAAAGAAATATGTGCTAGATTGAAATGAACCTTGATGGGTTCTGGGTTGTGATAGAAATGCGGTGTTGGCTGATTCGAAGAGGGCACGGGAGGTTAATACTTTGTTTTTAGAGAGAGAAAGGGTGGTTTTAGAAAGAGATTCAGTGGGTTCGTGGGTATTGGGGCTGCGGGTGATAAGGTAAGAGGTGAAGAAATAGAAGGAGAGAGAAAACCAGAGAAACCATTTGAAGTATCTGTAACAAAAGATCTGTTCGTCTGGTTGCCTTCCATGTTTGCTGTGTACAAGTCTCATCTTCACATAGAATCCCCTGTTTTTGGCGGGTCTCTTCGACTCCACCATTTCCAACTTCAAATCCAAAGATTATTAGGAAAAACTTGCAAGGTACAGTTGTTGAGATAATGCTTTCGTTGTTGGTCTGGAGATGAAGTAGAGATTAAGAAACAGAGATTGAAGATATTGGTTTGTTGGTAGTTCGTTTTAACTTCAAAAATAAAACAAATTAAAAACTTACAATAAATAATACTAGAAAACTTTGATCTATTATTTTATTCTATTCTATAAATGGTTGGGTTCAGATGTTTTAGAGAGAGAGAGAGAGAGAGGAGAGAGGAAGAGGAAGAGGAAGAGGAAGGATTGTGTTTTCATATTGACATTATGTGTGTCATCTGGTGTTTGTGTAGTTTAATGGTCAAAATCACTTCTTTTAAATCGAAGTATGTGGAAAGGTTGTATTAATACCAAATTAATAAAAGTCAAGTTCATCATAACTTTGTTATTGTTATTGAATGGGCAATTTTACAAGATTGAGACTTGTGGGGCCAATAGCTTTCGCCGTTGATTTTTTTGGGGAAATGGTCAGGAACGCTGAAAGTGTTGGTATGAAATTACAGAATACTTTAAGGCAAAAGGGTTTGACGAAAGGGCAAAGTTGGAATAAAGTATGATTTGTCACGGAAGTTTGAGAAAGGGACTGCCTACTCAGAAAAGACCCCTCAAAAAACTCGTTAGGTTTTAAAAGTTGAATGAATCTACTTAGCCCAAGAACATGAATCAACTAGAAATTAAATAAAATGATTTTCTGTTATTTTAATAGTTGAAAAGCAAAGGCCACATGAATTCAACCTTTCAGTTGCAACGAGACCGTGAAAGATATTTTACTTATATTATATATACTAAATTTTAAATAAATTAAATATTTGAGTTTTATCTCCTTAATATTTTTATATGCAATGTTGAGGGTTCAATTTTTCTGTATAAATATTTTATATGTAAAGGAAAAAAGAAGAAAAATAATTAAAAAAATATTATCAAAATGCCTCTATCATAATCGGAGTTGTGAACTCTTTTTTATACGTCGACTCAATTAATGGCTGCTACAACTCGATTAATCGATATAACACCACACTACACTGTTGTAATTTTTAACTCGATTAGTGAATGTTACAACACGATGTAATAACAAACTATTGTAATAAAAAAAAGGTACAACAAAGGATGCAAATTTATGATTGAGACCTAAAATATAAAACAAAAACTAGAAAGATGGGTGCAATTGTGTGACCTTAACCTGCAATGTCATGGTACCATTGAATATTTGAGCCACAAGTGTAACTTGATGTGGGAAGGTAGGTTTGGGATAGAGATAGGTTAATTAAAGGAGGTGACTCGTGCAATTATTTTTGCAAGAAATGAAAATAAGGTCATATATGGAGGCCATGGCAATGGCATGGACCACAAGGCCTTTTTGTCCAGTGGAACCAAAGCTGCTAATAAGGTTTAGATTGGAGAAAAGGGGTAGGACCCAGATTATGTAGTAAAGGGGCTGAGCCTGATAGTTTTGGGACCAATCTAAGAAGAGGCTGCTAAAAATGAGGTCCATTTGGGTCGTCCTAATTTGGATTGTTTCGTTTGGCATGGAGCAAAATTATGCACCATAGTATTAGTGAGCTCTATCCAATTCCATAATTTAGTACCAAATTTAAATATTTGTGGCATGTGGGGCTTCTAATGCTACCCTAAAAGTCATATGGAGGTACAAAGAGAGGATTGTGGATTTCTCTCTTAGAGGGGGTCCTAGACACTGAGCATTTCAGGACATATACCCTACTGCTGTGGAGTGTGAGCTGTGTAGCCACATGGTCACCAAAGTTTATATATATGTGTGTGTATGTGTGTGCATATGCATGTATGTGAGTTTGTGTTTGTGTTTGTGTTTGTGTGCACGTCACAGGCCCACACATATATATGCTATGCATGTATGTGACTTTATGTTTGTGTTTGTGTGGGCGCTATGTGTATATATATATAGAGAGAGAGAGAGAGAGAGCATGTGATCAATTATTAGTAAAGAGAGAATTGAACAAGTTGCCTATGGCAAGGGGAACCATATGGGCACGTGGCCATGTTTCCATGTGCATGTGACAGGTGACAAATTGAAAGGTAAAATTTTACAATTTGAACACTATTTTTTAAATAAAAAGAAGGGAAAAAAAAATCAGTGTGGTCAGTTAATACTAGTCTGACATATACAGAAAGAGTAACCATTTGATCAATAAAAAAACCAAGCAGGGATGGACTATTGGATTTGATACACATCCACTATCCAGAAGCTCTTTGACAATCTATGTTTTAGAGAGAGAGAGAGAGAGAGAGAGAGAAAATTACTATGCTTTCCAGTGATAAAAGAATTGGGCTTTTAAGGACCATACTATTCTTTATTTTCTTCCCAAGTCTTATAAACATGTGAGTGAAAATGGGCTACACTTACCCACCAGCTGTATCCAGGCCCAGACCAGCCCAATCATTAAAAAAGATGATGAAAGTGCAGCCCATCAAAATGGTGTAAAAGGAAGAGAAATGCAAAACATATTGAATTATGTAGTAGAGTCTCTATGTAGTTGTACCATATACCAATATTTAGTTCCATTCATATATATATATATATATATATATATATATATATATATATATATATAATTCCAATGGCATAATTCCAGTAACAGGTGTGGTTTCTATAGAACGTAGACACAAGGCATGGGGATCGATGTGTTATGACTTGCCATTCTTGGAAGGTTAAAGGCAAATTAACTTATTTCTTGTTGAATCATCGTTCACGTGAGTTCTGTTTTTCCGCCCATTGAATATTGAGGATCACAACACCCTTTTCGTTATATTGGCTCTTCCTTTGTATGAATTTAGGGCTTCAAATGAACTGATCAACTCCAACTCAAGTTTGTTCAGGTTCAACTCGTTCTTTTGTGAGATCAATTTGGACTCAACTTATTTAATAACGAAAGTTATTCGGGTTCCATTTAAGCTCGTGTTCAAAATTGATTTGACTTGTTCATGAACTTACTTTCATATACTTGTACAGGTTTATGCTTATGAACATGTTCACAATTTTATACGAACCCTATACGAGTCTATATTCACAAGTCAAGACTAATACTGTTTATCAGCTCATTTACTAAATAGGTCTAAAAATCAAGCTCAAGCCAAAATATCAATGATTCTCAAATCAATAGATGGCAGAGTTCTCTCTCTCTCTTTCTTTTTGGGTATTTTTGTTTGATCTTAGATAGTGTTAGAAGCTTTGATGCCCAATGTTCAGGAGAGGTACTCCGGTCCTCCCTTTCTCTTCTAATTTGTTCTTTGCTAGTCCTGCTTTTTCAAGTTTTACACTACTTGTTTTTGGACAAGTAAAAAGATCTCAAATCAATTTTGGTTTGTCTTTCATTGGACTTAATAGGCCCATGGCAACACATCCATGGGCTTTGGTCTTACCCATATACAAGTTTCTTTCTTAATTGTTGTAGCTGACAAATATGAAAAGTGAAATTTGAGTCAGACTTTTCTGCAAAAGGTTATACTTGAATGGGCTCGATTATCCATCTTGAGTGGCTTCTAGATCATCATTCATCAACAACCTATAATAACGGATAAGAACATAGGATGGTCAAGCTATGCAATTAACAATATCTTTTTTCTTTCTTTTCTCTTTTTTTCGTTACTAATGTTATATATTTGTTTCTTTTTTCTGTTTATTGTACCAAACATAGTCCAATAAGATTCAAAAAAATATATATATTTGTGAAGGTATTATAAAGTTGAATTAAGCTAGTTATAGTCGTGACTCTAGAAAATTAGCAAAAGGGTAATGCTACTCAGGCAAAATTTGTAGGTAGAAACATTTGCATTCATTAGATACATGTGGTGAGTATATGTGGTGGGATCTACCACATACATCTAATGGATGTAAATATTTCTGCCTAAGAATTCTACCTGAGTAACATTACCCTTAACAAAATTTTATAAATTTTGATTTTTAAGATAAAAATATAGTTAGATTCGATCATATCATGCTTGATATAAGACGTTATATTTGACAAGTCAAGATCATATGCAGTACAACTAATGTTGTATTATTTTAGACGGCACATGTCATTTCATTGTTTCGCAAAGTAAGTATGTTAAGTTAAAATTTTCTATATTTGAGAAGAGATAACAAGTACAGACAAAATATATAATATAGGATTGATCGGGACAATTGAAATATCAGTACTCTTTGGAGCCTTATCTTAATATTTTTGAAAATGTAATTAAAATTAAAGGGTGGGAAGGTAATTATTTAAGTCTGAAACTCACGGAATTAAGAAGACATTTAATCTCCATCAATCCAAGCCATCCTGTGATAGCTTTATCCGGGTGGGGGACAATCTAATCCGGGACAAAATTGATTGCATGTGAACAAGTTGTTGGACTAGGACTAGATAGAAATAGAACTAGAACTTGAACCAGTTTCGTGAGCATTTAGAAAATTTAGCGTGCTCCTAAATCCCTGTACACAAACATCTTTTTCAATCGAGACATTCTAATCACAATAATCAAACCACGTGGCACTTTACCGCTAACAACCAATAGTATTAAAGGACAAAAAGGACTCTAAAGTCTATCATTGCATAGACTTCGAGACCCAAAACCGCGTGAGATCACAGACTCTGGACCTCTCTTGTACTTCTTTTTGTATTGTAGTATTCATTAATCAACACTACAATACTATAATACTATTATTTCAAAACTTTATAATACCAGTAGTATTGCATCATCAATTTAATTTAATTTAATTTAATTTAATTGGTGTATATGTAATGTAATTAATCGGGATTGGAATTAATTATGTTACACTTTAATTTAATTACATTGCACATGTGTACGGTGTACCAACGCATTACATAACAAAAACTCGTACAATGGAGGAATCAGATTTCACGTACTATACATATATGTATATTTATATATGAATAATATCATAATAATAAAATTAGGATCTCCCCCATCGCAAAAGTAATTGCAATTTATTTTTTCACCGTTGTATATTTGATTTAAGAGTTACATTTTCTATGTAATTGTACAAGAAAGAAGAGTAGGGGTTGGGGGGTGGATGGGTGTAGGCCCCACGGCTCCCTATCGAGAAGATTCTGCTTTCTTATGTTGATGGGACCCACGCGGATAAAAAAAAAAGTTGGCAACCTATGATTTTCTCAGGTTCCCCCGACAAGTATTAGCCGTTAGGACCCCACTATATATATATATGTGTGTATATATATAGGGTCTGACAAAGACTTCTTATATACACATATCTATATTGTTCGATGGCTCCACGTGATCCGATTCAGTACGAATCTAAATATATTCGAGGTTGATGTTAATTTATTAATTTTGTATGAAATTTGTTTTTATGTGTAACTTTTTTAACACAGGAGTATTTTTGAAAAATCAAATATTAGTATATATTATAGGCTCTAGTCGTATATATATCGGTTTGATTTGATTTTGGTGATATAATTTGATTTTGGTGATACTGCAATGTGATGGAATTTGAAATTGCTATTAAACCTACCAAATAAGACACATTTACATCAGATGGATAAATGAAGTATTTCACTTCTACAATCATACACTAGTGTTCTTATTTTTATGCACCATAGATGTCAAATGCATTCTCATACTTTGAAGTTAACTAGGAAATTATGAAAAAAATTAAATGTAATCTTTCTAACTAGCCGGGTAAATTTCTATTTGACCATATTAGGATTGATAATTATTTGTTATATGAAGGGTAGGATCTCTCTTTGTTTTTTTTGTTAATTTCAAATTTTACAAAAAAGATTACACTATTATTTACATTGTGCGCATGTGAAATGACCTTGAAGTATTCTAAACTTAGTTGCTATGTAATATTTGAAGTTGAATTTTCCTTTTGGATGCGATTAGATGAGGCCTAAATGGACTCCAACCAAGTGACTTTTTCTTTATATGTAAGAATTTATATACCACAATACTGATACTCTACTTTGGGTGACTGGATAAGATAAAAGTGGTTTAAGGTTTAAGTTGAACCTATCTCCTAAGATATATTATACCAATATTGACATTATTGGTATATAATGATTGAATTATATATATATATATATATATATATATATAATTCAATCATTATATACCAATAATGTCAATATTGGTGTTTTAGGTATATATATATATAATGAATGGTTTATAGATAAGAAGGTCGTGCGTAGACATGAGAATGACTTGTACACAATCTCACAACATCCAAATCAAGTGAGAGGGGTTTTAAGGTAGCAGTAGATTAATTGCGCTAATTATTTTGCCAACTAATTAAATCACAGGTTTACTGCAGGTGTACGTCTAATGGAGGACAAGGAGGCATCGCCGCTACGACATGGTGGGGTTTACGCTTAAAATGGAGGATAAGACTCCCGCACAATATTATTCATCATGGACTTATATATATACTGCTCATGATCCTTCACAATATATATATATATATATATATATATATATATATATATATAGTGAATGTGATGGCAATTGATCAGAGCATTTTAAAGGAGAGTAAAGGATAAAGAATTTTAAATTGAAAAAGTAATGCATGTGATTCCTTGTCAAAATTAAACTGGAAATACAGAGCATAATTAAATTGAGGCATTCTCATTTCTCTCACATAATTGGAGCGTGATATTTGCCCTGCGCATTACAATATAAATTAACATTAAGAATGCTTAGTGGGAACTATCTTTGTCTTCTCTTAGATCATATGAAACGTGTCGTGAACCATTTCTCAATTTTTACATTAAATAATACAGATTATACATACAGAGGGCTGGGCCCAACTAATATTATTAAAATAAATTTAAAAATATATAAATAAACTATAGTATATCGAAGTTTTTTTTATATATTTTTTAATATAAAAAAAACCAAGATAAAGATCGTTTATAAACAAAAATGATTTCATAACTTATTGCAAGAAAAATCTCATTTCACCATATATATGTGCTCTAGTGCTATTTATTCTCCTCCCAAAATGAAAGTAAATAATTTAAGTTTCATCAAAAATCATTGTGTGAGTTGTTTGTTGAGATAAAAAAAAATATACGTATAAATAAATTTGAGAAGGTAAAGTGTAAATGATTTTAAATTAAAATTATTTAAGTTATGTTTGAGAGCACCAATTTCAAAATACAATTTCAAATAGAAATAAATTAAATAAAATTTTGAATTATATTTCCTCTCATTTCAGTTCTAAAGTTCCAGCGCTTCCAAAGGTCATATTGGAGTATTGTAAATAAATAAATAAAAACCAAAAGAGGTCTTGATAGCTTACTCATTTTGAAATACATTCATCGTGTTTAGCATATATAATATAAGGGAGGTGATATTTGCACTCCTTTTTTCTACAATTAGACTCCACCTATATTTTTCTTTTAAAGAAAATAACAAGATAATTCATAAACTAATTAATACATCATCACTTATTTTATAATACCACAACTATCCTTTATACTATCAAGTTAAACTCTTTTTTACCTTATTTAGTTTCTTTATTTTGTTTTTTTTTTATCCTATCAAAAGAAATATTTTTTTTTTACCTTTTTTACTTTCTTTAGTACTTTTTTTTGTTTTGTCAAAATGGATAATTTATTCAATAAAAATATTTTTTTTTTTGCTTCTTCCAATAGAGATAATTTATTTTTTTGAACCTATCAAATAATTTATTGAATAACACTATTTTTTTTTGTGGTATTCTCAATGTAGATCGTTTATTTAACAAAAATAATTTTTTTTGGATCCTGTTAAGAGAAAATTTATTCAACAATGATAACTATTTTTGGGTACTTTTTAATTTTTAATTCCTATCAAAAGAAATAATTTATTTAACAGAGATATTTTTTTTTATCTAATGCCAAAAGATATAATTTCTTTAGCATATATATACATCTATATATATTTTGGTCTTGTCAAAAGAAATAATTTATTCAATATAGATGACTTTTATTGGGTCTTGTAAAAAGAGAGATTTTTTTTTTATTAATTTTTTTCGAGTATTTTTTTTGATCCTATAAAAAAAATCAAAAATATTAAAAATAAGAGACAAATAAGATGTCTGAAAGAATAATTTAATATTTTTAAAAAAATTATTTATTTACATTTGAATTAAAGGTTAGAAGTAACATTTTTCTTAAGATGAGAATACAAGCTTAAAAAAGAAGAGACGAATGTGGCCTTTCATAATATAGTAATAAAGATTGTGAAGGGGCACAAAAGAAATTGGAAGGTGTCAGCTCATATAAATCGGTGTGATGCTTGCAAATGCCGCTTCTTCATTCGGTACGCATGCAGGTTAAAAAGGACAAAAGTTCTAAATCAAAAAAAAGATGGCTACGTCTTAGATGTGACTTCAACACTAGCCTCATATATATATATATATATATATATATATATATATATATATATATATATTTAATTGGTCAAAAATAAGATATATACTGTAAATGTTAACAAGATTAGGTCTCAAGTCTTAACACTGCATTAGGAGAGCTAAACCCTTTTATTGAATATATATCCTCCTAAAATGGAATGATTCGGAAAGAAACAATAAGAGATATCTTAAAATTATTTTTTTTATTCTTAATTTTTATAACAGTTAAAATCTTCTTGTAGCCTTAATTACCACATGCATATACTAATATTAGTATTTTGGAATTTCCATTTTCTCATGAAAAATGTTGTGATGATGGCACCCTTGGGGGGTTGGATAGCTCATGCCCCATCACAACGTTACTTTTTGCTTTTTTCGTGGTGAAGAAATGGCAATTTTTATTTTTATTTTTATAATAGCTGACCAAATAAAACCTTAATTCTTTATAATATATTTTTTAATCACCTTTCCATCATAGCTAATAACTGTTTTTAACTTTAACTTACCAACTGACCAACAAGATAAAGAACATAAATATACACAGTTGTATTCATATATATATATATATATATATGATGAGCCCACAGCCTCACAGTAATACGTGTCCAACCTAAGATGGATTATGGAATCATTGATGAAGTGTGAAAATACAATTTTGGCTTCAATAAATAAAAAATGAAAAATTTTAATTTTCCCTCTCAAAAGATCGGAGTGGGTCTTGAATTAGTCAAACGGAAGCCCTATTCTTTCTTTGAAGGACGACTTTGTTGTTCCAAGGGGTCCTATCACCATCTTTCTTTTGCCCAGTATATGGGTGGGAAAGTTTGGTTCACCAGCTTTCTTTTTCTGACTAATGTATCTAGCCAGAATACATTGGATATTATCTTATCTTATATACATAATACATGTATACATACATGAACATTTATATATATATATATATATATATATATATATATTGAGAGAGAGAGAGAGAGAGACGGCATGTTCAAATTTTGAAAAGGGTGAAGAATTCTATCGTGTACCACGAGCGACAAGCATGGAGTGCACATGCAGGCATTTCTTGAGTCAAAAATGGTGGTGGCTATCACATTTTAGTCAATTATCAATATTTAACGTTTATACATTGAATGTTCCTACATATTTATCAATATTGTTATACCTTTAATAAATTTCTAAAAAGAAATGGATCTACAAATAGGTATAATAAAGATTACTTTGATCAAATATTCAGTTGTGATCCATACAAAATTTCGCAAAGTGACTATTGAATCTCAAATTCCCACCAGTGACACGAATATTTAAACCTTAAATCATTGAACCAAACAATGACTCATACAATGAAATTACTTTTAAATTTGGAAAAGGTTACTCTTCAACAAATTCCCTTTTAAAACTATGTAAATTGGCACATTAATTGCAATTTTGAATGCAACAAAAAAAATTTTGATCTCACTCAATTTGTTTTGATGTCAAATGCTTTTCAATTTTTTTTTTTTAGATTTTTACTTTGTAAAGTTTAAAATGACTTATTTATTTTATCTTTAACTCAATTTTAAATATACTTAAAAAGTTGAAACTCACAAGTTTAAATAAATATAGATATAGGGGTTTGGCTAACTTCACTCCTTTATAGGAGGACAAGTCTCTCCTCAATTTTTAACGGACAAATATGCTTTTTTTACAATATTGTAACCATATAATAATGAACGTTATATTAGTCTAATTCATAATTTTACAAAATTTGTCCATTTTTTTATCAACACCACTCCAAAAGCAACACCGATGGAACCACAACCACCACCATAATCAGCGGCGCTGCTACCACCAAATCGATGAAGCCGCCACCACCATTTCCACCCCCATAACTACGACCATCTACACCTCCACAACCACCACCACCACCATCTCCATCCCCACTAACATTGACACTGCTAAATATGTTCTGGCGATTGAACCGTCACTGACACCACCACACTCGATGGCGCCACCATCACTATGCCCACACCCACAACAATTTGGAGAGCCACAACTATCACTTCCCGTGCCCCCCCCCCCCCCCCCCCCCCCCCCCCCCCCAACCATCATACTCATTGTGCAATCGCCAGAAATTCACTAGGCAATGGAATTAAAAGAAAACGTGATAGATAGGGAGAACGTGAGCTTAGTTATTTGTTGTTTAAAATTACATAAATATCTATAATTTTTATGAGTCGACATATTTTAATGGGACTATTGTTGTCCAATAAAAATTGAGGAGAAGCTTATCCTCTTCATGGAAGAGGGGATCCTAGCTTTTCCTGGACTATAAATATATATGTTAATACATATACGCAAGATGTGTATACTTGTGTCTATACATATATACGCCTAATGTACGGTACATAGTTCTGTTTTGAAATGCCGAATGAGATTTTTAAAAGAATGTATCCATGTTCGAGACTTCCCAACTCTCTCTTACATACATAGAATAAGGAATTTGACATACAATAAACTCTAAACACAACATGACGGAAAAAGCATAATAACATTGTTCATCGAGAAGCAAAAATTTAAGCAGAGAGAACAAAAATTCTCTCGCATTTCCAAGCAAAAAGTTAAGCAATCTTACCTAATTCCATTTTTAATTTATTTAACACTCATGTAACATAAACAATTCATTCAAGTCAATTTACCTCGAGTCACATATGTCAATATCTTGGAACACTGTTCAGACATAACCCCTAATCATGTCTATTTAAATAATGGCAGCTCAAATTTTGTTGTCATTGCACAAAATTGTACCTCAATTTCATATATTTTCATATTGTATTTGGAGTGTCAGGGCTGGTACCATTTTCATTGTTGTAAAAGTCACCACTCAAATTGTTTCTCAATTGTTTAAAAGCAATTTTATTTTAACAATTTGGATTTAAATGTGTTTAGTGATCATTAGAAATACTTTTAATAGTTATCCATTTTAGCTCAGTAAAGTTTTTAAAACTAAGTTCGCAGTAGAAGTTTTATATATTAGGTAACTATTTCTCCTTAAACAATTTAATCTCTTTTATTGTCTTAAAGACAATTTCATTCCTTTTTTTCTATAAAGTTGTTATTATAAAATATAGTAATTAACATTCTATTAAAGGGTATTATTATAAAATTAGTAATATAAGTATTTTAAAAAATACTATTACCAAAAATATTAAAAATAAAAAAGTATTTTATACAATGTATTACCAAATACTTACAGTTTTTTTACCAACAATTGTTGAGGAGCGTTTTTTCACTCTAACAGAAACCCCAAACCGACTTAGATAGTATGAATTACATCATGACACTTTCTAACAACTCAGTTGCAATCGTAGAGTAATTATTACTAATTAGGAAGTACGGATACTTCAAAAAACCTCTCATGGTAGTATCGGACACTTATCCGATACAAATCCGGTCGATTACGTGTTCAATACTCTGAAAAAGTATTCTATTTTTTAAAATTATTTTTGAATGTCGAATACGTCTGGAATATGTAATGATATGTTTTAGGATACGCGAAAATACATATTGGATATATCTGGTACAATACTTTTCGGAACAAATTTATAATTTTTTGTTCTATAAAGTGGGGTTGATATTATAATATTAAAAACTTTATAAGTTAGAAAATAAGGGTCATTTTATAATAAAATAAATATATTTTTAAAACTCCAAACAAGTGAATCATTGTAAAGAATATTAGAAAATATAGGGTATTTTTAGATTTTAATTTCTTATATTTTATATAATTGTTTTAAGTATATTTATTATATGGTTGAAAAATAAAACTTAATATTTTATGTATAATATTATATTTTTATTTATTTATTTATTTGACGTATCATTGTCGTGTTCGTATCTTATTTTTTTAAAAAAAAATTGTATCACCGTATTTGTATCATATCGTACTCATATTTTGTGTTTGTGCCTATGCTTCCTTGATCCCTAATGGTTCTTAAATTGTAAAAGTAATTTAATATAATTTGGATTTTTTTATATAGAATAATGCAATATATTTACACCACCCATTATACAAAGAGGCACTGGTATATAGATATCCTCTTGAAATGTTATTCATGAAGAATATTTTTCGAATTACAGCATAACCTTTCCAAAAAACATAAAATATAATTTTATATATATATTTGTCACTGTATGTGAGTTGTCTTTACTCCCGCGTTTGGCGGTGAGTTATAATTTTTCCCTCCGCTAGGTGTGTGCATAAAGCCATGGAGTGTGTGCATAAATGACTGACCAACCAAACTCCTGAGTCACATAGAGATAGGCATAAGGACATAGGATTTAGAGTTTGGCCATTGTAGACTCTTTGGCCGTTTCTGCTTTTGTCCAACCTCCTGTGAGAAAACAGCGCAAGTGAGGTAAATAAAGCAAAACAGTGCTGCCAAGTATTAGTCCTTAAAAAGGCCCAAAACAACACACCTCTAAAACACCCACATACATGATACATCCTCTGTCTCTCTCTCTCTCTCTCTCTCCATATCCATTGGTGAAGTGAAGCATGGACAATCAACGCAGTTCTCTTCTTAGTTGGGCTTACTACTGCCAAGGAAAGGTAGAATATATGTATATATTTATATATGTGTATGTGTGTGTAATGAATTATATATGTGTTTTCTTGTTCTTGTGCTTAGATATACAAAATGGGGTTTCATTAGTTTGCAAATTGGGAGGTAATTGATAATGGGTATTTGTGTATATATGTTGGTTGCTACAGAGTAATGAGAGTATGGAGGAGCTAAGGCAATTACTGTTGCTGACAACTCTGGAATTAGAGACGACAAGGCTAAGAGGTCAAGAGGAGCTGAAAATGAGAGATGATGAATTGATCCATCTGAAAGATCTTCTCAGCAAAGCCATCAGAGAAAGAGACGAGGCCCAAGAGAAATGCCAAAGACTGGTCTTTGAGAAACTCTTACTCCAACAACAACATCAGCTACAACAACAGTACCAACAAACAGCTCCAATTTCTGGAATTTCAAGCATTGAGGATGAACCCAGAAGGGGATTAGACTCCAACAATGGGTTTTCTTCTTCAGATTGCGAAGAAAGCATCGTTTCTTCCCCGGTCATCGACCCAATTCCACCACCAGTACAGGTACAAACACAGGCAGCAACAGTGCCAATTGTGGGTGAGAAGGCACTGCCAGAAAAGGGGAAGCTTTTGCAAGCAGTGATGAAAGCAGGGCCACTACTTCAGACACTCCTTCTGGCAGGACCTCTTCCTCAGTGGCGTCACCCACCACCACCACTTGACTCTTATCAGATCCCACCACCACCAGTGGCCATTCCATCACTACCATCACCAACCCAACTCCTCCACCAAGACTGTTTACTCAATATTAGTGCTGCTGCTTGTAACAACAACAACTCTGACAACTGTGGTACACTCAATAGGAAAAGGGGTCTCTGTGAAGTCTCTGAATCTCCCACAGAGAACAAGTACCAAAGACTTGTTCTCCAATGACTGTCACTCACTATTAAGGGCAATTTACACACATAGTTACTAGTATATCTACCATTTTATAGTACTAATTAAGGTTAGTGAGGATGAGATTGCAAGTTGAGTATGAAATGATCTAGCATTTGTACAGAGAGGTTTGTTTTTTTTTTTTTTAAAAAGAAGGATCCTAAGTTAACTCAGTGGAGAGAGAGAGAGAGAGAGAGGGAAAAAAAGAAAAAGAAAAGAAAAGAAAAGAAAGAGCTTGTTTTGGGCTTTCTTTTTCCGGTGTTTGGGTAGAGATTTTTGTTCTCCATTTTCTTCGCACATCATTTTCCATCTGGGACGTGAAAAAGGGTTTCACTTCCCCAAGGTAATTGTGGGATGTAACATGTAATTATTGATGATAATTGTGTTTGTGAAGTTGTGTGTGTGTGTGTGAGAGAGATAGAGAGAGAGAAAGCACATCAAAACTTTAAGAGAGAGAGAGAGACGGGGGAGTATCGTAGTGTGAACTGTGGAGTTGTTGAAAATGGGAGGTGGGTATGGCCAACAACCAAAGGCCCGAGAGGCCTACTTTGTCGGGTTGAGTGGATCCCACGAATCCGAATCAGGATCTATTTCTATTGTGATGTTTGATTTTGTTAATCTGATCTCATGTTTTCCAAATGATTTTCGATTATGTTAATCTTATCTCATGTTTTCCAAATGATTTCTCTCTCTCTCTCTCTCTCTCTCTCTCTCTCATTCAATTTGCCTCCTTTGTAGTTAGTATCTATCTGCCTCCACTCCTTTATTTAAAGTAATTTACTTGTGCACTTCCAAACAATGAATCATTGTGTCAATTCACAATAAAAAAATAAAAATAAAAAACATTAATCATTTGACATGAAATTAGAGACTACCAACTCAATCATGTAATCTCCACCAAAATTATGACATCCAAAATCCTCTCCATTGCACTATACTATGTACCGGCGGGTGAATCCAGCACTGTTAGTCGGGTTATTTTCATCCACTAGCTTAGCGCAATAACTTTGCCAAGCAAAGTCGGTTGGAGCTTTAGGCGACTTAACATTTATTTATTAAGTCTCTAAAATTTTTTTTATTTTATTTTTTTATATTTAGGCCTCAACCAATTAAAATAGGGTTATATACTTTAATTCTATCTTATTTTCAACCTCAACCAATTACAGTAGGATTCTATAATTTAATTCATCTTATTTTCATTTAATAAGTGATATTGAAACCTGGTAAAACTTTTCATCTACTCTTAGATTTTTTCTATTAAACTCCTATTTTTAATTTTTTTTATTGTTATCTCTTGCGTTTTTCTTTCTATTATCCTTCTAGGGTATATTAATATTAGTACAGTCTCTCTATGAACTTGTGTCTCACTTCATCTTATATATATTTATTATAATGATTACATTATTTTTGATAACTAGATTTAATTTTTTAATGTTTATTAGGAATAGAATGACCATTCCATAAGTTGAGTAGTGGAATAAATTTTCATTCTTTTCATTCCAAATGATTAACGCAGAATGGTCATTCTCACTTTAGTTTTTCTTATCAAGAATGGATCCAAAAAGGTAATATTGGCATTCCATTATTGCATACCAAACGCAACATTAGACTCTTCTGTATTTGTTTCATTACCAACAAGAAAGTACTTGTTTTCTATTTGGGTTCAATAACTTGATGGAGAGTTACAAAATCGTAGTAAAAGTGATGAAGAATTTGTTAGAGCATTGAACAAGATTTTTATAACAGGTTTTATTGTTCTTTAACTTAATTTATTTTTTACTTTTATTATTATTTTTTATCATAGAAATTGTGTATTTAGTTTGTGGCCATTTTTGTTTATATTAGTGATTATGTCTAATAGAAAATATGAATCATTATATGAAAAACTTTAAAAACTAGTATAATAAATAAAATAATTCAATCTAAAAAAAGAGCCCTGATAAATTTGTTATAAGTAATAATCAAAGTGTAACAAAAAAAATTAAATAAAAATTCAACAATAAACAATCAAGTCATCTAAGTAGTAATTTTACATTTCAAAAAATAAGAAGAATGATTTTTAAATAAAAATTATTAACTATTACTTGATATTAATATTTTAAACATAAAATCACTTTTTTTTTATTTTTCGCCTAAACCACAAATTCTATTAAGCGGCACCGGTTGTCAAGCTCATCCCCTTCCAACCCCATCTAAGCTGTTATATGAAAATCATCACATGAGAGAGAGAGAGAGAGAGAGACTCTTCAAGCAGTCCCGAGTCTATCACGACTCACGATCAGTCTTTAGGGTAGGTTTGATGGCACCGAAGAAAAGTTTGTTATAAAACCAGTTTGAGGTGGAGAAAATGGACTCTTAAATATTCCCTATCTATTAACCCAAACGACACCCGTATCCTTCTTCTTCTCTTCTTTTATTTTCTTTACTTTTTTTCTGTTTTTTTTTTTACAAAGAACTCTCGCAATATTCTTGAAAGAATTGAAATTTCTTTAAGAGAAGATATACCACATTAATCACATAATTCTTATGAAGCAAATTCTTTTTTAATTCACGAATTCAATTTTGTCAAATCAATTTATAAATCCTCAAACTCATAATAATTTCTCATTCATTGAATTACAAACATCTATATGTAACACTTATTATATATGAAAATTATCAAAATGTAACTGATATTGAATAAAAACGGTTAGAATTTGTAGAATTAATATTAAACCTAAGAAAGATTAACAAATTCTTGTCATATTTGTCCACTTTGTATTGATCATTTTTGTTTCATTATTTACTTGATAAATGTTTAAATCTAAAAGATATTTAAATCAGTTCTTTATAAGAATATATAGTATGAACATATTAAATGTGTGTATACACACATATTTGCAAGCAAATTATATAAATACTTTTTAGTTTTATTTTCTTATTTTAAAATTCATGTACGCAAATTAAAATAATATCTCTTTAAGACATAGAATAAATATATAGATTTTTCAGGTCGCATTTCTTTAAAAAATAATAAATATAATATTATTTTAATTATTGCTAATATTATATAGGGTTAAGTGCATAAAACACTCCTCGATATTCAACCAACCCTCTGTAGTTTCAAAATTGTTCAAATAAGGACAAGTGGTTAATTTTTCGGTACCAAAAATAAAAAATGACAAAAATACCCTTATGGTATGAAAAAAAATTAAAAACAAAACACAATCCTCTCTCTCCTCATTCAACAGCTCTCTCTCTCTTCTCGTTCTCTCTCTCCACGATTTCACTCTCTCTCAACAATTTTGTTGTTGCCTTGCTATTTATTTCTTCATTAATCGTAGTAAATTGGGGCATTTGTTGTGAATTGATGGATAGATGCATTAATGTGATTGAAGTAATGTATGATTTGGGTGGATTAATGATGGTTTGAGGTTGATTTTGGTGGGGGCAAAACAATACAAGGGTGTGTAACACTGTGTGTATATATAACAATGTATGTATATGTGTGTGTATATATAACAGTGTATAATTGATGATATAACAGTGTCTATAACAATGTGTGTGTGTGTGTGTGTGTATATATATAACAAAAGGGTGTACGTATATATAAGATGATATAACAATGTGTATGTGTGTGTATATGATGATATATAACAGTATGTGTGTGTGTGTATATATGAAATTGTTTGTATGATTTGGGTTCTCTCATTTTCGATTTTCTCTCATCCATTTTTCTTCTTATAACAGTATGTGTATATATGAAATTGTTTTGGTTGGTTTAATTCATAGAAGTTTTATTTTATTTCCTTAATAGTCTTTTTGAAAGGTTATTTGTTTAGTAAATATAGTTTTCTAATTAATTTTATGGTTATAGTTATGGTAGATAAGAGAGAGCCAAACAAGGTCTTAACTAGAGGGGTAATTTTAGAATTTTAAAAGAAATTTAAGTCAGCCGATCAACGATCGTATTTAAATGAAATCTAGTCAAAGGGGGATATTTGTACGTCGAATATAACTAGTGGGGGATGATATGAGCATACTAAATTGGAAGGGTGTTTTTTGCACATTTTTTAATATAGCGAGAGTATTTATACACTTAACCCTATTATATAGTAAGATAGAAGAAATATGATTATTGGATAATTACCACTCACATCCCCCAGTTTAAGCAATATCGAGACTATACCTCTTATGGTTTCAATATTTTCGAGTACATCCTTTGTTACTAAGATTATTTAGCGACGTCTGCCAGGTTTATTAACTTTTTTTTGTTCGTGATTTTATGATTTTATCCATGATTATTGTATTAAATTTAATTCATAAAAGTTTGTGATAAAGAAAAAAATGATCATTTCTACACTTTTCTGTTGTTAACGTCAACAAAGTCAGTTTGTGTACTGATGTCACAGTAGCGGAGGGGAGGAGAGGGGAAAAATCGATTCGTGAACCCACAATTTAGGAGGTGTAATTAAGAATAATAAAACTTGAGGGGATCTAATTGAAATATTGTCTAACTTGAGGAAGTGTAAGTGATAATTGTCCAAAATTATTTAGCATATGTACAAATATTAAAAACATTTTATACATACACTCACAAACAAATATAATAGCATATAAAGTGTACAAGCGCCTTTTCCGTTTCATGTGACTTAGGATAGCATTAGGCCATATGCCTTGGTGATCGTTTGGTATTTTCAGTTAACCCCATCATTTTTCAATATATATATTTTAATAACCACATTTCTTGACGGATGATGAGTGTGAATAACAATAGAAAATACTCAGGCGCCTTGTGGCTGCGTGTGACCAAATGACAACTTGCATAATGGAAAATTTGCTCTAAAGCCCAATACATTTTTTTTTTTTTTTTCGAATCATACATATAAATTACCCAGCATCTCGGAAGATTCAAAAATCTTACTTCAATTTTGGCAATTAGGTTTCATTTACTTAAATGAATCTAGAACAATGGGATTGGTGTGGCAATTTATACCTGGGAGCCCTATACGGTTTGGACTGAAACAAACTTGGGAGAAGAAATCACAGGCAAGAGATATTATATATATATATATATATATATATATATATATATATATTCAATCAGAAACTTTCTGCAACTAAGTAGAATGCTACACGAGAAGGATTTCAATTAGCTCCCTCTTCTACTAACTAATTCACAAGTATCTATCTAGATGATTTGCATATCAGTTTGTGTTCATATTTTGCACATAATGTTCAAGTCAATCTAATATATAATTTAGACATGCAAAGTGTATCATGAAACGGTCAATTAACCCATGTTACCTTTAAATTTCATGCCACAAAACATATCCCTTTAGTGAGTTGAGTAATGCCAAATTAAAATTGACTAAAAATTTCCACGTGCAATGGATTGGTGAAGTAGAATTCTAGGCGGAACAATGTTAGGGGTTAAGCCCAAAGGCCAAGCCATCGGTGGCCCACACGGCAGTTTAATCTTCCATGGCTGCATTACCGAATATCCCCATAATTCAAAAGACCAGATACATTCCAGTCATGCTCAGAATAGAAATCGTCGCAATCATTAGTCTCTACTCTCTCTCCACTTTCTAGCTCAAGACAGACTGGACACAAACTCTATGGACAGCGAATCTGAACATGCGTGGCTGTTTAATTGGAGTCACCCCACAATTGACCAATTGTCATTTTACACGGGGCTGGCTCGTCAAAGGATGGAACCAACAAATTGTAAATCTAAGATATCTACAATACAATGATTTATACATGGAAGCAGAAAAACACTTCATTTTTGTTTAAAGAGTGTTATGGAAATGGCAGAAATGCAAGGTACCAACAATGCAGGAACCCAATAAGCAGTAAGGTCCCTCCTGATAATATTTCAGAGAAAATTGGTTGCAGCAAATGGCAACAGGAGTATCACTAGGCATACTTACATTTTTTTAACTTTCACCGACGCTGTATTGGCCTTACCTGTCTAATACGAGGCAAGGAACCCTTGGGCAAATGTCAATTGAGCGTTGCTGTGAATCCCTTGGCCAATAAAACAGCTGCCAGGTTAAACACATTATGATTAGAAATGCCACTGCATTAACATGTAAATGTCATGGTTATGTAAACAAAGCTGCGAAGAAAATTTTAAACTCCCAAGAGTTAATGAACCACACAAAAGTTATCCATGATATGGTAGAAGATGATCAAATGATCTTTTGAGCCATCAACTTCTTGCTGTTGCTTGGGATGGTGAAAAAACTTTTGGAACAAATCATATCTCAAAATAGGCTCATCAAGTGGTCTATCCTGCACCAATCCACAGGTACTCCTTGTGCACATTTTCTATTTTTTTCTCAGAACTCATGCTATGGGTTTGACATTCCAATGCAAAAATCCAGAGATATCTACTCACATTTTCTCTTGACAAGCTGTTGATTTTACAACGAAAATCACAGCTTATAAAAAGGGATACATGATGGAAACTTTGCTCCCTCAATCATCTTCATTTTCAACTCGATTATCCCGTTGATTATGTTTTTGAGCATTATACATCTCAGCAACCTAATGGAGAGAACCAAATAAAGAGTTCAGAAAAACAAGAACTAACATAAAAACAGTGAATAGTCAGATAGTTAAATAAAAGAAAAAAATAAACAGTTGTAACTATTCTTCACCATCTCAGATGACGAGGCTTGCTCTGGACTCTTGTCTTCTCGAACACGGAGCAGACGTGGAAATCGGAGAGAAATTCCCTTTTACAAGAATACAAGAAATGACATGAAGAAAATGGTAGCAGATAATATTCATTCTATAAACAACAAATGGCCTGCACTCTTCTCGTGTACTAACAAATTTGCATGTACTAACGATATGGCATGTGTACTAACAAATTTGCATGTACTAACGATATGGCATGTACGACGTAGAAGTGGAGCAAATGCACAAACATACACATATCCAAACACACAAACCCTCCCACCCCAACCTACACCCACACACAGATAGCCCTAAGATTAAGGATATGGCCTAACAGCTGAAAAGCAAAGGGGGAATCAGTAGCCAACCCCAAGTGATTAGGCCCAGTTGCTCGAGTGCGTGCAAACGCACCCTTGCATGTAATAGAAAATGATTAAAACCCTCAAGTATAAAACGATGTCCATATCAACCTTATCAGGATCCACAACACCAATTGCAGCACGATGAACAGGGCTAATAGTCAAGTCTGCAGCTTTCACCTCCCACACCTGAAAGAGAATAACTCATGATGCATAAAGATATGGAGTTAACTTTCTTTATCAAACTTGGATAATGCTGCTGGTAAACTAAAATTATCCCCCACCAACAAAAAAAAATAAAAAATTACAGATGTAATAAATTTAAAGGTGACTGATCCAACTAAACAAAGCATGAGCATTGTAGAACTTCCAAGAACAAGATTTCAGACAATTAGTGCCAATTGTGCAGTCTAGAAGTGTAAAATAGGTTCACTTCTCGGTTCTCCCACAATTTTCCTATTAGTAAAAAATAAAATAAAATAAAATTTGTGCATGTGTAAAGAACCTCAAAATCCCTGTCAGTAAGAAAAGAGGCCAAAAACACAGCTTTATTCAAGGCCAAAGAGAGTAATAATAGTAGTAAAGGTAAATCAATGAAACATTAGTTTTCCGTATGCACAATGGTCAAGTACAGAGAATGCTAACTTAAAATTTAACGACTCGCGCTAAGACTCTACTTAGAAATAAAAAGAAAAAGTTCAATGTTCAACTAAGAGATTTTTCTAGTTACACGACATATTTAATCTGTGACAACTCTATCAAACAAAATGATAGATAAACTAGATAAGAAAAAAACTGCAGATTACACTAAGTAAATTCAAAAGTTATAAGAAATGGGGAGAGACAATAAAAGAAACTGGGGTACAGCCAAAAAGGACAAGAAAATTATAATTAATTACCTCGGTAGGTTCAAACCAGACATCTGGATTGATTGTCTCTGCATACCGGTAGTACGACTGACACACATGAATGTTAGAATTAGTGTGTAAACTAATGCGAACCCAACATATAGACAATGCATCAACGGTTCGATTAGAATGGAAGTGAAAGCAACACAACCTTTGGATTGGGAATCACTTTAGAACGAAGACTGCCAGAACGCTCTTCAAGCATAGCTTCAGAAAATCCGGTGCCTATTCAACATCACCCAAAATTTCCACGATGAGTAAACATCGGGGGATATTCGTAGGTAAGAGAGATTATAACCTCTCTCTCAAGATAATATAAATAGCTTACCAATTTTACAAATGCTCTGATATTCATCATTATCGCTATCATAACAAGCAAGGAGAAAGGCACCATATACACCTACGAGAGACAATATGACACCATCAGCGCAATTCATATTTGAGATAACAAAGGATTAGTGATTATTAAGAAGGATAGCATGAATTATACATTAATTGGAGAACATAAATCAATCACATTCAATTGACAGTCAAACAAAAAACTGCATTTAGTTTGCTATAATCAGAGGGTTGTATATATTGAGAACCAGTGTCACTTGGCTCAGCTGAAGAGTACTATAAGGAGATGATTACCAACACGTTTCCCCCGGCCATGAAAAGCAGCAATGGGTACTAAATCTAGCGAGTCACCAATACTGCAGCAACCAGTAAAACAGGTAGTAGTTTGTTAAGCTTAATAAGAAACTATATCAAAAGGCAGAATTAATACCACTTCCCTCAATTGCCCCACAGCAGAGGGGTAGGGGGAATTACCACTTTACCTCTCCATGTAATCTTTCTTCAATTTTAGCCAGTTATTTGACCGTTTTGAAGGCTCATATGTAGCATCTCTATTCAATGTTTTAATGATCAAACCCTCACAACTGCAAAATTAGATGAACTGCTGATGAAATGATAATAGCATGACGAAGAAAATTACAAAGCAACACTTCAGTAATTCATTAAAAGAATAGTTCCACTGAACCACTGCTGAGAGCTTACAAAAAACAGCTGCAGGATCACTACTGAGGGACCATATAAACCATATAATTGCATAAAGCTCAAAACATGTTAAACCAAAAACAAAATGCTTGTAGCCATTGTTGAACCAAGGAGAATTAATTGTTCTTTACTTATGTCCCCCCAACCCCCTTCCTGGGTGTGTTGGGGCATGCAATACTAATCAAATGAAAATATGTGACCTGAGACACAAATCAAACAAATAACATCCATTTTTTTTTTTTTGGTAAATAAATAACAGCGTCTGCTTCTTCTCAAAGAAGACATTTAGGTATTGAAAATACAAATTAGATTCACTAATTTCTCCAACTTTTTTAAAAACCTTAAGCTACAGTTTTTTTATGGTAGTACAATGAAGATACAATTAGATAACCTAATTCCTCTACCCACTTTAATCATGCTAAACAGTAACTAAGCTAGTAGCCACTATAATATCTCGTGCATCTGGGGTTGTGGAGTGCAGCAGAGGTCCTCTCTTGATATTGCGGAACCTGCTAAATTGTCAGGCTTGTAATGTTTCCTTTTGCTTCACATAAGAGAGAGAGAGAGAGTCCTCAATGATCCCCACATTCCTTTACATCTAGATACAGTATCAAACAGTTGCTGGTGGTAGTCTACTAGCTATCTTACTTCTAGGATAAAAGAAACAGCTCAACCATTAAAATAGAAGTGTGATATAAAAGAGCGAAAGACCATATTATAAAACCAATGCAACAGAGGAATCTGAATGAATGAAGCAAATTCAGAGGGACCAACAATAAGGCGATGTCTACAAGAACCAGTTATTGATTCTAGTCCAGTGTCAGCATTACCAAAATTCTCGAGCACCCAGTCAGTGGTAGTAATCCAAATCAAACAATCTAAAATGCGGAATGTTTTAGAATTACAAACTTCAAACTGGAGAACCCTAAATTTTCTTTTTAATAAAAAAACCCTTTAATCCCCATTTTTGCAATGCAACATCAAACAATATATATATATATATATATATATAATTTTAAAAAATTTAAAAAAAAAACAAAAAACAAAACCAAGCGGACATAAGATTTTGTGGCAAAAGTTGCAAGAATAATTGATATGTCATGCCTTTATATGGTTAATTCATTTTAATTTTGATGTCAAATCTGAAGAGACAACTTATGCAATTTTTCATGTATCATCTTCTATTGATTGTAAAGAAAACCAATCACATCAGAAGACTACGAACTGTGGAATAGGATACAAAAGTGGTCCCAGCCAGTTCATTAACCCTCAATACTTCTCAGGGACAGAGCCAGGAAACTAAGTGAGAGGGGGCGGTCTTTAACAACAAAATTTAAAAAAAAAAAATCAGGGTATATAATGCAAAAAAAAAAAATTAGTGGAGTATTTTAAGAATTTAAGTGGGGTCATATAAATATTTAGTGGGGCCTTTTAAGAATTTTAGTAGAAGCATGTTTGAAATGTTACAAAATTCAGGGTATATAATACAACGAAAAAAAAAATCAGTGGGGGCACCCGCCCCCACTCATCCCTTGCTGGCTCCGTGGGTGATACTTCTAAGCTGACAAATTTCGACATGTCCTACTTCCATTCAGTGGCAAAAAAGCATAGGCCACTAGAAATTTTCTTTTTCCTGACAATTAGAAAGAAAAGAGTTGAAAATGTCTCTATTACCTACATATTTACGTATCAAAAAAAATATTTACTTTATAAGTCCTGATAATATTGTTGAAATAACAATAACCAGAGCTAGAAACCACCTTCATTTGCATAGAACATCTAAAGAATGCTGTGATTTTCTCAACCAAAAAGGTATAGTAACACCACAAAATCTAACACCATTTTGTAATGCAGTAAGAATATCGACACTGATGGCAAGTAATAAAAATTGGCTACAAAAGATAAAATGTTAGATGCTCTTAACAGCAAAGGAGACAATGATTTCTTAGATCACTGCTACATATTGGGGCAATGTTGGTGGCATAAAATATGATATAATTCAAGTTACATCACTCATTCAATGAATATTTTTGGGTTAATTATATATGTCTGGTTTCACCATTCTGCTGTCTATGGAAATTCAATTATACCAAATGCTATAACGTCCTCCTTTACTTCCTCAACCCAAATTAAATAAGGTTTCTAATATAGTGCATCACTCAAAGGAAAAACAGTTACTTAACAAAGTCCTTGATTTTCTAGGCTTGGGATTTATTATAGAAATATAAGACTGTAACATGTAATTCAACATACTATGAGTTAATTGTCATAACAAATTTGTTCTGATATTTGCAAAGATGTTTTGCCTAAAGCAGCTAAAAGCATAAACATTCTTTGGTTGTAAAAGAGAAAAGAGAGAAAAAAAAAAGATAAGAAGTGATCAAGCTAACAAAAAGGTTTCATGTTCTACTTCATGATTGTTCATCCAGGAGTATTAGCCTTGCAAGGAGGTCCTTGCTGATTCACACGGGGTTCCACGTGCCCCGTGTTACCGGTATTTACAGAATACCCACAAACTATTCAACATATTTACCAAAGGTAATTGAGTGCACAAAGCTATAAATAAAGCAGTTTCTGTTTACATGTTCATGAGTTTGCTTTCTAAAACATGTGCAAACACTGCAGTAGTAAATACAATCAACAGGCAAATGAGCGTAGGAACATTCTACAAACTGCTGCAGATTATGATATATCAGGCCCATGACCACTTGCCTATACATAAAAACGTGAGCATAAGATAACTATCAGAAATTAACAAATAGAATTAAAAGAAGAAAAAAATTTGAGAAGTAACCAAGCAAACAATAGGTATGCACATATTGTCCATAAATTAGGTGTTATTCAGCAAATGTAATTAACTGCAACAAGCTATAAGTGGAACAGTTTATATTTACATGTTTGGGAGTTTGCTTCCTGGAACAAGTAGTAGAAATTTTGCAATATTAAATGTGATCAAAATGCAATGAGCAGACACACTACAAACTGGTGCAAATTATGATTTATCAGGTTCAAGATCACTTGCCTGACAAAGAACAATGCAAGCATGAGATAACTATCAGGAATCACCTGATATAAACAAAAAGGAAATATATACCTGGAGTCAACAGAAGTTTCAAGGAATTTTTGTATTTCCTCGAGATCATTTGATGTTATTGCTGTTGCAAACATAAAATATCCATGTTCCTCTTCAAATGAGTTATAAAGATGCTGCACAAAGCCATAGCCACAAAGGAATGAATAGAGGCTATATCTACTCCATGAAAGTTAACAAAATGAGACATGATCAACGACTGTGATAATAATAATATTGAGACATCCTACCCCTTTTAAAGGAGAGAAATCTGTAAGATGTGTCACCTTTCTACTTTTCTAAGCCTTTGGAATTCTAAATCATACCTAATTAACTTCCTTTCAACCACTGAAAATCTTATTTATCAAGCTTCGTTTCTTTCTTCATTTGGACACAATTCTGGAAGGCCAAAAAGAACACAACGAGATCTTGCCTCTACTCACGAATACTGTTCAGGGAAACTGATCACGTCTCCAAAAGTTTGTCGTACCTTCCTTGATTTTAACCCAAAAATCCATACCCCTTTTTAGCCTTAGAAAACCTTACACTTCTTCATTTCATCAAACTTTTAGCCACCAAAAAGAAAAGGGTACCAATACCAATTATATTTTGATTTGAAAAATATATATATAAACAATATGTCAACCATATCACATGCATAACTCCATATTGGAATAAGCAGAAACACACTTCCGGAACCACTGAGAAGACTGATTTCTAATGTGAAAGAGAGAAAAATAAAAATAAAAAAGGAAAGAAAAACATAGTGCAAGTTATCAATCTTACCTCTCTACGAATGTTAAGTTGCTCCTGTAACAGTTGTTTGCCATTAAGATATAAGATATCAAAAGCAAATATACAAACATTAACCTTGATGTCACTCAAGGTCACATTTTTGCGAGCACGTGTACTGAGAACCTGCAAAACAATGCATAAAATTATCTTCTCTGTCATTATATGTACACACCAACCACACACACACACAGAAAAAAAGAGTATTTAATAAAATGTTTCAAAGAAAAATTGTTTTAACCAAAAATGAAAAGAGTGGAACAGCTGATGTAGATAGAGTTGTAAACAGAACAAGAAGATGAATAAACGATAATGATGTAACAGCTAACCTTGAAAACTTAGAAAATTAATTGTTTTACTGAAAATGAATTCAGAAAATAAATTAAAACCTAAAATGGTAAGGTTATTATGTATTAAATGTATAGGATTACCAAATAAAAACCAATAAGGGCTTGTGTACCCTAAAGTTTTTTGGCTAGCCTGGTCACATAGCAAATCCAACTGTCCTTGAAGCTGAACTGGTTTCAATTTACTAAGTCATTTGGTTGAAACAAAATTGGTGCTAATTCTGAATGATGTTGTACACCCATGCACATATTCATAAAGCAAACTTCCTTTTCAACTGACTCAAAAAAAAGCTAAGCTGTTTATTAATAACAAAACTGTAAAGGTGAATGGTCTTTGCATATTTTCAAACATTTATTACATCTATCATTGTCGACTTTACCATCTTTCCTTTCCCTAAAACGGAAACTCATGAACTAAAAATGCTGTAGCCCCAAAATTGCTACCACAGAAATCAAATTTTAGCTTTTACATACAAATTAAGAAGAGGAACTGAACCGGCATTATATAATTACAAAAGGAACCATGGATTCATAAAAAATATTGGTGATAAATTGATAATTGATATGACAAGGAAAGTAGTGGTGGTGGGACCTTGTAAATACAGCTTCAATTTGTTTGAACTGATACGACACAAAATAAAACAGGTTTTGGGGTCCCAAACAGACCCTAAGATTCTATGATTGTTGCAAAATTAAATTATATACAACTTGATCAGAAAACACATCACCTGGAAGGGCTGGATTTTCTGTTTTTCACGGTTATAAGCAACAAGTTCGCAGTCCAAAACAAATGATGTTACAGAAGGTTTCTTTAACCTGCAGGCCAACCAAAGGTACTTCAATGACTATGTTAACCCAAACATTTCATGTCAGAAAATCAAGAATTAGAATGTCAGAATCTATACATCAAATGCTTGAACTGTCTTCGAGTCCGGCCATCCATAACAACAGTATAGGCAAAAATGTAATAGGATATAGACAAAGCAGCATCATGACGTATAAACAGGGTCAAAAGATGACTTCTCTTTTACAATCACTGGCTTATGTAGTATTTATCTGTTTACAAGGTATGCACGAATTTCAGAAGCATTAATCCAGATTTGTAGTCCAGTATACACAAATCAAGTACAAAGCAAGGCCTCAGATGAGCTATTTCAAATATCAGATGCGCATTGATGTTATACATCAACATTCCAAAATCCATACTCGACCAGACTGTTGAACTGTCTGGACCTTTAGCTTGTTTATGATGCGGGCATTAATACCACCTAGAACCATTCTAACCAGAATACCACTTCACTTTTTGAAGTTTGTTTAGAATGGCAGCTCAATTGCCTGTCCATTCAAACCACCCACGATTCTAACATCAGAGCACTTCCACCTCATTATATAAAAGCCCAAATATTAGGCTTTCTTTAATGTTTTGAAGCAACAGAAGACTCCTGATAGGTTTTCCATCAGCTCCTCAATTTGGCAGCCACCATCTCTCCCTCAAATCGAATACCTCATTTTCCTGCTGCCGTCTTGGCCTTTTGAACACAAAATAACTATCTTTTTCTTGGATTAGAGTAACCTTACATGTCCCAAAGAAATCTTAATTTGGATTCCTTTCCTTGACCATGGTCTATGAAGTTATTGATTAATGAATGTTAATAATTCTGATTTGTAGTGGGTGATCTCTTAGTTTTATTCAGAAAGTCCATTCTATTTTCCTCCACAAATATAATGCTCGAAACAATAGTGACTTCTAGGTTATTCAGTTGCAAGTTTTGAGCAAGTCCAAGGCCAACATTACTATAGTGACTTCTAGAACCAATCTACCGAAAACAAACCATGCTGATTTTCTTCTCTTTAATGACTTTACAATTTTGACTAATATAAATGCATATTATCACGTCATGTTGAAATCAGATTCACCTCAGTTGACCTGACAAGTAAGACTGCTAACCGTTAAGCCTTAACCTGGTCTTTTTCCAGTTAAGTGGACAGTTCGCTTAACAGAACACTGATTCACACCACCTAAAAAAAAACCTATATACCAAGGTTGTCAAAATCGCGATCCGGATCGTAGAATTGTACATAAATTGTTCCTGGGGTAGAATCGTAGAATTGTAGAATCATACAGTAAAATCGTACGATTCTACGCAATTCTACTACGAAATATTTTTTGTAGTTGTTTGTTTAGTTATTTGGGCCAAAAGCCCAAAACTTTAAATAAAGTTAGGAAGCCCAACTATTTTGGGCCCAATCTACTTAAAAAGACAGAAAAAGAAAAAAAAAGCATTTTAAAAATTAAAACTAAAGTTACTAAAGTAACTAAACAATAAGAATCATAAGATCTAAGTGTATGTAACTATATTTGGAATGGTATTTTTATATATTTTTGTGTTTTGTGCTTATTGTTGCTATCTTTTAGAGGTATTATTGTTGTTAGTTTGAATTGTTTTTCTACTAGTTTTGTAGAATCTTACAATTCACGATCCAATTCTACAATTCCGATTCTACGGAACCCCCACCAATCCTACTCCTGATAACCTTGCTATATACAACTGCTACCTAGCATGAGAATACAATTCAAAGCAACAACTTCATTTATTACTATCCAGAAATTAGAAGTGAAAATCAAATAAAAAGTCCATAAAAGGAATCATGCCAAGAATTGAAAATAACAATTTTCTATGTATATAAATAAAATATATATATTAACAGAGGGTGTCCCCACCCAATTTGGGGTGGCACAATCCCTTCGGAATCCCAAAATCACACCCAGGCAATCCTTGGCAAAGGCTTGACGCCCCTAGGATTTGGACACAATACCTCTATGTCATGCTTAGAAAAATCCTATGGAAGCTAATATTATATAAACTCTATTATCCTTTCATTTGGGCCAACTAAACAAATATTTGAAGAGATGAACCTTTGACGCTAAAGAAAAGATGGTATTACACTTTTCGTTATAGATAATCAAAATTTGTAGGGTAGTTGAAATATCTCTGGATTTCATAAATTCTTCTATTTGTGTATCACAGGTCAGTATTAAATTGTATTAGCAACTACGTATTGTAACTATGTAACTATTGTCAATCACAACCACCACCAATAGTTAAACAGATGTGTCTTTATTGTTTGAATGCTTAAAATGCTCCCCTCCATGTACAAGAATGCAAATTTGCTATGATAAGAATTCAAAAAAAAAAAAAAAAGCTATTTCACTTTCATTTCCACTAGCCCTAAAAGTCTTCAACTAATCCAAAAATAAATGAATGGCGTCTGGGTAAAAATATCCAAAAATGTTTACTAAAATGTAATCTTTTTCTTTAAAAATAACGTGCATTCTTCTCATAACATTTTTCAGTTAAAATAATTAAAAAGAAACATATGTTCACATTAAAGAACATCAAATCACTCATGGGCTCTAAGTCAAAATAAATTCAAATTTCTCATAACTTTAAACTGTAAAAGAAGATTAGATTTCTGACACTGTTCAAAAAATAAAAAACTGTCTTTTTTTGGTAACTAAAAATATAACTGCTCTTCCCTTTTTCAAAAGAAATAGAAGGTAAAAAAATAAATGACATCAAGCAGCATGAATTCATAGTTTAATTCAAAAAAAATAAAAAAATCTAAAGAACAAAAAATCATACCACATGTTGCGTTGGCATTTAAAATGATATCGGACTCCAACCAATCACCAACTTAACAAACAAGATGCAAGCATGTCCAGCCAATAACTATAACTACATTATAGGACAGCCAACATGTATAAAAGCATCAGTGCAGTGGAATACATAAACATTATAGAAAATACTCAATGACAAATTCAAACAAAAAATTTCACAAGCACCTTGAGACTCGTGGTAACCACCAATTATTTTTCTCATGCGCATTTACCATCAGCACAACATACAAATACAGACTCTACAAGACATGCCATTCTATAGAAATGTGAATACACATCTACACTGCAGACCTATGGCTAAATCAAATTCCCTTAGGAAGTCTCAAAGCATAGCTCATAAGCTAAACGAAAAAAAAAAAACACTGATCATCGAAAAGGACTACCTTGAAACTGCAATCAAGACATCAGGAAATTTTCCAGTATTTCGTTCGGCATTTCGACTATATATCTCAACTGAACCATTCTCCATGTAATGTATCTGCATTGAATAATTAGAGTTACGGCTCATAATAAACAAGAAGACAGCCAACAAAACTTCTTTGATTATGTACAACCTGAGCACGTTCTCCATCATACTTGTATTCACATGTGAATTCCATATCCTGAAATTTATCTAAAATCTCAGATACCCCTTTAGTTGGTTTCGCTAGCATTGGTCCAATAGGGACTCCCGGTGTAAAGCTACATGTCTTTGAAAGATTCCATACACCACCAGTAAGAAGAGCAGGGACTATTTTATCGTAGACAGGAATTACAGAGTAAACTTGTTTAACAATTTTTGCAGCCTGACAGACAATAAAAAACTTATTAATCCCCAAAAATGGCATATTTTTGCAATGAAAATAAGTAACTACTCCTTGGCATCCTACAAAATGACACAGTACCAGAGCATAGAACAGAAAGAATCCTTTGGTATTGTAAAGATAATAAAAAATAATAATAATGACAATAAATTTATTTTTTCATGAGATGCAGAGTAGAGTCTATAATCATACAAGATTTCAATCTGCCAGTAGTAGAAGACTCATATTGTCACAAAAAACCATCTAAAGAGACCCAAAGTACAGGTCAGAGTCACTAATGGAGATCATACTGTAAGCAGAAGAGTGATTTTTCATCATCAACATTTCATACCAGCAAGATTCAGAAAAGCTGTAATGTGAGACATATCAAAGTTATATATATACATATATCTGACCACATACATATGGGACAAAGGCAAGCATGATGATGATGATGATATATACATATATAGGTTGGGAGCATCATCCAAATTGTCTTGTTCATAAATGAAAGGGATACACGTTATTTTTTAAAATCATAGGCACATAAAGTGGCGAAGCTTAGCCTGGCTTAACAAGGACTCGTGTTTCTAACATAGGCTCAAGCTCCTAATAAGCCTGAGATGATGGTTTAGGCTCAGCCAATCAAGGCTTTTATAAACACAATCTGGTTCGCATTGGGACTTGAAAATTAGTAACTAAATTTACTGTGCAATTAATATTCTTAAGAAACCATTTAAAAGGTTCCTTTCACTGCTTTGGTTACTGCAAGAAAGAGAACACAATCCAAGACAGTTGCTAGCCGAAAATGATAATTACTACAGAAAAGCATATAAAAGTCCAACAGGGCCATCCAAAAAATGTTGGTTACATGTGGATAAGTGTCCAAAACAGAAGCATTCTAATATTATTTAAGGTTTAAAATCTATTTCGTGATAGTTATTATTTACCTGCCCGACCTACAGCAAAACAGATGTAACAACTAACAACTAGAGTAAACAAAATCATTCCTGTGGTAAACAAAAAACTGCACAAAATTTATTTTGAAAAAGAAATGTAAATCCAAATTAATATATCTGTATAAATTCATTGGAAAGCTTTTACTCAAACTCTAGTTGTCACTTCAGAGCTTTGGAAATGCATCAAAAGCTCAATCATTCTGGAACGATTAGTAATTTTTCTTGATTAATCTTATTCATATACTTATTTCATATCTGGTTCATTATTAAATTTGTTGTATCCTTTTAACTAATTAAACAAATACTTGGGTGACAAAAGATCAGTAGGGACTGATGAGAGGGAAGATGGGTGCAATCAAATATTATGATTTGCTTCCATCTCATAGCATAATTCCTGAACCCATTCATTCTGGTTATGATGGAACTAAAGTGCCCTGTTATGGAGTGAGAACTGGTTTGTTTCCTAAATATACAGTCTTAAGTGGCGACTCTAGCTTGAAAAAGAGGACTAAAATGACTGTCAATCAGAACAAGCAATAATTTATCAGCATTGAAGTGGGCCTAGTGGCCTATATTTCCCAGCCAAAGAGAAGGTCTTTCAACATGATCCATCAAAAAGATACACTTAAAATAACAGCATTTTATCCTTGGTAAAGAGAACATCATCTCACCTCTTCTAGAGGAGAATCTATGTGCCCCGGAGCTGACGAATGTTTTTCAGTATATACAGCAGCATGCCCAAGTGCAACTAAAAGAGTTTGCTCGGCCAAACCAATCCTCAGTTTTGTCTGCATGAAGGATTCAAAAGTATTTTTTTGATAGGAGAAAGAAGTCAACACACTTATCAAAAACTTATTTCCAAATTATTACCTGAAGTAAACGAATTAAATATTGAGGTTCACAATCAGTGGCCGCAACAAGAAGTGCCTTGATACGGTTTTTTTTCTTATCTTGACTTTCCTTGCCAGATTCCTATCAAGATTCAAAATGAAATGACATAAATTTGATTGCTGCAAACACTAGTTTACTGTCACAAGATTTTAACTGATCAAACAAGATTTAGTATCTCAGTATATACATCAAGCATTTCAAAGTCAAAGCCTAAATTTTGGCTTTCAAGTAAATAAAAGGATGAAAATACAGGACCTTGGCAATGAGCCGAAATGTATCAAAAACTTTAGCAACAGTTAGTGCTTCAGGTTTACGCATTAAAGATTGGGATGAACGTCTTGCTTTTGCGACAAGGCCCAAGTCTCCCAATAGCTACAATTAAGAAAAATTTAAAATACAATCATTAGAAAAATCAAACAAGAAAAAGATATAAACCCATATTGCAGTGAAAGAAAAAAGGACACAATCTTGAAGCAGTTGAATTAATTTAATGATGTTAAATAGAAAAAAATGCACCAACAAACTTCAAAAGCTTTAATCATCCAAATAAAAATAAATTCCATACTTGTAATAATATAAAAATGATTATACCATCAATGTATGTTATACAAAAAAATCATTCATATGATTGACTAAAATGTCAATGCTGACATGCAAAAGACTCGTTTCATATTTGCTTTTCATCTGCAAATTGTGATAACTATTATTCACAGGTGCTAAGCTAATGAGTACTGCAGTATCAAGATATAAAATGCAGAAGGCATAGTCCAGGAGCATTATAAAGTTTTTTATATGTAAAAATAAAAAATAAGCATTATATATTGTTGCATTTCAGCAGATATTTACTGGAACTAGTCAGAACCAACACTGAACCCCACTAAAGATATTGTTACTATAAACGAACACAACGTGACAACCTAAGAAGCACGGAAACGGATACGGGACACGGATACGACACGACACGGACACGGCGACACGGCAAATCCTAAAAAATTAGGACACGGACACGGCGGGGATACGGCAAATAATAAATATTTATTTTTATATAATATTTGATGTCGTACTTTAAATAATTAAGAGTAATATTATTTTTCATCAACCTAACAAAGAAAAAATTCACAAATCATAAATCACAAGTACACAATTGAATCTATTCCACAACAACAATAATTATAAGAGAACGATGTCGCAAAGTCATAAAACCAAATCAAAACGAGACATTAGAATAAAAACTAGTCTTATCATTTAAACATCATCATTCTAGCTTACTCCAAATTCAAATACATCATGAGAAAGTCACATGTAAAAGATAACAGTTGTACAGTAAGAGAAAGAAGAGTAAAAAAGAATAAAGATGAAGAGATGAGATGGGCTATAGTTCAATTGTTAAAACAACATTTCTAGACTTGTGTTTTGCTAGGAAAAAGAAAGAAAGAGGCTAAAAAAGGAGAAAAAAGCAAAAACAATTAGGGTTTTGTTAGAAAAATAATTAGGGATTAGTGAAAAATAAAGTAAGAATCCATGGAAGAGAGAAGATTCATGAAAACAAAAGGAAAAAGAGAAGAAAAAAAATTGGCGTGTCCAACATAAGTCCGCGCCGTGTCCGTGCCGTATCCGCGCCATGTCTGAAAATTCAAGCCGTGTCAGAGGCATGTCCACGCCGTGTCTGTGCCGTGTCCATTCTGTGTCCGAAAATTCAAAAAAAAAATCAGACACGTTTTTTGGCGTGTCGGGGCGTGTTCGAAGCGTATCCGTGTCCGACACGAATTCTTTGCCTTCTTAGGCGTGTCCGTGCTTCCTAGGTGACAACCGAGTAGACCATGGACCAATACCCTCAATTATTTTATGTCCCTATTCATCATTCACACTTTAGGAGAAAAAAAATTGAAAACCTCCAGAGGAACTTCTTATGGGGTGGGATGAGAAAAAAATTCAAGTTTAGTGGACTAGGTTTAGGGTGGTGCTACCGATTAGCAAGGGACTAAGTATTCAGAAGCTGAGAGTATTCAGCCAAGCCTTGTTGGGATTGGATGTGGAAGTTTGCACTGGAACAGGAGAATTTCTGGTGTAGGGAAGTGGAGAAGAAGTATGGCTGTGCCTGGGGTGGTTGGGCATCAAGAGAGATGGGTTCTTTTTACAGGATGGGTGCGTCGAGAAGTATTGTGAAGGAAAGAGGAGACTTCTCTAGGAATTTTCCGCTTGTGGTTCAGAATGGCATGAAAATTAGGTCTGGTGTGATGTATGCTGTGGTAAGCTGAGTTTGAAGGAGAGATTTCCAAATCTTCTCAAAATAGCAATGCAGAAAGAAGGATTTGTTGTAGAGTTATTCACGCACGCGTAATGGTGTCGCATGGAATCCTAGATTCAGGAGAGCTTTGCAGTACTAGGAGTCAGATTCTGTGGGTGTTTAGTTGGGACTGCTTCAGGGGATCCTAGTTCTGGAAGGGGTGGAGGATTTGATTCTTCAATATAAAAGCCAAGCTTTGCAACCCTAAACCGATTCCTTATCAAAGGACTTCTCTCTAGCACTTAATACACTAAGAAGATTGTTATCTAGAAATTTCAGCAGCGTTTTCCCTAGATCATCAGTGACCAAGCACCTTCACTTAGCCAATTTCAACCACTTTCACATCTATAAAGCCTAAATGCTTTCTTCCACATGTTAAAACCTAAATCAACAAGCTTTTCATAACCTAAACCCACCAAATATTCAATCATAGCAATCAATATTCTTAGTTTTCAAATGTTGTCCTACAGCATTTTGGTAGAGCTTGTGGAAACCATTGCACTCATCTTAAATTATGTTTACATTCCACATTGATCTCCCAATTACTGCGCAAATACTTGGTCTTTCTAAGCCTATCCTGCTTCATACTAGGTCTTCAAGGTCAATACCAAATAAACTTTGTTTGTGGTCTTTTTATTTCATTTCACAGTCCATGCTCACAGCTATGAGAATCTTAAAGATTCAAAACTGTACTGCATTCTTGATGGCAGCATTCCAAATTTATGGACATAGAAAAGGAGAAATTTTGATGATATGTAGATGCAGATTTTCATGCATCAATACAATGAATGAATGTGCACAAGTGGAAAGACTACTACTAGTGTCCAGATTCAAACACAAAGTCACACTGTTCAGTGCCTTTTTAACTTTGTGTAATAGAAGGAGAATAAATTGGAAGCCTCGTAACTCAGTGGTCGGGTCTTGGATCAAAAGTATTAACTAGTAAGAATTATGTTAGGTGACATCAATTATTGAAGTATACCAGCCTTCAACCCTTATCAAGTTCTGTCTTGTTGATAGTTTAATTTTTTTAAGACATTACAGCAACTTACCTGATTTCTCCTTTTAGCAAGAGACAAAACAATTCTGTGTAATATGATGAAATAGATGACAAAAGCTGAAAATAGAGTTTTGAACACAAGCAATAAAAAGTCCACTGAAAGTTCAAATACAACTCAAGACGACAAGGATATGATTACATTACCTCGTAATGTTTCTTAATTTCACTATCTTTTGCACCACAAGTTTCAGCAAGTGCCTTAATAATAGAAGTATCCCCAATTCCGAGCTCCAGCCCTTCGTGCGCCGAAGCAATCCTATTCGCCAAAAGATAAACAACCGGAAGCAAATCATCAGGGGTCGTCTGAATCACCGTTCTCAGCATATTACACACAATCTCTGTGATAACAATCCGACCCGACTCCTTAGAAATCGCATCAAACACCTTAACCAGAAACAAAAAAGGCACCCGCTCGCCATCCATCCAGAACGCAGCCAATTTCGGGTCAAAATTTGCCGCTTTCTTCTTCAATTGAGTAATGCTTTCATCAGCACTAATCAGACGTGATTTCTTAGCCGCCGGTGCGTCCAACGACGACTTCGAATCAGGGTTTTGTTCTTTGGGTCCATTAGATACTTGGGTTTTTTCAAGCGGTTCTGAACTGGGGATTTTGGGATTGTTTGGGTGTTCTTGGTCATTATTTGCACCTGAATTTGGAGTTTCATCGATTGGCTTTGAATTGGGGTTCTGGGTAGTACTAGGGTTTTGGGTTTTGCGTTTCATGGGCGAAGAAGATTGGGGTTTTTTCTTGGCAGCTGCTCGGGCATTGGACATGAGAGCATCGAAGGCCGAGGGTCGAGATGACATTTTGTTGATGTTATGGTTGTTAAAGAAAGGCAGTTTGAGAGAATGGGGTCTTAGTGACAAGAAAGAAGAGAGAGAGTAACGTCTGAGAGATGGTCTTAGGGGATTAGAGAGAGTGCTGTGAGACAAACAATAGTAGCATGATCGGAATGTGGACATCAACCGATGAAAGAAGATGAAAGCCCTGTTTAGAGAGAGAAACGGAGGAGTGAGAGATGGCGGGAAAGGAGAGAGGGTTTCACGCAGTTTTTATGCCGGTGTGGTGACACTGGTAAGAAGTTGCTGCTTATTACTACGTTCGGGAAGCAAAAGGGTTGGAAACTATTTTAAAACTTTTATATTTTTTTATATTATGGAGCATAAAAAAGCAAATTTTAATTTTTATAAAAATAAAAACCAGATTAGTATTAACAAAATTTTATTAAAAATGATACTCTTTTCTTTCTTTTTTTTATTTCTTTTTATTTTTGAAAGAATAATAAAAGCTATTATTTATTCTTAATTTATTCCTCTAAATCATTCCATTTCTTTTTCTTTTCATTAAAAAATGAAAAATAATAAAACACCGGAACGAGTATTCAGACTGATGTGTCCATTATTCATTTAAACGTTTTGAAAGAGAGACACACTATCTTATCCATTATTTATTAAGAGCTCTTGTTGGACACAAGTAATTGGAGTGCGAAAAAAATCAATCGCCAAATGTAATACTGTTCTTAAAAAATTTATATCAAATACAAAAAAAAAAAAAAACATTTTTCTCTATTTCTTCTTCTTTCTTTTCCTTTCATTTCTTTCCAGCCAAACTGGGCATAAGGAAAGAATTACTATTATATACGAATTATAATAGAAAATAATATTATTATTCTTCATTAATTTTTGATAATTTATACAACAAAGATATAAAAAAAAAATCATTTACTTTGTCTTATCCGACAATCAAATGTGTCACATTCTTTGATTCTCCTTCCTTCAACCAAATAAAAAGAAATATTTCCTAGCATTCTTTTCTTATACGCGTTTACGTTTTTTTATCATTTGTACCATGACCAGCCGGAGCCTTGGGTGGTTGTCTAAGAGCCGGCTAATGAAAAGGACCCCAAAAAACTTTATTTTCTTCTATAATTAGATTTCCTAAAAATTTAATTTTCTACTATTATTAAACATCTTAAAATTATTATTTTCTTATAATATAAGACTCCAACCAATAGCAAAGATTTAATAGTAGTACCAAAGAATTTAGTTCATTCCAAAATTAGTAATTTTTATCTTTTATCTCACCAACTCCCTCTTTTTTTCTCTCTCTCTCCTCGTTCAACGGTTTTTTTTCTCCATTATTACACGAGGTATGAATTATTATATACAACTAACAGATAATTTTGAAAATTTGAGAATTATAAAACTTTCAACTTTTATTTCTTTTTTTCCCTTATTTTTTGAAATTTTTCTTCCTTTCTCAATAGAACGTTTATTTTTTCTATCCTCTTCTGTCTCGAACTCATTTTACTCTTACATATTTTGCTATTTGGGACTCTTCAAGAACTTGAATGGTAGCAATTTCTTAGTTGCCAAAAATTATTGTGAGCTACAAAATAATTGAAGAATTTGTTAGAACATTGGACAAGTATCTATTAAAAAATAGCCTATTTTGATTTGGCAATAAAGTTGCTTACACGTGACCTTTTTCAAATCTCACATTGACAAAAGCATCAACCGTCATGCACAGAGTTTGCTCTTTGGTTCAAAATGATTCCATCTTGAAATTAACTATTTAGTCTTTTTAACACACATGAAAACTATTTTGAAAATTTTTCAGAACTCTTTTTACGAAACTAAACAAATATGTTAGTGTGGAAAATAATATTATTATCAGATTCTCATGTTTATATATTTAGGATAAGAACTAAGATAAAATTACTAGCATTCATCTTCATTAAGAAACATGGGATGTAGAAGGAATGAATGTTTTATTATATGGGTGAAAATGAGAAAATAAAAGCTTTTATTAATTATTAAAGAATATTTTTAGGGAAAATTTAAGTTTTGACTAATTGTGGAGTTAAAATTAAAATTACATTAAATACAAAAAATTATTGCATGAAATATCAACTTAACATAAAGTAATTACAAAGTTATCAACTTTTACTGTTCATCCATGCACATTGTCAATATTACCCTCTTTATCCTGTTGACGTTTCTCTTTGTATCTACCGATGGAGTCTTGTTCTCTAGTGACTTCCAGCGAACTTATCTACTCCATTCTCTCCACCGACAAACCAATCATCTCAGGTGAACCCATTCACTATATTCTATATACATTTGGTCAATCGGTAAACCCATCCACTCCATTCTGTTGCAAACCCATCCACTCTAGCGACCCACCGACCACTACATTCTCTTTATACTCAATGGGTAACACAATTTTCTCCCTCTAATTTTTCTTCTTCTAGAGTTTCTTTGAGAAATTACTCTTTCATTTGGGTGGAAGAGGATTGCGACAATGCTTGTGTGTGCTTTCAAGTATGTCCATTGCAAAACTGACCAATGACCACTCAATTTTCATATCAATTTCAATTTTGACATAATTTATATTGTTAGTAGCAAGTTGCTATTTCATCCAACACCACTTGTGTGTGTGTGCAAGTGTTCCTACTTGTAATTTTCACACTGATTTTATAACCAGTTGGTGGGATTTATCACGAATTTTGCAACCTGTTACACATAGGGTTGCAACTCGGGCGGGTTGGGCGAGTTAGAAGTACAACATGAACTCAATCCTACATATAAAATGTTCAATCCTAACTCAACCCTAATCCTACTTTCAATCCTAACTACTCAACCCTAGCTCAACCCATCCTTAAATTTTTAAACTCGGGTTTGCAACTCGGGTTGAAATTTCGAGTTAGAAAGTCGGGTTAATTCAGGTTATCTATATCACCAATCTCCATGTTGAAAATTTAAAGTGATCTTTAATAAGTTTCACATTAGATTACTTCTAAACACACAAAAAATTAAAAACTTAATGTAAATTTCTAAAAAATTACAAACAAATTTTAAGAAATTAATTATCCAAAATGTTAACATACAATAAATCAAGATTTAAATAAAGGAAGTTGAAAAGAAAAAGGTTATCACAATTTGAATATTATATATAATATATTTAAAATAAAAATAATATTACAATTCGGGTTCGGATTTGACTCGGGTTGTTGGCACCTCAACCCTAGCCCAACCCTAATTAAGTTCGGGTTAGAGTTTTTCAACCCAAATTCAATCATAATTGTAAAAATAGTTGTCCAATCTCTTAAAAAATCGGACTGGGCTCGGATTAAATTCGAATTGCCCAACCCAAGTTGCACCCCTAGTTACACATGCATTTTTTGTAGCTCTATGTCTAATAAAAAAAACATTTTATATGTCTAATAGGATTATATGTCTAATGTATCTAACACTTTATCTTAACTGCTTCCTAATACTGTGGATACCTAGCAGACCCGAGGAATTCTATCATTTTCTCGATAGCAAGACTTGATACAGTGAATAATATCGTTGGATTAGTTGAGTAGTATGGAAAGAACAAAATGTTGAGAAAATTGGTTAATGTTGTTGTTGTTGCTGGTTTTTTTTATACTTCAAAACAAAAGACAAAATAAATAGTTGAAATAAAAAAGTTGCACTTGCTGATAGAAAAGACCAACTCAAGGGTCAGAGCAGATGGATCACGGCGCAGACTAATAAGCACAGGATGTTGAGCTATATGCTGCATTGCTGACTCAAATGGAACTTTCGTACAACCTGCTCTGTTTAAAGACTGTCCTCATATTTCAGTCTTATGTTATATTTGGCTATTTTAGTTAGATAGCCTACTTGGGACATGTTACTCAATCATGGCCATATTGGTCCTTCTAGCTCCATCAACTTTCTCAAATGTAATTAATTCATGAGATTTTAGATAATTATAACTTCAATGGGAAAAAAGAAATAAAATTGTAATGTTTGTGAAGTAAATTTGTCAAGTCTGTGAAATAAAAGTGTGAAGAAATAGTATCACATCTCTTCAAAATAAAAATAAAAATATAATGAAAATTGACACTATGTTAGTGTTGTTTTTTTGCATGTTATGGGATACTATTGGGATAGTACTGATGATGAATGAACAATGGGATCAAGTGTGTCAAAAAAAATTCAAATTATTATGAAATAAAATTGTCACAAAAATGAAGTAAAAGTATCATGTCTCTTTAAAATGAAAGAAATTAATGAAAATTGACATTACGTTGTTAATGTTGTTTTCTGTATAGTATATGATACTATTGGGGTAGTCCAGTGATGAATGAATAATGGGATCAAGTGTGTAAAAATATTTCAAATTATTGTGAAGTAAAATTGTCACGTGTATTAAGTAAAACTATCACGTCTAAAAACAAAGATGTTTATGCGTCATCTTATAGGTCAGTTCTGTAATCTTGAGAATTAAAATTCAAGTTGCTAAAAAATTCATATGCACAATTTATGGATAACCATGATATTTAATAACATATACAAACAAGTTAGATATGATGTGAAGCTAGTGCAAGGAGTTACAAAATGTATCTGCAGACGGTTGTATATTTTATGAAAAACTTTTCCAACCGGTTGTAAATATAATGCACAACTCATTGTAACTTTCTACACTTGACTTGGTTTATGTATGAGAAGGGAGGAGAGAAGACTTCTGAAAGTATGTTACTATCGTATTAATTTTACAAATTGAGGCAACTTATTTATAGGCAGACTGGTGACCTTTCACTCTTACCCGAACAAACATACCTCCAGCAAGAATAGCTATTCCTAAAGGCAAGGAAGAATTGCCAAAAATCATCTTGGGGAGGTAAGCAAGTACCGCGCGAGAAGATTTATTAAGGACACATACCTTCTCACGAGGAAAATGAGGAGGCGAGCCCTAATTTAGCAGAAGATATTTTAGGGGTAGACAGATTGTTCTGGTGTTCTTTCCTTCTGTTGAAAGATGAGATATTGCTCTTGCTATTGCTAGGGCTGTTTCTATGTCGTATCTTTTTCTTGTTCAGCTGAAAAAAAAGGCTTCAAAGCGCGCAGGATTGTGTCATTTGGTGTTAATGGGTGAGAATTATATAGGTTCAACTTGGGTTACAATAGTTTGAATCACACACATCATTATCAAACATTTAAGTGTCTATTCCCGTAACTATTTATTGATAGTTGTGTCCCACTATGTAACACACCCTTCGTATAGAAGTGCAATTTGGATTGGGCATTTCGAACCTAACCAGATTTTTTACGAATTTGGGCAACTATTTTTACAATTAGGGTTGAAAAACCTGAATCCGAACTTAATTAGGGTTGGGCTTAGGTTGAGATGCCAACAACCCAAGCTCAATCCGAACCCGAATTGTAATATTATTTTTATATATTTTTTATTATTTTAAATATATTATATATAATATTCAAATTATGATAACATTTTTCTTTTCAACCTCCTTTATTTAAATCTTAATTTATTGTATGTTAACACTTTGGATAATTAATTTCCTAAAAATTTGTTTGTAATTTTTTAGAAATTTGCATTAAGTTCTTAATTTT